>JARFOC010000693.1:372321-389400 GCA_031763485.1 Osmoderma eremita | reverse complement strand
GAAATATGTAATTGTAAATTGTTTTCATAGTTAATTATGTTGTAAAATGTTCTAAATAAACTTGTAGTAAACATAACTTTTTTATGTTTATAATTTTTTTTTTTCTATAGTATTCCATTTTCTAGCATTACTCCTATTTTTTTATCTGCATATTTTTCATAAGAAAGCGCATATTTATGCGCATATTTCCACTTTGTTTGTGCATATAATCCGGCCTCTAATTATTACAAATTTAGACTATTACATTACATCCATACAGAGCACATGGAGATGACAATGATCCATCGATTATTATTAAAGGTTTCGAATGTTCAAATTAAAAGAATGACCGAAAACTTTTTAAAATTATTGAATCTCTGCAACACTTGACACAATTCAGCAGAAACATGCCTGTGTGTCTTGTGCAGTTGAATATTGGAAAAACTTTGGCGCAATTTTTAAAAATTCTGTAGAAAACATAAAACAGAAGTTTATGAAATGATATGAACATGGTACAATACCTTTTCACGTCTTAGCTTATTTGCTTGATCCTGTTTGAGTAAAAATGAATACGCGTTGTCAACTCAAGAAAAAAATGCGGCTTTAATGGAATAATTTCCAAATATTATTCTGATACAGGGCTATTACCATTACTCATTAAGTTGCCTTCTGCGGATGTCGAAAGAACTTTTTACTCGTGGGTTTGTCCAATCAGAATTAAGAAATATAATGACAAATCATATAAATTAGTGTTTCTTTTTAAACATTACGATAATACTCTCTTTTTATCTCCCATTTTTGTACCCATGCCCTATACCACCCACTCCTAGATCCTTGTGCCCTGTACCAATCTGTGCAGGTCCTTGGCCTGTATAGTCTTCTGGATTCATTTTTGGTTTCCCAAAGATTGCATGTCTTTTGGGGTACCCAATTTTCTGTAGGTGTCCTCTCAGTGCGCAATATCCTGTCAGGAGACCGATTACTGTACGAAGATGATTCCTGCTAAGATTTAGTAGTTGGTCAGCCTTCTTTACTGATGGCTCCTTGATAAAGGTTTTGCCACGACTTTGCCTGGTTGTATTTTCCCAGTATTCTTTATGTTGTTCTTGGACCCATTTTTGTATCTGTCCTTGTACTGTGTTTTTAGATACTTCCGGGCCCACGTATGAAGACGATGATCCTATCTCTCACGATTCCCAAATGCCCAGGCATCCACAACAAAGTAACTTTATTGCGTTCAGCGAGTACATTCAGTTCCCGTATGCATTCCCAAGCCAGTCTTTAGGGTTTCATAGTGTCCCAAGTGTCTCCTTTAATTTAATTTATTTATTTCCATTTTTCTTCGTAAAACAATTAATTGTATGAATGCATAGTACAAAAAATATAAAGGACTTATACGAATATAATCAGGAATTTTTAAAATAAAAATAATTATAATTCTGGTTTTATTCGAAGATTAGAATCAACCCTGGTTTGTGCATAAAAGCGGTAAAATAACAAGGTTTCCACAAATATGCATGCTAGATTATTACCTGAATTGTTTACAATGTAATGTATAAATCACTACAACAGTTATCACGAATTAATAATAGCCGGTCTTCCAAATATTTCAACAATTCCAGGCTTAATCATTAAATTTTATATCTATTTTAAAGTAATTGTAGGAACATATTCTCGTTTTATGATTATTTTACTAGATAAATCGGAATATTTCGGGAATTTTCTTCTCCAAACGAACCTTCGTCAGAAGGTTCGAGATCCAAATAAAAACCTACGTTAAGAAACCGCTTTATGTTATTAGGAGTAAATTGGATCAGTGGAAGCTTGTTTAATAAATAAATGTATAGGATTTTGCACCCCCTATTAAAGTGTATATCAGCATTATAGCTACCCCAAATTGGGAACGCTTCAATTGTTTGTGTTACCCTTAGACTGGGAACGGTCCCAAAAATACTCCGGTGCGCTGTTGTATAGATTTCTCCCTCTTTAACGTGACAAGTGACGTTCAGTTGGGGCTATACATAAATCCCCTAACACGCACAAATTACGTGATACACCTATGTCAAATGCGTCGTAAAAAACGAAACGTCTCAAACTCTTACAAATCGAAAAAAAATTAATTGCATTCTCATTTTTTATTAAAAACTTAAATTTGTCATTGCTGACCGACTACAATTTAAACTTTAATAACAAAAGATATATCAAACCGGTATACAAACCGTTTATTTATAATCATTCATAAATGTACCAAAAAAACTAAATGCTATATAATATCAAATATTTAACTATTACTATTACATACAATACCTACAATCTATAGTTATATTCCAATAATTACATTCCTTGAATCCCCCAAACTACACAAAGATGTTTTGAATCTCTTCAAATCCTCATCTCAACTTCCAATGATACCATTCCCTTTCACCATCCAAGCCACATTTTTCCACATACATTCTAATGCTGTCTTCCATCTTGGTAACAGTCACACCTATTTTAGGGTCATTTTTTCCATCTCCAACTTCTAATTTCGGTCCAACTGCATCTGTAATTGGCGATGAAATACGGATTTCGCAATCACACGCAATGCAGGCAAATCGTGTAGGATCTTGCTGATTCAGCGTCTAAATAACTGAAAGGGATACCTACACATAAATATACCAAATATATCAAGAATAGGTTACACCGATAATAATTAGGAAAGAGTATTTAAAATAAAAGGACTTACCTCGAGATAATTACCATCAACTGCACTGGCAACTCCACCAATGTATATTGTATTGACTGGTAAACCATCGTTGGTAAAGTGTAGTGAAATCTTCAATGATCAATTATGAAGCAAACACCCATTTGGTTGGAGAAGAATAGAGTCAATTAATCAGCACCGTGCATAATCCGTTCAATAAGTTCAATTGAAAGTTGAATTTAAGACTAAACTACTATCACTGTCATAAATATACTCCATAACATATTCATTCAAAATATTGTTCCCCCGTTGGTCTCCTGTTTATTAATAACAAAAAATAGTTCCTATTCATGCATGGTTATATTCTAGGTACAAATTATTTAACGGTTTCAATGTTCAATAAGCACCTACACTATCACTCCGTGCACTATCATATACATATGTAGATGTAATGACAAGAATAATAAATACAGTTGAACTTCGAAAAGAAAATTCGAGTTATCGAAACTTCGAGTTATTGAATGTACATATAAACATGTATTTTATTTCTGTTTATTGTTTAAGTATGTACTGTAATATATAGAAGGACGACATTTATAATGAAGCGTACCACCCCGTATGTTTATATGCGCAATGAAAGATAGTGAATTTTGCACAACCTCGTAAAATAATTAAATAAAAATAATGACACCCTTACATTTAAGGTTTAAAAATATTCAACTCCCCCCACCCAAATTGGTAGTTTATCGTCTAATGACTAGTTAGACATAATGAATATTTACCATTTTCAAAATTCAACGTTGCTTGACAATAACAACACTTCTACTTACGTTCAGAATATTCTCAGGCTGGGTCCTTGAGTAACTGGACTCCGGTTCAAGTTGTAGCTGTGTCTAATATTTTGTGCTCAACTATTATTTCAAAATGAAAACCATTAAATAAGAGAAACAATAAATATAATTACACACAAATAAAATATTTTTAACAACAATTATAACAGTGGACATCTGTAACCCAAATACTTACACACAAAAAAATCTAATATCTATTTTATTAAAAAATAAAAAATACCCTTACCACCTCGATGAGTTAAGAACTCCGGATAGGTATTTCGGCAACTAAGTTGCCATCCTCAGCAAAATCTACGAAGGAAGATGATGTTAGACGTCGCACTCTGGGAGATTTGCACCACAGAGAACACCAGTTGAATAACACTAGGTTATAATATTGTTCAATAAATAAGTGTTATTCAAATGGTGTTCTGTGTGGTGCAAATCTCCCAGAGTGCGACGTCTAACATTATCTTCCTTCGTAGATTCTACGGAGGATGGCAACTTAGTTGCCGAAATACGTATCCGGAGTTATCGAGGTGGTACGGGTATTTTTTATTTTTACTACTTTAAGCCACCGTATCCTATTATTTGTATTTATAAGTAATATAAGTAAGTAATATAAATTGCATAACTCAATTCTTTAAATCGCTAAATAAATCAGTATCTATAATGATATGACACTGTACTGTAATACGATTACCGTTGTGATTAAAAATCAACATATTTAAATATTAATATTATATTTAATGAAGATTAAATACACAACCAGTGATTCATTATTTACAAAATACAGGTAACTGGTTATATCTCCCCCTTAATTGCTAGTAACTACCTTTATAATATTTGTCTGCATAGGTGATACAAGGGTTAAGTTTGGAATCAACTTTGAGTCAGGATTAGATGCTTTCTTTCCTAAATTCAATGACAGCTACAATTGTCAGGTGCGGGAAAGACAGCATTTGCGCCTCAGGATGGTACATTGAATGGGAATGTTCTTTATTATATCATCAGGATTCAGGGGAAACCAGGTTAATCTCTTTCAAGGACTTGGACCATTGTAGAAGGTACCTAATTAGCACTGATTTATCTTCTTTTTATTTAAGAAAAGTATGAAATTGTTTCAAAGATGTTCATTGATGATTAAAAATTAACATATCTAAATTTTCTCAAAACAAATGGCGCAAGCCATTTTGTTTTTATAACAAACGGTGAAACGTGTTTACTGTTACACGCCGAAAATTTAATTCCCATTCTTTTTTTTTTTCTCCGCGAGCTTTTATACTGATGCATAAATTTTTATTTCAGTTGTACCAATGTAACATAAATATATTTTATTTTAATAATTAATTCTTTATTCTATTTTTAATTTTACATAACTATTCTTGTTTCCCGAATTTTTCTACCTTTTTTAATATTTCTCTTTCTCTTAAATCTTTTCAGATTAGCCAAATTCTACAGCTGTCACATACCCTATTACATTGAAGATTTAAGATATAAAAACCTATTTCTACCTGGAAATAGGATGTATATGGATGTAATGAATTCCTTCATCTGCCACCTTTTACAAGAAGATTCCATCCCTTTACCCGTTTAACTCTGATATTAATTTAATTATTAAATATTACTTATTTTCTAAGTTACTCTTAATTAAATTTTGATTTAAATAATTATTACATTGTATTTATACATATTTTCTTATAACAATGTAATAACCGAGCGCGATTTTCATCTTCTCCGGGGATTTTTGATATTGATTCTAACATTCAAGCTTCCTGTCTTATGTACGCATTTTAATTATCCGTTATGAATTAATATTGTTTATAGGCATTCACTTTCACTAACAATACATGTAAATAGTCTATAATTATAATTATTATTTCCTTATCATTGCCAAAAATTCCTGGGAAGCAATGATGATTTTGACATATCTCATTCTACAATAGTACCTAACTCTTTCCAATTCTTACTTCAGACTGATTTACCATTACATGAACATCCCTGTAAGCTAGGAGTATTGCCCGTTTTTAGCATTATTTAATACTAACATAATTTAATTTCCCTCGCTTGACATATAAATATTGTGTGTAGGCTCCATTACAATATACAGGAAATTCAGATCTTGAAACTCCAGTTAAATTGTGAAAGTTTTCTTTGCGGTTTCTAAAGGTAATAACACATCAATGTTTTTTTAATCTAATTTGATGTTGTGTACAATAAAATAAAACTTAAAAATCTTGTCTATTAATTTCTTTACCCTCATTCAAATTTGTACAACCTATTTAGGTACATCATTATTTACTAATGAACTAATCTTAGCATCCCCGGCTACAAGTGTGTTTATTTGTTCGACTTAATGTGTGGTAATTATTTACAATTAATTTCTATTGCAGTGTATAGTAATTTGGTCCAATTAACTCTGTATACCTAACACTAACAATAGGTATTAAAGAAACCTGTTCCATTTTGTTACCCCAGAGTCGCCATTTTTTACTCAGAACAAAGGCGACTGATTTAGAATTATTACTTCATATATAATTCTCTTGTGTATGCCTCTTTTTCTTCTTGTTTTAATTCATTTTCTACAATATACCTTTTTTAACTTTATACCTATTTAGGGATTAAACGCATACAATTTAAATATGGGAAAACATAAATGACCTAATTATTGCTAATTTCTCTATTATTAATATATCTTTTATAATGTCAACCCCCTTCCTTCACGAATAAATGTTAGCCGAATTTCGATTTACCTCGTTAAATTAAAAATATCTACTCGTTTGCACAAGATCTGAGTATGTAATTTTTCATAAATCATTCTCATGTTTATTATGCGATAACCAGCATTTCTATTTTAAACCTTCTTTAATTTAAGAAACAACAAATATGTATTTAATTGAAATACTGAATAAAAAAACTACAACAAATATTAGTGCAAAATAAATATTTAAACAATATTAAATACTCATTCAGTGCTCTTAATACATATTTTCACTGAGTATTTGTATGAAATAACTCAAATACAGTTGCAGTTTCAGTTACTTAACTCTTGTTAACAGTTAGCGTATTTATGTATGTATGTATATGGACTAAATTATAACATCAGGAACAGTGGGTTGGTGTATTACGTAACAAACTAAGCGATTGTCAATTTTACCATCATCTCTTACTATTATTTCTAATTCATACTTTCGACGAGAAATCTGTATTTACATATATAGAAAATGTCAGCAAATATTATATATTACGACCAGACGAATAACAAATACAATAATATGTTGCTAGTATACATATTTGTTTGGACGTGTTAAAAATTACTATTGGCGACATCTGTGTTTCGACTATGGAATTAACCATTGTATTACGTTCAGAGCTATCCACTAATAGAGCGCGCCAACGTAATATTTGCCAGCCCTCTTTCACAGAAGATTTCAGAATTCTGTATTATCGCCGAATCTTAATCAATATATTTAGGTCAACCAGTTTTAATACGTATAAATACGCCAGTCATATATTTTAATAATTCGCACACTGTATACGCTAAACAACAACGTCCTACCGAAATTATTTAAAATAATATCGAAAGCAAAAGCCATTGAACGATGTGACAATATGTGTACTTGCCTGTTTTGATTATTGGAACAAAATGTCTGAAAATATTATGACTCTATCGTACGAAGATAACGCGCAAAGTGTAAGTATAAAAAATATCGATATTAGTGATATAAACGATACAACGGACATTACAACGAATGAAATGTTAATGCGACAACCTTCGGCAATAAAAAATAATGAAGGCATTGATAATGTTATTGAGGCGCAAGATGTCGCTGAAGATTTGGCGGTAAATTCCAACAATGTAAATAATCGGAATCCGGAGGTGACAGTTGAAAATAAGAATATTAAAAGTGGAAGTACCAGTTCCGAGCATGTAGAAATGCAAACACGCAACGCTATTTACCATTTGCAAAAGAAAAGTTGTTATTTTAAGAGATCTAGGCAGAGCATTCTGGCCCAAGCATTAGTTAAACGAAGTATTAGATGGTAAGTAATATTCTTCTTTATTTTCATATATGTATTTGTGTCTAGCATATAAAAAAATGTACAAATTTGTTTTTGGCTTATTTCATATGCACTATTACGACAGAATGATTTTATTTTGAAAATGTTTTGCGCAAACAACAATGCAGTAGCGATTATAAAATAACATGGAATTATTTTATATCCCAAAATTATATAAAAGATGTTAAGCTTATTTTCTAATTTATTTGTATGTTGTATAATATAATAATTATCCCGGAAAGATTTCATTAGCCATGTGTAGGTATTATGAAATAAATGCTCATTCTAAATGAGCTATCAAAAGTCAAAATTTATAAAAGGAAGTTATTATCTGATTTCACATCTTTATTTAAAAGAACAAATCTATACACCCACAGAAAAAATATTTTGTTCAACTCTTTCTATATTCTTTTTTGATTTGATTACCATACAAATATAATTATTACAATCGATATTCTTCTCAATAAAAAATCTTTACTAATACCGCGCCATTCGTATGCATCCGATCTTTTCAAAGCAACAAAAAGGAAACGTGATCTACCATGTTGTTGCATGGAGACATGAAGAGGGTACGGCATTGGCATTTTGCCACATACCTGAGTGACTTCTAGGAGTTCAAGGTTTAACGCTAAAACTATAGCCTAATGTTTGTTCTGCGTGTCCTTACACCATAATTTCTGCACAAATAAATCTCCGCATTTCGATTCTTTGATTATTGTAAGCTTTGTTGGGAATTTCTCAAATGACTTGTCATTTTTCAATCACAATAAGTGACCGTGTTTCTACAGTTTGTTACTTTAAACTACTATACATTAACGATATGCATATACCTATCTACATATGATACATATTGTTATATACAAGAAGTAGTACCACATGGAATTCGCAATTTCGTTTAGAACACAAAATATTTATTCGACGAAGTGTGAATGCAGTAACAATATTGTGTGCATTACATATAAACCACCACAAATGCACCAATAGGTAATAAATAGCAAACGGAAGAGAGAGTTCGGCAAATGTAAAGAAATCAGGTGTACGGATTTCTGGCAAAACCAATTTTTGAAACGAAAAACGTATTTCATGAAACTTTTTATAGATTCCTTAACATATTCAATGACGATTTTCAATTGTGACATCATCAAATGATTTTTTTTTGATGGAACACGTGTATAAAATTTCATATTTCGATATTTTAACAAAATATGTGGTTTAAATTGTCTTTCGTTTTAATATTCTTCTATTTTGAACATCTATAGTTAATTCATGCCCCTTATAAGAATGAAATTTATATTTGATTTTTTTTTTTAATTTGGTCGAAGTAATTTATTTCCATTACCCTGAAGTTTATTCAGTTTTTGAATATAGTGAATTTAGATTAAGACTTCCAAGAAGAAACCTATCATTAAACAGTTTGAAGGCTTCTTGCAGAAATCTGCTTATATCTCCAAAACACACCAATTGTAATTATCTCAAATTCAGTTGGCTCAACCATTACAAAAGGCAATAAGTATAAATTTTTGCGCAATAAAAATTGCCACTAATCTATGATGTAAATTAATTCAAACTGACAATTGAAAAATATAAATACCGTTTAAGCAATAAAAGTACAGAGAAATTATCACAAATCAGCAAAAACAACAATTTAAAATAAATATACTGATATATAAGTATTTGACCAAAAAATAGTCAACAATAGAGAACAATAGAGAAGGTGTATTTCTGCAACCACAATCTGCATAATCTTATATTGATTAGACGACGGATGTCCGGTAATGCGTCGGACAAGAAATTTAATTCTTCGATGTCCGAGCGACAATGTCAGTTCCGATCGAAACATACTGCAAAATTGAAGTGCGAGCGGCCATTCGTTCTTTGCATGCAAATAATGAAACACCTACCAAAATTCATTAAAAAAATACTGAAGATTTACGGAAAAGGCGTTATTAGTCGAAAACAAGTTAGTGTTTGGTGTAAACAGTTCAAAAGTGTACGCACAGCGCTGAACGATGATCCCGAAGGTGTGCGAAATAGATCATCAACAACGAAAACGGATGAGCCCAGACCTGACTCCTTTTAATTTTCATTCGTTTGAGCCATTGAAAGCTTGTCAGGTAAAAGGTTTGAAGACGACGACGAAGTTCAAGAGGAAGTACGGTGGTATCTTACAAATTTGGATCGCACCTTTTACGAAGAGGATTTACAGAAGCTTGTGCCTCGCTAAGATAAGTGCCTTAACATTGGCGGCGATTATGTTGAAAAGTAGCTAACAGTTCACGCTTTTACTTAGTGTATGTTTGAATTCTATAAATAAAGTGTCTGTTTGTAATTCACAAGTGTACCTTAGTAACCGAACATCCCTCGTAGTACCCTTCCCTTTTTAATGAAAGTATTTACAATGCGTTAGTTATTATCGGAATTTGGGTTATCAGAATTAGAATAATAAAAGCAGGTACCCCATAAGCCATAGCCAGACCATCTATGATAATATCACTTTCGAAGTTGCACATCGAAGCTCGGAATATTGACTCCATGACTCGGCGTAGCGCCAAAATAATCCCATTGCCAGAGATATGCCTAATCACATATGCTGTGTGCAAAAACCCGATGTAAATGCTCTAAATCGCGACTAATTGGGAAAGAAAATTAGATCTATGGAAACGACAAGATGCGCGTCGAAGATCAATGCCCCAAGGTTAATAGGGCCGACCACGTGGAATAGGAAGTGACTAGGACAAAGGAAAAGAACTATTAGTTTCGTGATAAATCAAGTGTTTGGTGACAAGTGCCCATTCCTATATATTACAAGCAAGGATTGGGTGCGAAATTATTGCATGCATAATTTTGGGAATCGAGTTAACATTGAGGAACTCATCCACCCTTTACAAGATGTAATCAATTAAAGCTAAATCAAACATTGATTTTATAGTGAATAATTGTGAAAAGATATACTTGATTCGTACAGCGTCAACAAGCAAAACTGAATGTGAAACAAATAGAAAATAATAATTTGCTCTACAGGCCGTGAAGGTCTAGGGCTAATAAGATGCTAATATTAGCAACACTCTAGAAATGCTCTACGAATTACATATCTCAATTCCCGTCTGTTCCCTACCATCTACCAATTTCCTATTTTCATTTTTTTTAGATCTTCGTCCACTTTGTTCATCCATCTTTCTCTTGGTCTCCCCTTTCTCCTTTTCCCTTTCTGGTAAGGGGCTAATTTTGGCAACCTATCTCTGCTTAGTCTTTCTGCATGCCCCAGCCATCTTATTCTTTGGGCTTTGGCAAACGCCACGATATTGGGGCTTTCATATGCATCTACTTCTAGATTTGTGCGTCTTCTCCATCCTTCCTCGGTTTTTACTCCTCCATATATAACACGCAGCATTTTTCTCTCCCATCTTTTTATCTGCTCCTCTTTCACCTTATTCAGGACCCACGTCTCACAGGCATATGTGGCGGCAGGTCTTATCACTGTTTTATAGATTCGCTCTTTTGATTTCTTTGATACATATTTCGATTTCAACCCTTCAGGCTGCCGTATTTCCGGTTTCCTTTTGCAATTCTTGCCTGGCTTTCCTGTTCTTCGCGCCCATTTTCGTCAACATTAACTCCCAAGTAGACAAATAGACGTGTTGTTTAATTATTTGAATTAGTCTGTAAGTGTTTAATGCGCGTTAGCAAAGTGCTGCCCTAGCCCACAAATACATAGATGAATGTGGAAAATTTCGTTTTTAATGAAATAAGAAATTCATTGAAAAATTCCATATAGTTGTATGCTTCACCATTTTCAGATTTTGATGACTTATCTGCAAGTAACTAATGATCAATTTGATGTCGCTTCTTCAATTCTTGTGTCCTTTCGCCGTCCGCAAGTGTGTCCGTACTTTAAAAAATATGGAGTGAACTCAATTATTGTTGTTGACGGGAACATCCTTTGGCGCTCAATAGTCAACTATTGGTTTCAAAATCCGAAGAGTGTACCATACACTCCCGAATCTACGACACACACCATTCCCATGATCACTCATCCAGTTGATAGGGTCACCTGTTTCATACAATTGAGGTAGTACTTGTGTTCAACTTTGATTTCGACATATACAACAGGTATACAATTGAAATAAACGATGTGAAATCCCACGATTTTGAAGTAGACGTAACATGTTTTTATTCCATTATATTTACTAAAAAGATAAACGCAGATATGCAATTTCTAAGTTTCGAGTATGTCGTCCTGATAAATTTGTATCACCAAAATAGGGGTACAGATTTTGGCGCAAAACATAAATAAATTTATAAATTTATCTCGTGGTTTACTGGTAGAGCAATGAATTCCACCAGAGGTTAGTATATATACATAACAGTACTACAGGCCTAGTAGGCCCTTCGCTTGATTGACAATTCCTCTCCATAATTCTCTCTTGGTGATTTTCTCTTTCCATTCATTGATTCCCATTCTATGTAGATCTTTTTCCAACTCAACTCTCCAACTTGATCTTGGCCTCCCCCTTCTCCTCTTCTCTCCTATACTCGCCATGAATATTTTCCTTGGAATCCGGTTCTCCTGCATTCTATACCATCCTATCTATACCATCTCAATCTATGGGATCTCGCAACCCCTATCAGGCTCTCTGTACAATTCCCTCAGCTCTTAGTTGGTTCGCCTTTTCCATCGGTCTCCCACTCTTTTTCCTCCGAACACCTTCCTTAACACTTTCCTCTCCCACGCCCGCAACATCTTCTCCTCTACTATTCTTAAAGTCCATACCTCAGAAACACTATTATATGTCTTATAACCGTTTTGTATATTCGCAGCATTAAATTGCGGGATAATATTTTGCTGTGAATTAATCTCCTTAGTGAGTGGATACTTCGATTTGCTGCCGCTAACCGCTGTTGTATTTCACTTTTAACACTAGGTTGTCTCTTAAATAGTAAATTTTGAAATGCCATTCGTTTTTTTTTTAGGTGACCCGGTCAAAATTTTTATTTGAGCTGTCGCAGTGAAGTTACGCCATCAAGCTCTGTTTTATTTTTCATAATGGAAATCATAGTTGACTATGGTCTCATGAAAGGCGTTTTATCGTAAACTTTTCAACTATATAACATTTAATATGATTATTTAAAAAATAACAGAATTACCATAAATTAAATAAAGAGTAGTTAACCATGGAAACAGACACTTATCAATATGTAAATATCACGTAATTGACTTTTATGTAGATTAACCTAGTTTTTAGCAAATTTTGATTTGTCTTGAAGTTGCGTAAATCAAAATGAATTGTTCACTATCCTAGTTTTTCACCAAAGGACATCTAGATCATTTTGGAAGGGTTAAGTTATGAAACACCTGCTACGCTGAAGTAATATGACGGAGCACCGCCACATAATCAGCTAACAGTGGGAAATAATTTTGAATAAAATAGTTTCAAACAAGTGAATATGAATAAATGTATACCCCAATATACAATTTCATTGAATTATACAGCGTGTTTCAGAACTTATGGTCAATTTTATATGCAAATCACTGTAGGTGCAAGGTCTTGTATACTGCAAACAACACAGTCTGAAATTTTTCTTTTACAAACATACATGTTTGATATTAGTCCACTTTTATAGCAAAGTGACATTTTTTTCAAACTTGTCAAAACTGACTACAGGCCGAGTCAAAACTCAAATACATTTATTTTTCCATTATTTTAAATGGATCGGCCTGTATCTTATTCCATGAAAAGAGAGAATAGTTTAGTTACTTTCTTTTTTATTAAGCACTCTCTATATCTAAAGTAATTAATTTCTATTTTAAAGCATTTTTATAAAAGTGAGATTTTTAAAAATTATTTTAACATAACGAGTTAATCGTGGAAAAATGACAGTAAGACAGTCTTAAGTCTTCATTACTAGCTAGGAGATTATGTAATTATGTAATACGAGTGAATGATCAAGTTTATTTAGACTTTTCAGAAAATCATTTACCGTTGTTATTGGAAAATGTCCCCCGAAACATTCGTCAAAGTATGTGGTATCTGCACGATGGCGCTTCGTTAGTTCACGCTAGGTTAATATACTACAACCTGTATGTCTTTCTAATACATCCTTCTGTAGATTAACTAATTTAACAGAAGTTTTAAAAAAATTCTATTAAATCTTGTGAGGTATTATTGTAATGTTTAGAAAGACACATTAATTTAGATTCCTGGTCATCATTACCCATTATATTTCTTAATTCTGATTGGACAAACCCACGAGTAAAAAGTTCTTTCGACATCCCCAGAAGAAGCATTTGCACGCAAATTTGGAAAGATGATATTTAAAATCTGATTAATATCTGGAACATTCTTCTGGGATCTTCAGCATGGATGTGATGTAACTTAATGAGTAACGGTAATAGCCCTGTATCAGAATAATATTTGGAAATTATTACTATGAAGCAGAATTTTCTTCTGTTGATATGAAAATAATTTTAAAATGTTAAGTTCAAGACTGTCTACACTTCTCTTAAATAACTTTTTCGATATTTTATATGATAAAGGATATATCTAGCTTTGCCACACTAATGCACACTATACAAACCCCGTATGTATATTTCTTTAAAAAAACATTTCTGACTACTGCATCACCAGTGTACGTTTTGCGGCATTATACATATACGAACAAATTTCGCTCATTAATATTATATATACCTGTATCTACCACCTGTAACCTGACTCTTCTCACTGAAACATTACAGGAAACTTCCATACCATTACCAATCTACCAAAATTATGGCACCAGTAACGTTCGGATTCGTATTGATTATACATGCGGAGTATAATAGATACTAAATAATCTATCCTAACGTCTTCATACCAAAATATATTAAAATAGCAGTATTCAAAAATATTTAGTTAAAAACAGACAGAGAAATAACCTTGCTGTGTTTAACTTCTAAGATCTACACTCACTTTGTGTTTAAAACATTGAACTATTCAATCCTTCTAATAACGAAAACTTTAATTTCTTATTTTAAATTTTCGCTTGGGAAACATTTTTGATAAGTATTTGGAGGAAGAAAGGTCCAGTTTCGTGCATATTTTGAATTCGCTAATGCATATAGCGATCTCAAACTATCATAACATAAAATAAGATGTCGCACAAGTCAAATACTCCAAAAAATCATGAAAATTTATAGGAAACTATTTTTTTCAAATAAAATGCATTAAAAGTCGGAGATAGTTGAAATCATTGTTAGTGATTAAGTAAGCTAGTTTTCATTGAACATTTATCTTGTTTAATGTTGCTGTAATGAAATTATATTAAAAAGAAGCCTGTACACGTCTCCGCAAATTTATACATGTCACTATTCGTCTAACAATAAACGTACATTATTGCTTTCACCTTTAACAATAACATGAAATTATTGAAGTTATAATAATTACATTCGCAAATAACAAGCAGATAAATAGACACATATTTCCATATAGGCTGTTTTAGTACACATTTTTTTGTGTTATTACTACACAATAAGCCACTCAATTTACAAATTCATCAGAATAAACAAGCTAAATGTAACCATCTTCAGTCAATCGCGTTGCACCATAAATTATATACACTTAATACGTAATAGTCCGTAACTGTATTCGTTACGTAACACTGTTTGTAATATTTACATGTATTTACTTACGTTAAAATGTACATACGTTGTTCATATGTGTGTATGTGTCAGGGCTTTCTGCGTTACTACACCATTTTAAACTATAAAGCGTATCTTATCAAAATAATGATGAAAGATTTTGTGTACTCTAGTGAGTAAATAACTTGTTATCCCTTACTACGTTCAGAGCGTATAATATGATATAATCGATAAGTTCTTCAATTCTATTTTATTGCAAATATGATATGTGCGTATATTTATTTCCAATTGTTTGAGCATCATATACAAGTTGAAAAAAGTAGAATTAAATACAAATATCATCGCCCACTTCAATGAGTAAATAATTCAATATACGTGTCCCGGCAATTAAGTTGCTATCCTTAGTAGAAACTTCAAAGGAAAAAGTGTTAGACGTAGTACCTCTGGCTAAGGTAAAACCTTGAAAGATATGCTCTCCACCAGATTGCCAGTATAATAATACTGAGTAGGTAGTTGAATAACTGGGTGGTGGTGATTTTGTAAGGAGGATATCCTCCAAGGTTTTACCCTAGCTTTACTTTTGTTTAGTTGTATGACTATCTCTCTCATGTTTATCAAACATTATTATTCCAAATGGAATAAAGATACATTGTTAATAATTAAGTCAAATAATAACAAATAAATTTATGTTTTATATGTAATCTCCAAATTGCGTTCCTCAGTTGCGAATACCTCACAAGCTATGAAGGCGAACCACTTCCAAAGGCGCAGTATATCTCACGTTAAATAAAAAATACATGATGCAATAATTAGGAAAGGAAAAAATATTAAATAACCTTGCCTTAGTAAAATTGCCAAATCAGTCACCTTGTGAAGATACTTGTCTGATAAAATTCAGAAATAACAAGTAAATGTAAATAAATTTACGAGTTAAGCCTATTGTTGGGTAGTTAAAAACTCGACGTTCCTGGAATTCAAAACTACTACATAACATTAGCAAATAATGTATACTTACACATATCATTTCTATCGTCTTGAATGTTCTACAAGACAATAGAATCATAGAACCTTCAAAATTTTGTATAGATGTGTAGTACATTTCTCAACAACAATAATTCATAGGAAAAGTTATGCCACCGTTAACATAGCATGCATTCTCAACTAGTAATTTTACTAATAATTGCTAGTTAAGAAAGACTACTGCAAAAGGTGAAATGATCTATATATACAGGCTGATTCATTTTCAACCCTCACCGTGGGGATCTCGCTTATTATTGGAGATAGAGGGTAGGTTTAAATTTGGCAAAGTTGCTAAATTTTATGTTTGTTGTGAAACCGAAGAAAAACTAAACCTCTGACAAATGACGTTCGAGATTTAAGAAAAAACGAAAGAAACTCATTTTCTTCTTTTACCTCTAGCTCTTCTATTCGGCCTTGCAGAGAAAAATTAAAAACACATTTTCAAGGTCACTTTTGATCTTCTATCTAATGGTGTACTCAAAATTTTTATGTGACGTTTCGATTCCCTCTGGCCATCATCAACTTTCTTATTTCTTATCGGCGCCATATTGGATTTTGACTCCGTCAAAAAGAGTTTTTTTTTCTGATTTCAACCATGTATAACATGTTGACAAAAAAATTTCATATTATGGTTTTATTGACCAAGAACACATTTTAATATTAAATAAGGTAGCTATGAAGTTTAAAACTGTCTAACATTTCAATTATCGTTCATTAGTAATAGAAAAATGTCGTACACCATTTTTTATTTATCGAACCGAAATACAACAATAGAGAGTACAAGATATTTACAACTGTATCTAGAACGATAAGAGCCACATCGAACCATTCTTCTAGATCTTGATAGAAACTTCGAGAATGGATTGTTTAACACACCGCGTAATGTTTAT
>JARFOC010000693.1:347143-372221 GCA_031763485.1 Osmoderma eremita | reverse complement strand
AATAATTTAAAACATTTGCAATCATACACTTCTCCTTCAGGCTAAATTTTCCTCCCTTACGCCGTTTTCTCCCTACAAGCTCCATTAATGCAGTAAAAACTGTAATTAAATGTATAGGTTATAAAATTTCAAAAAAACAAGAAAAATACCCATATTACCCTGTGCACGCTCGAAACAGATTGAAGCGTTCTGAAAAGAACGATTTGTACAACTATATATAAACAAATTAACGCGGAATTTAACTAAAAATATTTAAAAACTACGACGATAACGGTTGACAGCATTTGACGCTAATAGACACAGGTAGATAGGTGCTTTGCCGACGCCGACGTATGTAAATAAGTTGCAACATAGCAATTGGAAGTGAAGATAGCGCTAATGACAGCAACTAAGGATAGTAAGAGATAAAAGTTGCTATTATATCCCATACTGCATACGGAGGTTGAGTCCATCTATAGGGTATAACGAACCGCAGAAGAATATGAGACTCGGAATTACAAGTTATACTTAAGTATATTACGTGTTTCGACTTACCAAGTCTCGTGAGACAGGGTAAGTCGAAACGCGCCCGCTAGTGGTACTTGCATTAATTAATTAATTAATTTTTCACATATTACGTATTATTTACTTTGAATTCATATTCACTTTAGCGGGCCAATAGCGAACATGGATGGAAGGTCTCAATCAACACCGAAGTGTAAAAATAAAAATTCGCTTCTTGGAAACCTTATCGAAATAATAATAATAATAATAATAAAAATAATAATCTAGGTAAATAGATATAGTTATAACGACAAATCAATGAAAAGTAATGTTTCATTCTCGTTTTCTTATATATCTGTTATTAACTGACAAAATTTGCTATACAGCACCGTTTTCTACATAAAACTGACTTTATTTGTGAAAAATAAAAAATTTTAAAAAATGGAGGGCATAGGATACCCAGTGCCCCCCTATTTTTTCCGAAAATAATTGGCGTCCTTGGGATATACTTCAAATTATATTCTACACAAAAGAAGAAATCCGTTATAGTTTCCGCGATACCAAATCCCTCCTCGAAATACAGTGCCCGATCGGAAATTGATTCTGTCTTGGGTGGATAATTTCTGCAGAAATGGGAATGTTGCGAAAAAGAAAATTGGCGCACAGAGGACCAGTCGAACACCGGAGAACATAGAGCGAGTAAGACAGTCCATTATACTCTGCGCTCTGCTAGGAAGTAAGCGATCGCCCTCAACCTATCTAGCCATACTGTACGTCGAATTCTTCACATTGACCTTCATTTCCATCCTGTTAAGATTGTCGTTACTCAAGAACTGTCACAACAGGATTTTAATAATCGTATACAGGCATGTGAAAATTTGATTGAAAATCTGCCTGACGACGCAGTGATTTTTTTCAGCAACGAGGTGCATTTTCATCTTTCCGGTTGCGTTAATAAACAGAACATGCGTTATTGGAGTGATGTCAACCCTAGGCAGATTCAAGAAAGGCCCCTACATAGTGACAGGGTAACAGTTTGATGTGCAGTCAGGAATGAAGGCATCGTCGGAGTCTCCTTTTTTGAGGAACATGATCATGTGGTAACCTTCACTTCTGAACGATATGCGGGCATGATCCAAGATTTCTTCGCACCACACCTCGAACAGTTGGAAAGGGGACGTTCAATGGCTGTTCTGAGGGTAATTTTCTCCGGCCGTTTGATCTCCAGGTTCGGTAACATTTCATGGCCCGCGCGCTCACCGCTACTTCCTCTGGAACTACCTCAAAGCTGAGGTGTACAAACATCGCCCTGACAGCATACAAGCCTTAAAAGAAGCAATACGCCGGGAGAGATGCTCCAGAGGGTGATGCGAAACTTCAATATCCGCCTGCAACAATGTATTGATAATGAACGCCATCATTAGCAAGATATTTTGTTTAAAACTTAACGAAAGAAATTTCCAATATTGCTTTTTTGAAACAAAAAAATTAATTTCTTCTACATTTTTTAGTTTCTTTTTTAGTCACCTTCAAAGTTAGGGATGTTTCCCTGCCCTTTGTTGTTAGAACAGAATACGCATTACTTTAGTGTGGGGATGCTGGCCATACATTTGGCTTGGTTCATCTTCATCTAATACATATACACATCGGAAAAATACATTTCTTCTCCGACACATTAGGTTCCCTATACACGCACAAGCGCGTACACTCGATATATGTAGTCCATCTCATCTCACTTTCAAACGCCTGATTTTATGAATCTCTACTTCAGATCATTTTTAAATCTAAAAAATACGTATTTTTTCTGTAGATAATCCTATAATTTTCCCGCCAAGGCTGTCAATCTCCACAATACACGTGGAACAGAAGGACAGCAAACGAGTCTAAAAAAACGATTAATTTTAAAATTGAGTGTAAAAAACACGAGCGAAAGAAATGACAGGAATATAAAGAACCGAATTGATAACGATACACGGCGTGTATCCAGCCGACGGAGACAACCGGGGCACTTTTTCTTCAGCGTGGCCGAGAGAGCTCTTATAGTGTGTAGTATAGTAAGGGAAAAAGCTATAGCTAGTAGTCCGTGTAATTCGGGTACGCTACCGTCGGCCCAAGTGACTTATAAATTACGAACGGGGGCTGCTGCTACCTGTTCTCCTCCGCAAGTGAGACGAACAACGAGACTCGACCGACGTGGAAGGAGAAAGACATAAACAGACGGAGAAGTGGAGGTAGAAACAAAGAGAGACGGCGAGCAAAGAGGATTTGCTACTGGAAATACGCGTTGACCCCTTGCCTCTCGCCTACCTTAAGCCTTCCATTCTCCGTCCGATATTCATCTCCGATAAAGCGAAGACGGCTCAAAGAAGATCGTGGTGGTGTGGTCGCTACAATCGCGGCACGTTCTCATAAAAAGCAATACGTTTTGCTTCTTATGTATATTATGTGCTTCTTATGTGTATTATTACATTAAACAATAAATTTGTTAGTAACGTGTCATAATTGTCGATATATATACACTTTTTTCATATAGTTTTCGATCAATATTTTTGAATTTTTGTCATATGATCTAATAGCCTAAGAGAAAACCAAAAAGGTTTCTTTTATCAGACTAAATCATAAAATTTATATTCGATAGCTTCCTCAGATACATATACAGGTTTAGATAGGTCAGATAGGAGATTTATCTGTAAGCATCTACAAGAGAGGAACTTAAAAGGAACCTTAAACTTTAGATTCTATTCTAATGAACAGGCGTTGAGCGGTTTTATACTTTGCATGAGTTACATTTATTACCTACTACTTTTCCACCTTTTTTTTTCACGGTAAAATGATTTTCTATTGGGTAATAAATAAATTGAAAGCAGGTATGTTTTGGAACAATATTTCCTTAACCCTTTGAGGGCCAACGTGATTTTTGGAGAATTACCTAAAAGTGCCACGCTGCTAGAGGAACATAGAAATTTAAAAATGTATTTCATTTTTCGAAGCATTTTATTTACGAAAAGTATTTCAAAAACAAAAACTTAATGTTATAATATCAATAAAAATTATATTTTCAACATAAGTGAAAAATAAAATGTAATTCTTTTACACACAGTCCATATCTTATGAACATTTTTTGCCCATTACATAATCCATGAAGCCCCTTTTTGCCCTTGGAACAAATAAGGTTTGATCTCTTTACTGGCCCCCCATCTCTATTACTACAAACATTACATCTTCTCAAATTGCGACCTCGTAATTTCTCTAAACCTAAACCGATACCTTTGGAAACAATCTTACTAGTTGCTACAGGGTTCCCCTTTTCTGCCAACCAATCTTGTTCTATACTCTCTATTATTAACGATGTAAACTTGAGACGTGACATTACTCTACCATTGGTATTTTCTTTGTAGATGATAAAAGCATTTAGCATCATCCCTCCCGAAATGTAAAATACAACTTTCTGCCAGTATTTCACTGTTCTCCTTTCATCAAGATATGTATACAACATCATATCAGACCCCTCAACTCCACCCATGAATTTGTTGTAATCTATAATTATTGAAGGCATCGTTTTTTTTTTGAATTTCGTGCCCTCCGCGCTATTTGTTTGGAAATATTTTAGTCTCAGGAATAGCCTTAGTCGATATAAGTAACACTGGATATTTTTTTGATTTCTTCTCTCGATATCCACACAAAAGAACTTCTTCGTTTGTGAAATATTTGGCTTACCCAACATTCCTCGATTTTGCACTGTTTGGAAGGTGCTTTCTAAACTTGTGCTGGTAAAGAAATTATCTACAAATATATGAAAACTCTTATTCAATAGTTACCCATATTTAGCAGTTTTGTCACCACTTTAGATTTAGCTCCAAGATAACAGGAAAAAAAACCTAAACAGTAATTTACTACTGAATCACAAAACACCCAAAATTTTATTCCCAATTTATGGTGCTTTTTATTAAGTAAATATTGGGTTAGTTCTGTATGACATTTAGTTCCGATCAAAGATTCATCAACACTAAGTTCCTGATGGGATGTATAGTGGTACCGGAATTTCAGATTTGCATGCTCAACCAATGGCTGAAATTTTGCACATGGATCATAATTCTTATAACCTGACGGAAACAAATTTGTGTTGTCAACCAAATGAAAAAAACTTTAGAATAAGCTGAAAACGGTTTCTTGAAAACACCTTTCCGAACCATGAAATATAATACCATTGAATTTTTAGCCCAGTATGAAAATATATTTGGTCTTCGAGTTATATTCAATGCCTTCATTTCCATAATTGTTACGGGTTTCCATTTTTTTGGCCGTTGCTTGAGGTGACATTATCTGATGTGAATTCAAGAAATCCGTCGCATATCTGTTAGTTTCGTTTACAAAAAACAACCATAGGTCATGTGTAAAAAATAGATTGAAATACTCAATTGGTTTTGAGTCTGAAGATGGTGCATTTTTTGGTCCAGACTTTTTACGAAAAACATGAGAAGGCCATGTCGCAGTGTCTTTATTTACCTATAATTCCGAATAGCTGGATATGTCGGCGTCGCCAATTTCACTATCACTCGATTCATTATTTTCCGAACTGTCACTAATTATACACGGTCTTTTTCGCCGGGGATTTATAACATCAGCTTCTGAAGCTTCCATATTTTCTTTTTCATGATCCGATTCAATGTAATCATCGTCACCCGCAATGCTTTCTACATATTCGAGTAATTCATCATCATTGTAAAATTCCCTGCTAGTCGAAGCCATAACCAAATTTTTATAGGGCCGAAAAATGATTTTTTATACAAGAATAAAAATATAAATAAAAATATTTTATAATATTGCGCGGCGAATAAATAAATTGCACAATTTGCAATGATCACCTTGAAATATTATTGTGCGCGTCTTCCACTGCGGAAACTGCACTATTCTCAACAGGGGGGTGGGACACCCCAATTCCAATTCCAAAAACAGTAAACAAGAATCGACAAGTATGAAATAGAGATCGTATTAGTTTGCGCGGGAGAAAAAGCGCGATTGCGCTCCTAGTATTTTCGACCAGTGTATTGAGGAGAGGATTCCCGCTCCTTGGCACTCAAAGGGTTAATACACTTATGCATAAAATAGTTTTCCTAAATAAAAAAGCACACAAGTAGGCACAAAGTAAGGTTGTTTCAAAATGGAAACACTTCACTAGTGAAGTTACTATTTTATCACTGCATCACTTATGTTCGTTGCAACATTTCCCATTAGTAGTTTTGTAAGTTTTATTCACTTCTGCAACATCCTGCCTCCAGATAAGGCCGGGGTTGGCTGCTCGCGGGCTAGTAATCGACCTACTGCTCTCGCTTATACACACACACACAGACGTCTGTTGTACAACAGACGCACACATTTACAAATCACCACCATAATTACCTCAAATTTTCATCTTGCTCGTGTACAACCGAAGACTTAAGACACGACGATGGACAGTAATAATTATTCAGAGCCGGCCGAGAACCGGAGCTCGTAGTAATTCGATTATATCCATAATGCGGATAATAGGCACGCACACGCATCCCTACACGGGGCGCACACACACGCGTGCAACCCAAAACGTACGACCTGACCTCCGTCTCCTTTTCCATCTATCTTTCAGCCTTCTCTGTTCCTCGCACTAGACTTATATCAGGGCTATACTGAGGACCACTCTTTTCACTCTCATTATTGCCCGATCCGACCGAAACGTACCAGCGGCCGGTCGACTGGGCGACCGGCACGCCTCCTACCTCTTCTTGATTGTAACCTGCGAGCTTTTCAAGTTGTGTAACGTATCGCGTATAAGTCATTCGAAGCGTTCTGAACGGCCGTACTTTTGTATATTTATGAAGTAAGGACGGAGCACCGGTACCATAGGCGTTCGTCTAAAAAACTAAAATTTTCCAACGGCAAAAGAAGAGGCTCAGCACCTTCAGTACATGTTTTTACCAATTATTTTAGTTCTAAGGTTGAAATCATAAAAAAAACAATAGATTTTGTTGTCGGTGATCTTGAGTTAAAAAAAGTGATGGCCTCAATTACCATTAAACACAGTAAGATGGAATCATGTAAAATACTTATTCGGGTGGGGGTTAAGCAATTTACAAAATTGCTACATCTTCTCTATCTATCAGCGAGGATCATACGACATGTCGACAACTAGACTAACCATGGTTGCTACTTTTGCTGATGGTACAGGTGTTTTAGCTTGGCGCGTGGGCCCAACAATGACCACGAGTAACCTTGAATAAAATACAATGAGCCACATGACTTAAAACATAGCGAATAAAAGCCAATGAGAGTAAATCACTTCACATTACACTCACAAATAGAAAAGAAAATTGTCCACATCGTAAATACCCTGTAGTATGGGTCAAACGAAATTATAGAACGAAATCTGAAGGTGCCATCTATACAAATTACAATGATAAAGTAAGATTACATTATAATGTTCTGGTAAATAGTTAAGTAGGTGAAACAAATGAAACAAGGTTAAGACGCTTCAAACCAATTCATATGCCCATTAGAAATTAAGACTAGCTATTGTAATGTATTTTTCACATATGTACTTTAACAATTATAGGCGGCAGTTTATTGCAATTATTCCCTTCGTATCACTGTAAATGTCTCCCAAAATACATATTTTCTCTACAATCTTCATAGACATACGAGGTGTGTAAATTAAGTAATGAGACTAGTATTTCTAAATATTTTTATTTGAATATAATTACAGTTGAACGTTGTCTCCCTCAGAATAACTCCACACAGTGTTGGAGACGGTTCTTCCATTCCTCCTAGCAGTGCCGGAACTCGGATATTGGAATCGCCTTTAGCTGGTCGGTTACGGCCGTTTGAATGTTTTCGAGTGTCCCAAAATGATATCCCTTCGGATGAGTTCTCAATCTTGGGAAGAGGAAAAAGTGACAAGGACTCAAGTCAGGTGAATAAGGAGGCTGAGGAGCCACAGAAATACTTTTACTGGCCAAAAAACCGTTTATCGAAATTGCTGTGTGACAAGGCGCATTATCATGGTGCAGGATCCAATAGTTTTTGATGTTTGGTCTCACACGCATGACCCTCTTTCGGAGTCTTTCGAGAACCTCTCGGTAAAAATGTTGATTAACTGTCCGACATTGATGCACGAACTTTTTGTGAACGATTCCCTGACTATCAAAGAAACAAATCAGCATGCTCTTGATCTTTGATATGCTCATTATTGCTTTCTTGGGCTTTGGAGAGCCTGAAGTGTGCCATTCCATGCTCTGGCGTTTTGTTTCCGGGTCAGACTCGAACACCCAACTCTTATCACCAGTAATGACATTTTTTATTATCTTCAATCGATTCCCAAAAGTCAAAGCACCTTTCTCTCCCGATGCCCTTTTATTCCTGCGAAAGTTTCTTTGAACCATTTTCGAGCAGATCTTTCTCATCCCAAATTCGTTGGTTAAAACTTGATAAACGGTGGTGTGAGAAAAACTCAACTGTTCCCCGATCATTCTGACCGTCAACCGACGATCTGAGCGCACAAGATCACGGATTTTGTCGACATTGCGATCGGTTCTTGCAGTTGAAGGCTTTCCGCTGCATGGCTCATCTCCCATCGACTCTCTTCCTTCTGAAAATGCCTTGTCTCCGTAGGCCTGCTGAAGTTTTGCAAAAGTTTTTGGTTGCACTTTGCCCAAGTCTGGAGCAAAACCTGATAGCACACCGTTGCTCGAAATTAATGTCCTTCATTTGTAGAAAACCGAGTTCACGGAAGAAACGACAACAGACAACCAAAGTTCAAACCAAGTTCAAACTTGCACTGAACGCGTATTACAATGGCCACTTGTCGCCCCTCCATGTCCCGTGCTTCCTGTGTTGGCATATGGCAAACGCTACGTTGTCATGCTCATTACGTAATTTACACACATCGTATTGTATGAATATAGGAGAAAAGAAAAAAATAGAGGATCCCACAGCTTTCTTAGTCGCTTCGCGTATTTCGCGAAATATTTGGTATTCCATCTAGAGAACTGATTATAATATATCGCAGTTATCATATGTATCCCGCGTCGGAAGCGCTGAGAACTATAATAGCCAAACGCATTAGAATATTGGCAAGCGATGATCACCGATAACTGTTTAGAATCACGATGATTAGAAAAAAATCATGTCCCGATGACCACCGTTATTTGAAAATAACCGTGTTTCCCATCCCCAATAGGGACACCACAACAGTAGCCGCTTTTCAATCCAGTCTAGCTCGGCGTGTTAATCTTAAAGTCCTTAGTTTAATTCGTAGATAACCATTTTTACCACTTCAATTTTCTTCTTGTATTTCCCAATCAGAGGCCGAAATCCCTGGAAAACTTTCGTAAAACTTTTTATACGATAGAGTAATTCTCACGTGAAGTTGACGATACAGCGTACTGAATGGGCAACACGCATTCCTCCGTCGTACCTTGATGAGGGTTAGGTAGTCCAGAACACCTATCTCTGCGTGAAGATGTTTGTTGCTACACAATCAGATGTGATCCCAAAAATATATTTATATATGTGTAAATGCGTTTATATACATTCAATTTGAACGTACGTGCCAGATATTGGCAGAAATAATTTTCGATATCTTCCAAGGTTTTGCCTTACCCAGAGATCCTAAATCTAACTCTTCGTTCCTTTGTAGTTTCTACTGAAGGTGGCAACTTAGTTGCCGAAATACGTATTTAAAGTCATATACTCATTGAATTACTAAAGAAATTTTAGTTTCAAAAACATTAAAAAAGAATATTCAAATGCATGAGGTGATAAATTTATCTTCGAAATCGTTCGCAGGTACCGTGAAAAATCATAAACATCTATTGTACCGCGCCACTGTTCTCTCGCACTTTGACCGGTTAGGTGACGCCTCGACCCCTTTGGTATACTATGTAAGTACTTTCCTTACGGGGGCAACTGAGTTGAACATCTGGACGCCCATGCGCGCTGCCTTCGACGGGAGATTTATAAGACAGGCCGGCGGCCGAGACGGAGACACTGATTTGGAAGTTTGTCTGTGCCCAGTAACCGGCGGACAACAAGGCGGTGTACCACTGCATCCATTACTTGCAACAGTACGGGCGCAGAAAAAATAAAGCGAGATGGAAATCTGGAGGGGTCGGCGGACTTTAAATTATTTAATGCTGTTCTCACCTGCGGAGACATCTCGGGTGAATTTACATTCGACCGAAACGGTAGATGTCCGAACGGCACAAGAGAAACGACACGGAGAAAGAAGGAATTACAGTGGCACCGCTTGGTTAGTTAATCCAGCAACATATTGGAAGATAGTTGGGTGTTAAAATCGACAATACTAAAGTCCTACATAAATCATTTTGTTATCATGACGACAGTACCTTCCGCAAAAGGTTCA
This sequence comes from Osmoderma eremita, assembly GCA_031763485.1. Lineage (NCBI taxonomy): Eukaryota > Metazoa > Arthropoda > Insecta > Coleoptera > Scarabaeidae > Osmoderma > Osmoderma eremita. The sequence goes on along the minus strand of JARFOC010000693.1, from coordinate 362,344 downwards.
TTGTGTTATTCAACATCATCAAATAAATGTTTATTACATTATATGTTAGCATAGCATGGAATGGAGGTAAATCAAGAGAATTTGAAGTAAGAACAGGGTTGAGACAAAGGGATCCTCTATCAACGACACTCTTCAACCTGACATTACAAATAATAATAAGGAATAGCGAAATAAAGACCACGGGAACCATATTTAATAATGAGCACCAGGTTATGGCCTTCTCAGATGACCTAACAATAATCACAAAATCAAAAAATGAACTAAGAAAAATTGCTGGGAGACTAGAACAGGAGGCAAGGAAATTTGATCTGGAAATAAATCAAAATAAAACGAAATATATGGTGATAGGAAAACGGAGAAACCCTTGGAAGGAGAATAAAACCTGGTGATGAGCGCAAAAAACAGCAAAAAACAGGCAAGAATTGCAAAAGGAAACCGGAAATACGGAAGCCTGAAGGGTCTCATGAAATCGAAATATGTATCAAAGAAAACAAAAGAGCGAATCTATAAAACAGTCATAAGACCTACCGCTACATATGCCTGTAAGACGTGGGCCCTGAATACGGTGGAGGAGCAGATAAAAAGATGGGAGAGAAAAATGCTGCGTGCTATATATGGAGGGGTAAGAACGAAGGGATGATGGAGAAGACTCCAAATCTAGAAGTAGAAGAAGCATATGAAAGCCCCAATATCGTAGCGTTTGCCAAAGCCCAAAGAATAAGATGGCTGGGGCATGTAGAACGACTAAGCAGAGATAGGTTGCCAAAATTAGCCCTTACCAGAAAGGCAATAGGGAAAAGGAGATTGATGGATGAATAAAGTGAGTGAAGATCTAAAAAAATGAAATTGGAAGATGGTAGAGAACAGACGAAATTGGAGAAATGTAGTCCGTAGAGCACTTCTAAAAAGTACGTAATATTAGTAGCTTATTAGTCCTAGGCCTTCACGGCCTGTAGAGCAAATTATTATTGTTATGTTAACATGACATAATTTCTAAATCAAAATTAAGGATATGTGGTGCATAATATAAGGTCCCATAGTAAGGACATAGTAACTAACATAACGTGATAGACTTCTTTAAAAGTTTTATACGTATTCATAGTATTGAGTGCCAAAACAATCAACCGATAAAATTCCATTATAGGGTCATGGTCTCTTGCAGGAATCACCATATCAAGCAAAAACAATGAATGTCGGTTTAGCAATTAGGTCGCTAACGACCCCTAATAGGCAGAAACTTTAATGCTTGCATCCCTTTCATTGCTTTTGCTTGGTATTGTGATTCCCACAAGAGCGCATGAGCCTATAATGGCATGATATTGGTTAATTGATAATATTGTTAAACATGGTATATCGAACAACAATAATTTTACAAAATGATCATGTTATCTATTACGGCCAATACTAAAAAGTACAGTTATTTTCACACAATTTATACTACATTTAGTCTTCCTTTTGCATCCAACAAACAACTAATCCAGCAATTTGCAAGTAGATGATTAGATATACTACGGGCTAGCCCTCCAGTCGTTCTGCGATCTCGCGAATTTAATTCTATAATTCTATCCGGTGCGATGCGAATACTTTGAACCGTAGGCCTCCAGGCAACGTTTCAGCTTCCACGAAGCTGTTATTATCAAATTTGCGTGCGTATCCTCAAACATCGTTGTGTTCGCTATTTCACCTCAAGCGATTGTAATTTTCAAATCTAATCTGAAGAAGCGTTCATACATACATCGAAGTTCCAAGTAATCTTTGATGACTAGCATATTAATATAATAGTGAATTTATACCGGCAAAAAACAATTATTGAAATGAGTTATACGTTGATACCGTTAGATATGTAAAGGAATAAAAATAGCGCTGGCTCATAATAATAATAATAATTCAGGACTGGTACAATCATAGGAAATCAATTCGAAAAAGAAATAACAAGAAACCAAATCGGTGATCCGCTAAAACCTGCGTTTGAATTTGATTAAGTGATAATTCATACAATCCATTGCATAGTAAATCGGACCTCCCTGCTTTAAAAGTGCAAGTGAAAAGGAAGAAAGCAATGTTAGTCATGAATATCAATCTAAAAAAAACTTCCCACAGACCTTTATTTCTACCTCGCATGAGGATTGCGGGTATTTAAGACAAGTAGAATCAACAGTTTTCTCATAAAATCCTGAAACAAGTCAGTTTTTGATCCTCCTTGCGAACAAATAATCTTCAATCTCCTAGATTAGGTATAGGATACGCTGGCTTAAAATAAATTTAAGTTAAAAATACTCCTTACCACCTTGTTGAGTAAAGAACTCTGTATACGTATTTCGGCAACTAAGTTGCCATCCTCAGCAGAAAACCACAAAGGAAAAAAATTATGTCAGGCGTAGCACTCCGAGAACAATCCTGCTCTTACACCTTATTTATTTAATTATTTAATGTTGATTGTGGCGGTCTAAGAGCAGGATTGTTCTCGGAGTGCTACGTCTGACATATTTTTCTCCTTTGTGGTTTTCTGCTGAGGATGGCAAGTTAGTCGATGGCAACTTTTGAGGTTGCGTAACAGTACATCTGACAATATCTTTTTGGAGCTTCCACTTTTAAGTTTCCCACTTCCCTTGCAAGGAATCATTTAATATCTATTCTGCAATTTGAGCTATCAAATAGTGGTATATTATCGTCGAATATATGCTTAGACAAATCTGTATTGCTGGAGTAATCTAGTAGCTATGTTATCTTTGTATCGAAGGAAAAAACAATTTTTTCCTAAAAATAGGTTTTGCTGCTGACCCCTCTACTGCATTAATTACTTTACTAATTAAATTAATTTAAGCTTTCTTTTGACCTAAAATCCGCTTCTGGAAAAGGTCATTGCCTTGGACAGAAGTCATTGCCTTCCTAAAGATTGAGTACCCAATTCGGGTAGTCGCAGGACAATGACGCATAACATGCTCTACTGTTTCTCGTGCCCCATACACAGGTTGCTATACAGAATGCCCAAAGTACTTCCACATCCCACTCAAAGTCCGGATTTAAATCCAATCGAAAACCCTTGGCACCTGGACCTTGGACTTGGAATTGGGATCAAATATCACCAGTCACACAAAGCTGATTACTTCTAGGCCCAACAGACTAAAAAGTTCTTGGATAATAATGGTTTATCGACAAAATATTAAAAACAGAAATTATACCAGAATTGTTAGTTGCTTTTCTATAGCTGATCTGAAGAATACGTCATTGAATAAGATTCTAAGCTACCGTAAGGGTCTGAACTTGTTGAATGAACTCTAAGATAGTACCCGGTCTACAATAGGACCTAGGGGGCGTAGTAGAAGGGATGAACTATCGAACCTGGCGGATGACATTTCAACCATCAAGTAAGTAATCAAGTAATTAAATTAATTTATTGTATTAATTCATCTATCCATTCATATTACATAGTAATTCTTCAATGTACTGACTAGCATCAGCCAGGCGTTGGTAGCATCTGCCAGGACTTGCCCGCGCGTGAAAGCGTCAGGTATTTGCACTGCATTATTCAGCAGGATCAACATTCGCAAAAATTTGGAAACATTCCACGTACTTCAGAGGATTCCATAATTGTTAATTTTTTATTTTCCATTTCCGTTTTTTATAGCACACTGATTTTTCAAGTACAAAACAGATTGTCCGACCTAACTAACTTCCTTATTTTTTTACAATTGCGTATTTGAACGAATTAAGTAGTTTGGACAGTAATAATTTTGAATTTACCCATAAAGACGTTATTTCCGTCAGGTTTAAAAGTTTGCGTTGGAGACTAACATCGTGATATGATTTTTTTCTTATGGTGAAGTAAAAGGATGTCACCCGACTTTGTGTCTACAAATGTCCTTAACGATTTACTCGTGTGAGGCCGTGTTATGTAATCGAGTGTCAACAGAATTGGAGCACTAACTTACTAAAGAGTAACTGGGGGCCACGATGTCGAAATAGGTCAACACATAGAAACGCACAGCCTCGTCTAAATATGCGGGAGCGTGTGCTCGCGCAATTAACCCAAATTTTTACGTCGACTGCTTCCACAGCGAGCTCGTTGTTGTAGATCATGTACGGGTAAACAATGTATGTATATAAACGGAGACCCGTTTAGGCGTTAACTTCCCCGACAATTACTTTCGATCACTTTCACCGGACGATTCCGTTAACCCACGGGAAGTACGGCCGTATGCTTGTACTGAGAGCGTACAAACGGCACTGCGTCAAGAAGCAATCGCTTAATTAGTGCTGCTTCGTGTATTGTTCCGGACCCGGTCCTGTCTTTCGATTATTTCTACGGTAAACAAGGCATTCCTCGTAATTTGGTCGACATTCGGATATTAACACCTACTCTGTTATATTCGTAGTTTGTATAACTACTTTATTTACATCTAATTTGTTAATGAGGAAAACTGGTTCAGTCAGCTCACGATGCAGTATGTAGGTCAGTAGTAATCATGTTGTGGTTGGATAAACTTAGTTTATGATTCAAAAAATGTTTAGTGATATTTTTACCAGTTTCTACATTAGTTTACAGTGAAAACGTATCTTGATATCCTTACGCAACCATTACCAGCCAGTTTTGATCGAATTTTATCTAATCAACACTCTTTAGAAACCGAAATAATGGTATGTTCAACATTTTACATATTTTGCATTAAATAAATGTATTTAATAAAATGGAATTGTCAGCAAGATGCGAGCTTCCGAAATGAAGAACCTCCGGGCTATAGCATACAAAACTCTTTGGGATCGAGTCAGAAACGAAGATATTAGACAGATATGCGGAGTTCAGGAAGTAGTGAGATGTGGAAGACAAAGAAGACAACACTGGTACCAACACATAAGGAGATTGGACAAAAATAGAATTGTCCGTATCGTCTTGGAAGGAAAACCGAACGGAACTCGTTATCGCAGGAGAACGAAGGGAATTGGTTACAGAACTGATCTATGGATCTTCTGGAAGAATAAAAAGAAGAAGGGGAACTATCAGTAAGACTGAAGTAAAGGTGCATAATGTAATCTCTGTGTGTCGTTAACGTGAACGATTGCCTCTAAACTGTAGACTTTAAACAATCGATCAAAGGAAAAGAGTCCGAACAAGTGGCAGGAGACGTTGATCCTTAAAATGCAGAACATGGAAATAAGTGAAAAACTAGAGGTTTAAATTTTGTAAAGAAAACAATGGGTAAAAATGTTTTCAGAAGATTCGGCCACACGTGTAGAATGTCAACTACGAAGTTAAAAAGGGTTTGGTTTGTAGAAATGCCAAAGAACTCGCAAAGGATAGAACAGATTGAAGAAAATAAAACAAATAAAAATGTATATGACGTTATAATTATGTCATGTGATTTTTTATGATTTATTAATAGAAAACTGGATTTTGGATTTTGGCCCGTGTAAAAATAAATATAATATACAATATAATATTTATTACCCCAAATATTGATTTACAAGATTCCATTGCACTATATTTTAGTGTGCTTGCTCCATACCAATGTACACACACACATCTTACACACATACATCGCCTTGAGGCAGAGATTTTACTTATCAAATCATTTTCCTCCTAATTTTTTTTTAACTAATTCTCTCTTTTATCATTGATGTTCTTTTATTGCGAGTAAAACACTTCGTCGTCTGCGCCAGATTTCAATAATTTATGACCTCAAAACAAATTAACTGCTATACATCATATAAATCAGTTTCATAATTAAGTAACTCTCCGTTACTCAAGAAGTTGCATAAAACATCCGTCGCGTCGCATCGGCCGTCCCACAATTCCAAAACGTAATATTACGCGTGAATTAATTGGATCTGTTCGTTCGTCATTTTGAATTTGAATAGATGCCGACCTAGAAGGGGCAGTGGCTAAGAGAGCGCTGGCGGAAATCAAACAGATATTACAACACACAGATGCTCATTCTTAAATCAATTTAAATGAGCCCGTTTCTGTACTCGCCTCTGCATTCGCCTAGATGTATGTACGTACTTCGCGCGTATTTGTGTGATGTGTATGTGTGTGTGTGTATGCCAGAAGAAGTCAAAGGTTTCCTTCACTCGCAGTACAGTGATTAATTAAAATAAAAGACGTACATTATGCTTTTGTGTGTAGAGCTATTGGGGACGTGTAAACTGTCTAAATTGAAATGACACAGTTAACTGTTGTATGTTGCGCTATGTTGTTTTTGTAACGTGACGATCTACACACTAAAAAAGAAGAGTTGGACGTAGTTTAAAGGCGGTATCTTAATTAAGAAGTTTAAAATAACACGTCATTTGTAAAATAGCTTATTTCGCACAAATTTTATGTATGAAATTTACATTTCTAAATAAATACAATTATCGATTCCTTAGATACATATCCGTCTTACCATACACGATAAATGAATAAAAAATACGTCACTTTTTATATCAGAACATCTCAAACAAACTCTAGATTTTGAGATAAATGACTAAACCATATCTACTTTATTCGCCAAGTTTCACACTCAAAATATAATCCTGCTGGAGGTTCTTGTCTGGTGATTCAACTGACTCAACTCACAATGCTCAGGAAACCTCTACGGGACTTCAGCCGAGCCTGTGGCTTTATAAAGGATAGAAAAACTGAAACACCTTAATGAGTGAAGAACTATACACAGAGAGAAATCCTTGATTTTATCATTCAATATTACTCGTTGCAGGAAAAATCCACAGCTGTTTGTAGGATCAATATTGTTTGAAATAGTAACACAATTTGTTAAAATTTGAATACATTTGGAAGCAGCAAAAATTAATAGTCTTTTGCAGGAAAACTTATCACACATTTCACAGTGTCAATAAAACCACAAGACCATATAATAAAAAAGACTAAATATATGAAATATATGATTGGCGCTCTTGATCACGCGATCCTGAAACTGTCATGAAATGCACATGTGTAGTTCCGTGCCTGGTGCGGTTAGGGTACTGTGGATAGTGTTTTCTTAGAGTTTTAATATACATTGCTGGCCACGACAGAGTTTGAATCCTACTTGCAATGTAAAATATCGACATAATTGCCATACCGTTATACTTATACATATATATATATGAACTGCTAGTACGGCGCATGAGGCCAGTACCCAACAAGCGTCGTATTGAGGCTGCGTGCTTGTCGAAGAAAACGCAAGGCGTATCAATAACGTGAAAAATGCGAGATATTACGCAAATAAATTGCGATCGCATTTTTGATTAATCTTTGCGTAGTGTTTTAAAACGTTTCAAGATTGAATAATATTGTAGCACAAGGAAATCCAAAATGGACAATACTATATTTAGGGACAGCAATGCATTAGGCACACGCTTTTAATGCGCAACATCAAACTAAAAATTTTATAATAGCGGACAATCTAAAAAATTGAAAAGGCATTTCTATAGAAGCCGAAATATTATCGTAAATAGAATACCAGGACCCATTCGGCATTGAAGTGAATGAAAAACTAACATAACGAAATAAACGAAAATATAAAACGACCGACCACTTCCTCTGCTGTACTACCGGAGTAATACCATTTAATTATCTGGACCCTTTCCTCGGTAGTGAAAATCATTCTATTATAAAATCTTGATAAAGAAACCAAAATAATGAATTTAATTTAATGGATTTCAAAAGTAATAATGTAAATAAAGAGAAAATGATGTTGTAAATTAAATTTAGAAATTCCGAAAAAGAAAACTCTCAAAGTAAAAGACGTTTGAGTAACGTCAACATAAATGGCATGCGCGAATCACTGCTGTTACGAGCATACTAAGCTAACTGCTACAACGACAACTCCTAGTATGCTATGCACCCCACCAGCGCAGCACGACTGCATGCGGGAGATTGCGGCGGTCATTCGTGATCCGCGATATGACATCGCTGCTTGATGAAATACATTACTTATAGACGGTTTTAAAGTTTAGAAATAATCAGCGCGGTATGTATGTATGAATTTGTTTTATTTACTTCGCAGTTAATTTCGTAAAATTACGGAATGGGTGAATTCGTTACAGACGGATTGAGGATGTGGGATTTCTCCTGTTTAGAAGAAAAGTTTAGAGGTTAGTAATTTTCCTTTACATTACCGTAGAGATTAACATGGCGTAACCGATCATAAGCGGGAGTTACTTATGTCAGCTTATATTAAAAAATATTTCTAAACATTATCGGCGCTACGTTGTATATCTAGGGTAAATTCTAGAATAGATAAACTGCTCAGATTTTCTTAATTCATGGAAATGTGGTGTAGAACGACCTCATATTTTATGAAATTTTCCAAGCCCAATAAGCACAATAAGTGATGATGAAGCCCAAGATATAAAACAATGGTTGCAACACAATATTGGAAAACTTGAAAGAAACATACAAGATACGGCAGTCATTTGAAGAAAGCATTTTACAATATTTTCAGAATTATCCTTGTCTGAAACTACCATTTAGGTTATACTTTGGTAAGCTACAGCATTGAGTACTTGAGGGCTACAAGTAATTTTAGGGCATGTTTAAAACTTCCTAATTTATTTATTACAATTCTGCTATATTAGTATGCTACCGGTTTTAGTACTAAGGTAGAATACAATTGTCGTTGTAGCATCGTAGAGGATACGTCCGCGATGCCTATTATCGTAGTTTTCACATTTGCATCATTGACTATTACTACACTAAGTATATGCCTGAAGAAGCTTTATTAACTGAAACCAATCGTGTAGTTATGTAGTAAAATTATAATAAATAAATTAGGTTATTTTGTTTGAAATATGTATTTCTTTAACATTTGTAATAATCCGTTTGCTTTAGTTTAAGAATATATGTTTCTAATTTGCAAGTCTAGTGTGTCTATACTACCTATCTTCATCCTTTATATAGTAATCTATACAAGTATATACTACAAATATTACTACAACACGTGTTTGTTTCTGCTCACCAAGATATAGAAAAGTCACACAAAACTGTGTAAAATTTTACTACAGTAAATATTACTTTTCCTTACAACGTTGTACAAAAAAAATCTAACTGTCCATTCATCTCTTTCATACAAATTGTACTTCTCCCTATATGTACTACAATGTGTAGTATGTGTAGTATTTCAACTAAGTTGCGATCCTCAGTAGAATCTACAAAGGAAAGAAATGTTATACGCAGTACCCTGGAAGATATGCTCGAACAAGCCCGAATACGCTCGAATAGTAACAGCTGCACCCTGTAAAATATATCATAATCGGCTAACAATATTTTTTTTGTATGTTACCATTGAATAAGCAAGATATATTGATTTCAAATAGCAATTCTGACCACAATTGCGACAATATTTACAGTATTTGAATTACAACATTAGTATTGCAATTTTAACAACATTATTTTTCTCAGTGGCTTGTTGTGAATCCCTAGTTGTCGGGTATGCCTTGGAAATGAGTTTTCAACGCGATAAGAATAGCATTTCCCGTTTAGCCTACGGCACTAAATTACCATTTTACTATCGAAGGCAACCATATACATAAATCGTCTCACTAACTAACGTCTTACACCAGATTATAATCCCGAGTATAAACGATCAGGGACCGAAATTACAGACCCTGCGGTACACCAGATAACGTCCAACCGGCCATTCGAAGTCGTTCACGCGTATCGGAGCGACGGACACCCGGCTACCGTTCCGAATGCGACCGACGGAGTTCGCAATTAAATACGCATTTGCCGAGAGGTTAGCACTCCAGATCCTCACCACCAGATTACATCATCGACTCCTAAGTTAAATTGCCCATCGCGGCGGTTGCCGCTCGATAACGATCATATAACGTATTACCTACTAAGTGTACGTCAAAAGAACTATGAATATACATACGACTCAGAGAATATTATGACGTCTCATTGTGTTAGAGCTTTGTTAAGGTTTACTAATTGTTAAAAATTACAACGCTCACGGAGAGGACTCCAGAGATGGCGATGCTTATCGGACCGGTTGAGCAGCAGGTCAGTGGGAGAGGTTGTAATACGGGAATTAGAAAACTGGATAGTTGAGGTCCGTAGTTGTTTAGCTAAAGGACGCCTTCTGAATGGATAAGGATGACGATTCGTCTTGGGAATAATTACGAGGCACGGCAAGTATTCGATTTTATACATGAATGGACGTGAAAAGGTCAGGTGTGCGATAAATTTTATTCGTATTCTTTCCCATAGTTCTTGATTTGAATTGAAGTGAATCGCAGATTTTATAACGATTTTGTTTTGTAAGTTTAATTTAATTTTAGTGAAGTCGCCATTGACCTGATTGTTTCACAAATAGGATTCTGAGCTGCATATACACTCCTTTGTTTACCTTCACCTGAAACTGTAACGCTATTCGTAAAACAGTAACATTGTTTATTTGAAACAATCTTTTTTAATATGTATACAGGATGTTTACGGTCTTGTGATTTTATTTTCAAGGGGTGATTAAACATCTTTTAATAAGGTCATTAACGTAAAAATATCTTAACAACGTTGCATAATTAGTGAGAAATTAATGTTTAAAACAAATTTAGTTTTTTTTCAAGTGGTGATTAAGCATATTAACTTAAACCATTTTTTAAATGTTTTTCATGGAATCCACTTCACACTAGTTGTTCAAAGTTAACGCCGTGTTGTTGAACGTAAAGTCTTGCTTGGCGTATCCATGAATTGGCATAATTTACTAGGTCTTGGTCTTGCCGTCGAATTGTCGCCGCAGCTGCCTCAACGCGCTTAGATGATCTAAATAAATTATGTCGTTGTGTATACCATGGCCTCCATAACGCCCCATAAGTAGAAATCAAGGGGGTTAAGGTCGGGTGACCAAGATGGCCATGGCATAGGACCACCTCAACCAATCCATTTATTTTCAAAAATGTTGGCAAACTAAACGATTAAAATGCGGTGGTGCGCCATCGTGAATAAACCACATTTGTCAACGTACATTCAAAAGAACTTCTTCCAATAGTTCCGTCAAATGATTTTGCAAAAACATGAGATAATCATATCCATTCATTAGATTTGGCAACACAAATGGGCCAATAAGTTGTCCGTTGACCGTCCGGCCCAAACGTTTATCGAAAATCTATGCTGGAAATGATTACGACGAACAGCATTTGGATTTTCCATAGCCCAAATATGAGTATGACGACAGTTATTTATGCCGTTACGTGTAAACGTTGCTTCGTCAGTCGCCAAATACAATGGAAGGAAAGTTTGAAATTTCTACATGTTTTTGTAGATACCATCGGCAAAATTGTAAACGTAAAGATGATCTTCAAGTTGTAAAGTCTGTACTTTTTATACATGTACAATTCCAGGACCACCATCTCGACCTTGACGGGTTCGCAGTACACCAGTTTCTCGTTCACGGATTACTAGAGCGGTGAATTGTTGTGGAATAGGTGATGGCCTGTTAAGAAACCGCTCATCAGCGTACAATCGATTTGCAGCAGCAGAATTCTAGCGTACCACAAATTAACATGTCAATGTATTCACTGTTGGTTCGATGGCTCATTTTTACTTTCCTTATTAGGATTCATTCGGAAGAAATTACGTCAAACCAGCAATGCAGTGACAACAAATAAAACAGCTTGACAGATATGAAAAGTTACAGACATCAGCCTACTTCGTAAGAAAATTCACTAATTACCTATCGTTTACATTTACTTTGCACAAGTTGTTGATCAATCGTTTTAGTGTTAAAAACCTTTTTTAATAAAAATAAAACTACAATTTTTTTAATATTAATATCTCTGGTATTATGCAACTTCGCTAAGATATTTTTACGATAATGACCTTATTTTAAGATGTTTAATCAAACCTTGAAAATAAAATCACAAGACCGTAAACACCCTGTATAATCTAATACGTCCTGCCGATGACGAAAATTACCATACTACAGAGTTGATCTGGGAATCCCTTTCCTCTGTTATTGAAGCGCGGCCACTTTATTACCCTCACCAGCCTATTTATCCGAAACAAAAGGTGTTCCGAAATTGATTTAAAAAATGCTATTTATTATTTATTCTTATTATCGTATTATTAATATTTTTCCTGCATCATAATAGAAATGGTGGTAAAACGTAACCGGAGACGGAGATGGGCAAGATTGTTGCGTTTAAACAAGAAAATTACTCATATTGGGAAACTGCAAGGAAAATCAATCGAGATTCTTGGATGATTAACAGTTTTCTAAAAAATTCCGAAAATTACGGCAAAAACCGAAAAGGTGGCACGACGAGGGTAACAACGGATAGAAAACGGAGGTCAATTTTGCGTGAAAAAAATCTAAATCATCTGCACGTGCAATTAAGGAAACAGTTGGGACTTCAGCAAGTGCACGTACAGTCCGTCGAATAATCAAAAATGTCCGCATCTCCGACGACAAAAACTGAAGAAAAAACCGCATTTACTTCAGCATCATAGAGATGCCCGGCTATCATTTTGTAGTGCTCACTTGACCTGGAAGGAGTAGTGGAAACAAGTCATCTTTAGCGACGAGAAAAAAATTAATTTAGATGGACCCGACGGTATATAATACTATTATCATGTTCTGAGGATGACCAAATTGTTTTTATCCATGCGCCATGCGCTCGTCGATTCAGTCATGGGTTGGGCAGCAATTTCCTTCGGTTGTCTTGGAAAGACGCAAGAATTCAGCCGATTATATGACCTTTTAGAAAAAATCAATTTTGATGAACTATTCGTTGTCCAACAGGATAACGCGGCTATCCACACTACAAGACATTTGCTAAGAACAATGTGAGTGTCCTAGACTGATCAGACCTCTTTGCAGACTTAAACTTTATTGAAAATGTTTGGGGAAAATGGTTAGCACGGGAAGTTTATACCGAAAGAAGGCAGTTCAAAGATAGGAGAGGCCTTATTGCAGCAATTAAAGCCGATTTTGAATCAATACCGTTATGTTATTTAAAAAATTTATATAATTCTTTAGGAACATAGGATGTTTGAAGTAATGCGATGGAATGGAGGCCCTGCGAAGTACCAATAAATGTATAAATTTATTGCAAAAAAAGTATCCATTTCATTATTTTTTTCTGTGTATGAAGGTTAACAAGTGTCCCTGATAAAATAGGCACTGTATAGAAAAGGATAATTAATATTTTCTGTTTGAGCATTTTTATTGCGTACTTATCATTAACCAGCTTACAACTTGGAATAACTATTAATAAAATTATTTCAAATCAATAACATCACCATATTCAAATTTCTACTAAAATTTCATGTGAGGGTATGTATGAAACAGCATCATGAATTTTTGATTCGAGAATTAATAGATTTTGGTAATAAAACTAAACTAACTATTACTACTCTATTATCTTTTCTTTTACTTTATACTCGAAACTTATGGATTCCTAGTGATTCTTCTGCATCTATTGTACTGTTAGAACCATATCCTCTCTCCAAAGACAAATTAATCAAACCTTCGAATGGTACCTACAAGTACTCTTTAAAATATCTTCTCCAATAGAGTAAAGCTTTTTAGTTTGTTTATTAATAATAATCGAAACATATTGTACCACAATTGTGAATAATAATAATTTGCTCTACGGGCCGTGAAGGCGTAGGGCTAATAAAATACTAATATTAACAACTTTCTTGAAGTGCTCTATGGAGGTTCTGTAGTTAGATCCACAATTGGAGGTGGAATTATGCAATGATGTTCTTGCAGGTTGATTCGTATTCCAAGATAATCCGGTAATTTCATTATAATTCAAACATATTAGAAGTAACTTTCGTTCCAATGGATTTAGTATGGGGAGATGATAAGACGGCAACGTGGAAGATCCGTCCTGAGCATATATAAAGCTGGTAGAAGTCATATGATACGTGATATGTAACATAGCTGCCGATCTACACCAATAAATTTCGATCGTTACGGCGTCGCGCAACATTTGTCATTAAACCCGTCGCAGTACCTATCAATTATCGGAACAATGTGTCATTACGTCGAATTAAAGCCGTTTCGCTTTACGCACCATCCGACTTAATTTACGACGAACGTACGGCTATCATTGTTTACGTCCGACGCTTCGAAGAAAGTCTGTCCCCGCCCGTTCGTCGTGGTTGTTGTTGTTGCGTTTCGCCGCGCTCGCGCGCTGAGAGCGTTGAACTCACGGCGGAGCGAGCGGCGACCCACTGATTCACGCCCGTTCTCCGCCGCAGAAAAAAAAAGATCTCTGGGCGCTGCTGGATCGGCCGGACCCGCGGGGATTCGCAAGGAGACCGTACGCCGCTGCCGCGCGCGCCCGATAAGGGGGCGCAGGGGCCGCCGGACCTGCGATTAAAATGTTATTTTTGGACGTGGGTTTGCCGGCCGCTTGCTCGGTCGGCCGATGCAATCTACTGTTGCGTCGTGTTGTCGTTCCAATGAAGGACGCGTGTACGTGATTATAATAAATTACCGATTGTATGTAATTGGTGCACGTACACACGCTGTGTCACGTCAGGCAGCAAAATGAGAGAATGAATTTGATGTATTTTTTTAATTTTTAATATTATGTTTGCTTCCATATCATCAAATATTTTCGTAGTTAAGTTTAAAGTCTATAGATCGTTTCAACCTCCGTATGCAGTATAGGATATAATAGCAACTTTTATCTCTTACTATCTTTAGTTGCTGTCATTAGCGCTATGTTGCAACTCCGATTGCTATGTTGCAACATATTTACATATGTCGGCGTCGGCAAAGTACCTATCCATCTGTCTATTGGCGTAAACTGCTATCAATCGTTATCGTCGTAGTTTTAAAAAAAATTTGTTCAATTCCACGTTAATCGTTGTTTTCAGAACGCTTCCATCTTTTTCGAGCGTGCACAGGGTAACATGGGTATTTTTCTTGATTTTTGGAAACTTTATAGCCTATACATTTAATTACAGCTTTCACTGCATTAATGGAACCTGAAGGCAGAAAACGGCATAAGGGAGAAAAATTTAGCCCGAAGGAGAAGTGTATGATTCCAAATGTTTTAAATTAATTTAATAAAACTATCAATGTGAGTGCTACCGTTCAAGAAGCAAGTAAAGCTTTGGGTTGCTCAGAGCGTAGAATATAAAATATAAAACAAGAGCAACAAACTGGTTCATTATCAAGTCCAAAACACCCCAAGAAAAGGAAAGGCATACAAGTAAATGACCGATTACAAACATATGATGAGAACACGCAAGCACCTATTCGA
>JARFOC010000693.1:333132-347043 GCA_031763485.1 Osmoderma eremita | reverse complement strand
TAAAATACAGGGTGATCCATTTAAAATAATTGAGAAATGAATGCATTTGAGTTTTGACTCGTCCTGTATTCAGTTTTGACAATTTTGAAAAAATGACACTTCGCTATAAAAGTGGACAAATATCAAAAATCTATGTTTGTAAAAGAAAAATTTCAGACTGTCTCGTTTGTAGTAGAACTTGAACCTACTGTGATTTGCATGCAAATTGACCATAACTTCTGAAATACGCTGTATACTCGTAATTGAATATAAAAATCCAAAATAATATACAGGCTGTTCCATTTAAGAAAGCGTATGTTTGGTTCGCCCTAGTGATATGGGACATTATATGATAACGGATATATCGGGCTTTGTCACACTAATGCATCACTCTGTATGTATGTAACCCGATCTTTCGTGTAATTTTTACACGGTTCTGAATGTTCAATTGATTGAAAAATTTGCATATTTGTAATATGCTAATGGATTATTCTTAAAATTAATCATTTTTAATCAATATTCATGCATTTATTCAGATTGACGATATGTGATGGCTGTGCTGCTGCCATCATCTTGTATATAGTTGAATTGTATCCTATATTGCCGCCAGTTTATTCAACGATGGATATACTGGTGATTGGTTAGTGATGCAAGTATTAAATTTAACCATTGGACCGAAAGCACTGATAATCGCAGGGCTGAGGTGAGTGTCGAGTTTAAATAGCTGACGCAAGAACACAGGAAGAGACAAAAGAGGCAACGAAACTCAAAAAACAGTTTAAAAAGAGTTGGAGGACAACGATTGCGTCTATGGAGGGTTCAATGTATGGACAATAGCGGATTAAACGTAGTATAGAAAATTCTTGATTATAACACGTTAAGCTAAGGTGTTGCAATCCCTTAATAACCTCAGACTTGATTTTCTAATTTTTGCTTTTTTTAATCAGACGGAATATTTAGATGTAATTTTAATTTTAGGCACTTTTACAAATGTGTTTTTATTTCTCTTCAATAAATGTACATTGGAAGATCGAAGCTAGTGCTTTCTTGGTGTTTGAAGTACAGCTAATACAAAAAATACCCTTACCACCTTAATAACTATTTGTCATATCACCAATATTTCGGTTTATTAGTCAATGCTGATAGACTTATACGGATATTTAAGGGATATCTAAGGATAAATTGAACAGAGCGCCTCTCTTGTCCAATTCCTGCTTACGATTAATACCTATTGCTGTTTAACAAATTTGTTAGGTTGTATTGCCGCTGTACGTATTTGTTAACTGGTGGGTTAGTACAATATATTAATTTTATACCGGCCTCCATCATTTAATCCACTTGCATAGGTTGCTATTAAGCTTTATTAAACTTGGCAACGCAATGCAAGTTTATGTTTGTTATTACGTATTTTTGCGAATTCTAAATTAATGACCGCGTTTATTTCTTGCCTTAATATGTATAGGTACACGTGTGTGTTGCTGTTGCTGCTTAAAAAGACCAGCAAAACTGTTTCGTTATCATTCCAATCACTTAGTTTATATTCAAGGTGTTCTATTTATGTTGAAATCGGCGCAACATGTAAGAATTCGCGTTATGTACGCTTTCTCGCTAACGACCGGTTATTTCAAATTTATGTAATACAGATTTAAAAATTACCTTTAATATATGCATGCGAGAAGTGATATCGCTAGTGAGAGCACCGGACCCTTCCGCAAGCATGAACGTATTATTGGTTGTTACAAATAATAAAACATTCATTAAGTATATTAGCAGTTTCTTCGTTCCTGTTTGTTTATAATTAATTAGCTGGTACGTAACGTCGGTCAATGTTTGCTTATAACCGGTTGAAAGCATAGAGGTTTTGTCATTTAATCCTTCTTAATCGTCGTATCTTTGCCATTGCTTAGCAATACTTCCGTTAAGACTTGTTGCGCCGCGCAAACCAATTATTATTAATACTACGAGGAAGCGTGCTTTGAATAGGAAATAAATCCAGCCCTGAATCAGTTCCAATCACCGTCGGAATGAAAGTTTGCGAGATTTATATTTTACCTATTAAAATAATTGTGGAATTGTTTGCGATTTACTTCTTACTTATTTCCCCGATTAGAAACTACGTCTAATTTGATACGAGTGTGGGGTAGGTGTAGGTATGTATTATTTTAATATTATACCAAGTAGCGATGCGATCGAAATACCTACAAAAGATGAAGTCTTGGCAATAATACGTAATAGCAAAAATGGAAAAGTCCCAGGAAATGATCGCATACATATGGAAATGATTAAATATGGAGGAAAGATCATACAGGAGGAAGTGTGCGTGCTAATAAAGAAAATATGGATAGCAGAGCAAATCCCAAAGGAATGTGAACTGGGGACAATTGTAACCATTCATAAAAAAGGAGATAAGAAGGTATGTGATAATTACAGAGGCATTGTGTTATTAAACACTGTATACAAGGTATTAACGTCTCTCATCCACAATAGACTTAACACTAGAATACTGTGCTATTTCTAATGAACCAACTAAAATCACCATTCTTTCTTCGTTGAATAGCCGGCATATTTCAACATTGGTCTTTGGAAATACTTTATCAAATCTACAATCATTATAGAGAATAGTATAAAGTTGTTATGCAGAAACATTGGATACGGGTCCACTCTAACTCTAAGATTTGGTAAAATTCCTGCACGGTTTCAGAGTAATTATATTACCCTCAACCTGTACAGATATTTTACTTCAGCGAGTAATATTCTTTTGATGTAAAAATACACTTGGTGCGATATAAATCATAATACTGATTAATTACAGTACTGATTTACTGCTATTAATATCATTTGGCAATAAAAATGATAACACATGTATTTGTTGATATAACTGACTGAATATCGATGGTATCATCTTGTCTTGTCGGTTCTATATTTGCAAATCCATCCACACTGGTCAAACAAATTTCAGATTTTGTTCCACGAGGTAAAGTGGGTGAACTTGGTAGTACTTTTTATACTTATTTCATATCTGTTTTCAGAATTTTTCTATCGGGCAGGGTGTCAGAGTGACAAAGCAATTAAATTTTGTGAAAGTATATATTATATGTGTATAAATCATGAAAAATGACGTACAACGTGATATATTTGCTTGGAAAATGTGCTGTACTTTGCATCAGAAACATCTCTCTTCAGCATCCAACAATAGTCTGCCAACATAGCAGGGCCCCATCCGCCTTGGTATCATCAGCACTTTCATCGTTGCTTAGGGCCATGTTTTGTGGAGGTTTAGGCATAGGTATTTCCGCACTGTGAAGTACTGGTCTCAGTGCAGATGGAATATTAGGATATTTTACAGTACGTTTGGATTTATACCACCTATATTTGTTAGACAAAAATAGCAATCTGTAATATGATCTGATGGTTCCCTCCAAATCATAGGAATAGCAAAAGGCATATATCGTTTACCTTTTGCCCATGCTGTAAGAAGTCTGACACACGTAACACAGCAAATATGGGGAGCCCAGCTTTTGTCTTCATCACCTACTTTATACTTGAAATACTGCTCATTAGTACTTTCTAAGGAGAGATGTGAAAGACCATTTGCAATATTTAAATATCAATTCGCCACAAATGTAGCAAAGAAGTTCGGGTGGTTTACAAATTTCTTTGCCATTTTTACAGATGATCAAATGTTCGCGGTTTCACTACAATTGCTTGAACGCACCACAACGCAACCCTCTTTAAAACGTTAACAACGTCAACGTATATGTTCATTCACCGAGTTCTAGCCGACAACCGAAATAACAAGAGATGCTATCTAGGAATTGGAAATCCAGGTCTTAACACGTCAAGACATGTTCAAACATTAACCATTACATGCTGCTTGATCAGTTCCGAGCTCTAGCTGACAACTGACATAACGTCAAGCCATGTTGTCTTATACTACATATTCATGCATGCATATTTTAGGTGGATAAGCGAATATCCTTGAACATAAGAACTAAGGGTGATGGAGAAATTCTGAAAACACAATTGATTTCAGCATGCAAAAATATATTGGAATCAGGCATTTTTGTGCTTGGAACAAAAATCTTGTTAACCAGTGCGATCATTTCTGTATATCTAAAGTTAGATACAGACGTGATCTCATTACATCATTGCTTAAAATAACCTAATTTAAATGGAATTAATTACACTTTTCATAATAATTCGCGATACATATTTTTGATGATGACATATTGCTCTCCAGTAAATTGGTGTATCATTATATTTCTTCCTGTTCGGTAAGCATTATTTTAAAGCTGTTCTAATAATTCATCTGCAATTTATTACGCTTCTAATGTGATTAGATGCGAAGGATATGTCAATTTCATAGTGAATTAATTTTTTTTCCGCTTCGAAGGTCTACTAATGTAAAAGTCGGCAGGAACTGGTACGCCAGTTCTCATGATTAAAATTCATTTACTAAATAGAGTAACGATCATTTAATTTTTTTATTTTAAACATAAATTCATATCTAAAGATTAAGACCATTTAATGATAACATGTATTACGGAATAAATACAATTTTTTAATGCTTTTTGTTTAATTTTCACGTCCTTCTAAATAATGAACCGTATAATTTAGGCGAAAGAAATATAAAGCAACAACCAAAACCCACCGGTACAGGAAAAAATGGAGAAGTGAAAGTGAAATTACAATCCAAATTTTCATATGCGCAAATACTTTTTTGTGGTAAAATACCAGAGGTTCAGTTCCAGGGTACATAAAATTAAAATTACAATACTTTTATTGTGTACGCTTACTGAAATGAAGATATGCAAATTTTCTTTCTGAAATTTTACCATATCTTGCTATTCTTACCACGATTTCGTAAGGATTTTTTCGGTCCGTTGATTTGGGCGAGTGGTGTCTGCCATTGGAGAAGCATTTTATATTTATGCGTGATATTTAAATCAGTATTCAAATCTTTTCTATGTTACACCTTTTATAGTCGAGATAATAAAGGCAAGAATTAAGCATGATAACAATAAACTTCAACTGGTATTGCATGTCAAAGTTAATTAATTGAAGGATTCACAACGCTAAATTCTTAAAGATACTTGTGTGGGCCATACTTGAGTATATGGCGACATGATATAATATACTGGAAAAATTGTTGTTCATTGCACTTCATATTAATATTAAGTGTCCCAAAAACTAAATCGTTATAGATTGCTGTAGAATTTATCCACTAGCAAGTGATTTTAGCTCATAATTGAAATCAAATTTGTTTTAAATTTGACTACTATGTTTAATAGAGCTAAATAAAAAATACCCTTACTACTGATGAGTATATGGAGAACCTAATTTCTATTACAAGACTCCAATGGAGCCAAATTCTTTGGTGAATTCATAACGCTTTGTATTACATAAATTCTCTATTTTTACCATTACAATAAATTTTTTCATTTAACAAAATTACTACACATTTAGATTTTCATATTAACAAAATAAGTCCCGTTTTTAACATTCAATATAGTATTTATATATAATATTAATATAATCAAAGCTCCACTTGAGAATTCAAAGTTATGCTTCATTTCAATTTCCATACAATGAGCTTTGCAGGAATGTCCACAGTGTTAAAAATTCTTATTAGATTAAATACAGATTTTATCCAAAATATGTCATAGTAAATTTTCAAAACATTGATGAGGGTGGATGTAAGAAATATAATTCAAGAACAATTAGAAGTATTGGGATACATGATTGTTTCGAAAAGCAAACGTATTGGAGTAAGGATAATTTTGTGTAACGACTTTTTAAATGCCAGCCAATAGATTAGAATAGTTTTGGACTGAAATTAAATTTATTATTCTGTATTCTGTAACTTAATATGGAAAGTGTAACATTTCTTACGCTGTTTTTTGATGTTGAGAATATTTGTTAAGTTATAGTTCTGTATTGGATACGAATACATTACCTTTTTTGTTCTAGTTTAAATTCTGTTCCAATACCATTCTAAAATTTAAGTACTCATGATTTTTTTAAATTTAACGCTAATTTATTATGTAAAAATTACTTCTGTATTATTGTGATAAATTTGTGAAGTCATCCACGAAACCCTCAAAGTTACTGAAACTTATTGCTGACTGTTATTAAGCTAACTTGTTAAATTTTGTTTGTAGATATCTTAGCTAATGTTGACATCAATTTGTATTCCAGAACTATTGACATATTAGAGAACGATTTGTCACAGACTTTATGGCGTCATTCATTAAATCCGATCATTATTATTCTAGCTTTACGGGATTTTCATGTAAGAATTGTATTCACTCACCTTTCTTCTTGGTTCCAACGCGTACAGCATCCGCACTGTTGACTACCAGCAGCCATACGGTAGCGATAAACACAAGCAGGTGTCTCGAATCCATCGCAATCGTCCAGTAGTAGTAGTTCCAATTGAGTGGCGGTTATGTTTGGCGAAAATTTGAAATCGCGTTGTTTTTCCTGGGGAATCCCGGCGTTGCACGTTCGGTTTACTATAGAGTAGCAACAGTGATATGTAAATGTAGAAAAGCAAGCGAAAAACGCTGCTAACACCTCCGTCCTCTCACAAACACTAGTTCGCACTGGCCTATTTTTACCACCGTACAGCCAGTACAACATTCACTGCAGTTTATAAAACCTTGTCTCCACCTCTACAGCTGCCGCTGTACCATTGGCAGATAGCGCTCCCTGGTGGTGGTCGCCTGTTTGATTCGACTCCGGGTACGGGTGAGAAACGCGCATGGTACTGCGGACTGTGCGTCGCCAAGGTCGCGGACTTTCCGGAATCGGTACTGATTGTCCGGACTTCGTACTAATTTTAGGAGGCGTTCGATTTTTGTTGGCGCTGTATTGGCGCTTTTCTTTTTATTCTATTCGTATAGTTGCATTGCATTATACACTTGTTAATGTTAATGAATACAAAATATTCAACAAAGCCATTTAAACTATAATTTGTTTTTAAACTAAGAGGAGCTAATGAAAAAGCGACATTTACACTGCAAATATTACCAGATAAATCGCTAAATCATTCTGGCCGTAAATTGGAAATATTTGCAAAGCTTGTAAATGTCAGAGAACGTGTTGATATCTGTGTTAGAGGCAAAGGCAAATGAAAATGATCATTAATTCTAGTTTAGTTTTTTAACCAAGTAGTAGTTTTACCTAGTAGTTTTAACCAAGTTGGTTAAAAAATTTGATTTATTTTGATAAATATACAAGCATGACTCTTATGTAAATACAAATTACAGTTCATAAATTTTATTCTTTGAAAGCAATTCTACATGATTTAAAAATATAACAGCAAGTACTAAACTGTAGGATAGCTGTAAATAGGACTAAGAGTTTTATTTTATTATCACTACATTTCACAGTAGCATAACATAATCTGTACATAGCCAACTCACTGACTCCTTATTCTCTACTCTAAGTCTGAAATGTGTGTTAAACATGTCACTGTCAGCACCAACAGAAATAATAAATTTTCTATGATACGATGCATTGTCCATGACTATAACAGCATTGCCAGGTAATTTTCGTAGCAAATTGTCAAATACTCATGAGAACCTCCCGTTTTTCTATATTTGAAAGGCAACAATCCTCCACCAACATCATGCATTTGTGCAGTGAAGAACGGCACATTTGTGGTAAATCAGAACGTTTCTTGATTTCAATCAAAATTTTGTTGTAGGTAATGTAGGTAATTCGTTCTTGTGGAAGAAAGCATGCACGATATATTTTAAAATGGTTCACACACACAAGACTAATACTGAGCACCCATTAAAAAATGTAGAAATGTTACTTAGTAGAAAAGTAGCTCTTAGATTAGTGAATTGGCTTGATAAATACAAACACAGATTTCTAAGAGGTTTACATGACAATATGGATAAAGCAGAATCCTGCATAGGATGTTTCCTAGATTTTAGTAAAGCATTCGATCTTGTGAATCACAGTATTTTGTTGGGGAAATTGAATGCTACGGTGTAAGAGATAGAGCACAGCAGTGGTTTTCCAGGTATTTAAGGACTAGATTGCAGTAAGGATTGCAAGGACTGTGGGGCAGCACAATAAACACACTGTTCGGATCACTCCTACCGCACAAAGTATTAATTAATTCGGGACGACACGTGTTTTGGGAATACGTGGATTTCCATTATCAAGTCGAATAACCGAACCATTCGGTTATTCGGTTATTCGACTTGATAATGGGAATCCACGTATTCCCGAAACACGTGTCGTCCCGAATTAATTAATACTTTGTGCGGGAGGAGTAATCCGAACAGTGTGTTTAACTAGATTGCATTATTTAGATACTGATAGCACAAAATATAATTATTTAAATGTAAAAGGCGGAGGTCCGTTGGGTAGTGTGTCTGGACCTTTATTCTATATTGTGTATCTCAAAAAGTTTTAACTGTCAAACTCTATAATGGTCGCGCGTTTTTCTTTGTGGCAAAAAATAACTCGCAAGAGGTATTTGCTAATATGAATACAAACCTGCTATCGGTTCATCCGATAATATACGTATGTGTGGATAGTAGCTAAATTTTTGGATATCGAAATAGATTCTCAGCAAGTGGTGGGATCATGTAAATCAGTTGAGGGGAAAATTAGGTGAAATTTGTTACCCTTTAAGACAGGGGTTCTCCCAAAGTGCCTCACGCGGGCCAAATGCGGCCGCAAAGTCTGTGAATTCGGCCCGCGATATCGATACGATATATTATATTTTTATTAAAAAATAAATAAGTAAATAGTAAAATAAATAATAAATATTATAAATAAGATACAATAAAATATTTTAATATTTTTAACAAATTCTTACAGAACTTTAATCATAAGCGTTTGTATTAATAAAATATAGTTATAGTTCTGTATTTACAATAAGAGTGATTTTACTTTCGTGTTAATAAATTGTGTGATTTTATAATGTTTTATAATGTGTTGTTACAGTTAAACATTTATATTTATATTAAATTTAGTATACTAATCAAAAAAAGAAA
Organism: Osmoderma eremita; assembly: GCA_031763485.1. Classification (NCBI taxonomy): domain Eukaryota; kingdom Metazoa; phylum Arthropoda; class Insecta; order Coleoptera; family Scarabaeidae; genus Osmoderma; species Osmoderma eremita. The sequence continues at coordinate 338,044 of JARFOC010000693.1, read as the reverse complement.
TAGTTAAATATATTTAAAACAGAAAAAATCGTGGTTATTGTTTTGATTTTATTCCGTATTTTTTGGCCCCCCAAAAAATTCGGTAATATTAAATTGGCCCGCCTAAGAAAAACTTTGGGAACTCCTGCTTTAAGACAACTGAAATACCAATTAAATTCAGAGGTACTGAACATGTTCTATTACACCAAGTTTTATTCTTTGATTTCATATGAAGTGTTGGCTGGGGCTGGGGCCGGCTGTTACAAAATTTGTTGACTATGATAAGAAAAGTCTTTGCGAGTGAAGAAAGAAATAAGTGAAAAAAAAGATGCACAAACACAAGCAATAATCATCACCATCTCCGAAACTGTTCATTTTCGGATCTATCTTCATTAAGGATTTTCTGCATATTTTGGTCCATATTATCCCCCAGCAAAGTTTGTGACACATTTTGTAACACACTGTATATTTGCACTGTGTCTACGTTATATAATGCCAATAATAGAAATAAATCAAAAAAAAGATACTATACAATATAATTTTATTGCTTTGTAACCTTTAATGTTGAAGCAGGAAACGATATGTACTACAACATATTCTGCCCAAACAGAGCACGTGACAAAGAATAATAGAAAGGATCAGAAAGTTTGATATTTTGCGGAATATTAAAACAAAATGTTTACGATACATAAAATCAATTTTACCATTTAAGAAGAGTTTCCATTAATGTGGTATTCCTTTTTTATGACGTTACTGGCATATTGTTTTCATAATCGCTAATCGGCTTGTATTTGAAATATGTCATGAAAAAATCTTGGAACGCGTTTTAAACAGGCACGCCACTTTTTCAGCTTGTTTCAAAATACTCATCGGTGCAAATTCAAGTATGTTTTCTAAAGAATTCAGTTACGTAATATTCGCTTGTATTTACGTAATAAGTGAAATGTTTATGCATTTTTAGCAAACAGCTTTATAACATTTAAGATATTTAACTGTGCTTTTGTGTATTACAGCTATGAATGCCATTTCTAACGCTTGTCTTTATGTAAGATAGTTTTTACCGTAACAATATATGTTTAAAATTTCACGACTGAAAGTAAACAATGTACAGATATTACTGTTCATAATTATGCAAAGAAACCAAATCTAATGAAATATTTTAAATAAAAAGTGCCTAAAGGTATCCAAATAAGTAAACTCTTAACTGGTACTGGAACTTACCGTGAAATTCTAAAAAAATGTACTTTGAAAGCTAAATACACATAGGATCAAGATATCTTTTTAATGTAGTTACACTAACACTATGTTAAAACTGAATGAGAGCACACAATACTCTAATTTCTCAATCATGCTATGAGTAAAGTACTCATGGATAACTTGCATGGTTGATTGAGCAAATTTTGGAACTGGTGTTAAATATTTTTTATTTTGAGTTTAGTTCTGGCCTATATTTTTATGTATTTTGCATAATTGCTTTAGATAAGACTTATATAACTACAAAGCGCAAGAGTACTTGTAAGAATAAATGCAAAATTGGTTGGAGAAGTAAATACATTTTCTTTTTAGTAATCATTTCTTTAAGTCGAAAGAAACCTTATGGAAAATATATATAACTACTTTTATTTCTTTGAGCTTGATTGGTTACAGATATAATATAATGTTTGACATTTCATATAATGGTATACGTATTAATTATAATAATTTTCTCATAATATCTAATTCAATAGTGCGTTAGTATCTTTTTTATGTGGTAATTAATTAAACTATCAGTCTAAGTAATTGCTGTTAATTAGAGGTAATACAATACCTAAACAATATTTGTAGTTTAAATGATAAAATTGCTATACATCATACATGAGTATGTGTGAGTATGAATACTTTACTTTACTTATCATCCTAGTAACAGCAAGAGAAACATGCGGAGTAACAAAAATCAACAAAAGTAGGAAGTAGACGACATGGAGGAACCAGGAAATTAAAGATGAAGTAACTACAAAGAAAAAATTACGGAAACGGTACCTCGGGAACAAGTCGGTGGAAACATACATCAAATATAAACAGCAGAGGACAAAAGTTAAAGAATTAGTCCGCCGTGAAAAAGACAGGACATGGAAGGAATTTGGTAATAGAATGGAAACTGGCAAACACGTAAACCAGAAGCTCTACTATAAAGTATTGAAAAATGCTAGGAAAGGTAAACAGTATATAATAAAGCACGTATAATAAAGCACAAGGATAATAACATAATAACGGAAGATGAAGAAATAATGGAAAGATGGAAGGAATATTTCCAGGAACTTCTTAATTCCGAGGACAAAAAGTTAATGAAAAACAACCAGAAGAAGTAGCAAAATTAATAATCTGAATGATGGAAAGAGGTAAGAGAAGGGAAGGGAAGGGAGAAGGGAAGAGGTAAGAGAAGCAATAAGACACATGAAACTGCGTAAATGGCCGGCACATGATGAAATTATTGCAGAAATGCTGAAAAACCTGGGAGAGCAGGGGATGGGCACTGTAACAACAGACTATTAGTGACTGGAAAATTGGTGTAGTACTACCGATACATAAGAAGGGAGATAACAGGAACTACGAAAATTATAGGGGGATAACACTGCTAAGTATTCTATCCAAGACATATGAACACATCCTGGAGAACACAAATGGTGGTAGAGAAAGAGTTGTCAGCTGCACAGTGTGGATTTCGGAGGGAGAGAAGCGTTCAGGACCACATTTTTACCCTGAAACAGTTAATAGTGAAGACTAGAATAAAAAATTCGCAACTATTTCTTGCGTTCCTGGATCTAGGAAAGGCTTTCGATAAAGTCCCAGCAAGAGCAATATGGGAAGGGCTAAGACGCAGAAATATTGACAAACAATTACTGACGGGAATAAGAAATTTAAGTAGAGATAATAGGAACTACGGGAGGAAAGATAATGTGCAATCAGCTACCTTTAACATCACAGAAGGTTTGAGGCAGGGAGGGGTGTTGAGTCCAACACTATTTGTTCTGCTCATGGATGATGTAATAAAAAATGTGGGCAACAGAATTCGAAGGGCTCACATGGGTCACAATAAGTTGATGCCGGTCTATATCTCGGAATGTGCCGACGACATGATAATATGTGCTCCAACGGAGGAGGGACTCCAAATAAATCTGATGATATGGAAGGAAGAAATGGAGAAAATAAACCTAAAGGTCAGCATGAACAAAACAAAAGTAATGATGATAGGTAAAATAAATAGATTAATTGGTATTGAATTGAACTAAGAAAAGATAGAGCAAGTGAATGAATACAAATGCTTGGGAGTATGGTTAAATAAGGTACTTATAAGAAAGTCGGAAATAAGTGTTTTAATTAACAGTGTACAGGTGAATGTTTATACCAACATACATACGGGTCCGAAAGCTGAGTACTAAACCGGACACAAAGAAGTCGAATTCAAGCTAGAGACATGAAGTACTTAAGAGCCGTGAAGGGAGTCACCCGTATGGATAGAGTAAGAAATGAGAAGATCAGAAGGGAACTGGGCGTTGAATCAATAATTACTGTTATCGAGAGGAACCAACTCAGATGGTTTGGACACCTATACCACATGAGCGAGAAGCGACCAGATAGACTGATATGGGAAGCGAAGGTGCAAAGCAAAAGAGGAAAGGGAAGGCCACGGAAGACCTGGAATGATGAGGTGGCGAAGATCCTGGGTAGAAGAGGCAAGTCGTGAATAGAAGCCAAAAGAATGACACGAAGTAGAAAGGAATGGGCAAAGTTTGTGCACACAAATTAACCAGAAACTGGAACTGAAATACCTTACACCTTCGGGTAGAAAGGTCAAAAATTATATATATATATATATATTATTCCAATTTCCAGAAGTTGGTTGATCTGAATGGAAATCAGATTCCCTATGAGAACGTAGGTTCGAATCCTACTGACTGCGCCATGTCGTATCCTTAAGTTTTATATAACACTTTATTTATTTATTATACTTTTAGATTCTACAAATAGTTACATAATGTAATTTATATACGTGATTGCGTTTATTTTGCTAGTACATAACTGATATTGTAAACTAGTGGTGCCAACCTATGACAATCTCACTGCCCGTTACCGTTAATAAACTTTGCCATAATTGCAAATATGTAATAAGATGAGATTCAAAGTATCGACACGACAAAAACACATTTCAATTATGAAAGTTCAAAAGATTTAATAATTGGCAACGTAATTATGTTAATCTCCATTAGGTAAGATTTAGTTTAGTGAATCCCCATCTGTGCCAATATGTTTAATAGAAACGTACCAGTTCCCCGCAGAGGGAGCGGTTCCATGACACTTAATTAAATATTTGTAAATATATATGAAGTACAACCAATTAAAATGTGTTCATTTTCAAACGTTGTAGAAGCGAACGCGACTCTATTAACATTCGCGGTTCTAAAACCACCTACATCGGTAGAATTCAACATCCGTTCAGCCGAGACAGGTATCATCACAGGACAGTCAACAACTGTACACGGAGAAAATGTAATACTCTAGTCACAAAATCGTACACATACTATAATTACGCAGAGAAAGAGTCTTGTCGGTAAACTAAAGCACTTGTGAAATTTCTTCAGATTACAGAGATTATTGTCATAAAATGCAATATTACTGAAGTACTAGTATACTTAAAACTATATTGTAAGAATTTTTAATTTAATATTTATAATAATAATCATAGTATTTATTAGCATGGCTATTACATATAGGTATACATATAAATATATATAACTGAATGTCAAATTAAATTAAATTAAATTAAATATTTCTAACTTCACAGTAATAATGTCAAAAAGACTAAATCGCCTAGCCATCACACAGAGAAAAATCCATATTGCAATATTTACACTTCGCTGTTTGACGGAAATTGTAGTAAATATTCCTACTATTG
>JARFOC010000693.1:304015-327448 GCA_031763485.1 Osmoderma eremita | reverse complement strand
GTTTTATATTTTCGTTTATTTCGTTATGTTAGTTTTTCATTCACTTCAATGTCGAATGTGTCCTAGTATCCTATTTATGATAATATTTCAGCTTCTATAGAAATGCCTTTTCTATTTTTTACATTGTCCGCTATTATAAAATTTTTAGTTTAATGTTGTGCATTAAAAGCGTGGGCCTAATGCATTGCTGTCTCTAAATATAATATTTTTGGTTTCCTTGTGCTACAATATTATTCAATCTTGAAAAGTTTTAAAACACTACGCAAAGACTAATCAAAAATGCAATCGCAATTTAGTTGGGTAATATCTCACATTTTTCATGTTAATGATACGCCTTGAGTTTTCTTCGATAAGCACACAACCCCCATACAACGCCTGTTCGATTGATACTGGCCTCACGCGTCGTACTAGCAGTTTATATATACATGTGTATAAATATAACGGTGTGGCAACTATGTCGATATTTTACATTGATAGTAGGATTCAAGCTCTGTCGTGGCCAACAGAGTATATACATAAATGTCTTAAGTTTAACAAATCTTCTTTTATAGACAATGAAAAAATTCACATTTATAAAGCGAAACATAAAATAAATTATAATGTACCGAGACGTAGACTAGCTAAATTTACCAAGGGCTTACAGTACAATTGCATACGATTTTTTAAATAAATTACCGTAAAATTAGAAAAAAAAACTTTACTAAAGTTAAAAGAATAACATACTCCTACTTGTGTCAGACAGAACCATATAGTATAAATGAATTTATAGATTTCAATTAACTTAGATATAGGTAACATGTACGAACAAGTTCGATATTCCTCTTTTGGCGATTTTCCCCATTGGACATCACTTCTACTGTATAACAACTAGTAGAAATAAAGTTATTTATTATTATTATTGAATTCCCTTCTTCCAGAGAGATTTTGCAACCGATGGCGCTGTAATGGCAAGTTATAGTCTATATTCCTTACAGGATTTACGCCATCAATCTACAACGAAAGAAATTCCAGAAATCTTCGTTGCACTCTTTCAATGAAATCCTGATAACATTGATAATAGGGATACCATACAATAGATGCATACTCGAGTCGGCTCACAACATATGCAAAGTACAACGTCCTCAGTAAGTTTGAATCATTAAAGTGCTTCGAAGATCTAATAATAAATCCGAGCATGGCTGCACTAGAAAAGCACATCTGGCGAATATGACCTCCAAAAGAGAGTTGACTATCAAACAGCACCCCCAAGTCGCTGACAGTGTCACGTACAGGAACTTGACGGTCACCTACGCTGTACGACGAAGGAATAGCTTTTATGCTACGAGTAAAGGTGATATGAGTGCATTTCGCAGGATTTAATATCAGGCTATTCTCCAGGGACTATGCAGATACATAATCAAAGCATTCCCGAAGCCTGCCAACGTCATTGATGGTGTCAACTCTGGAATATACTTTAACGTCATCTCATCGGCATATGCAAGAGTATCACATTGTAAGGCCTCCAACAAATCACCTAGAAGAGCACAAATCGTCGCGGTCCCAAATTGGAGCCCTGTGGTACTCCAGACGTACCAGAACCTTATGTGATCCATTATAATATACATAACATATTCTGTGTTCCAAATATATTAATGATGTAGCGGTAGAAACTTGGAGGCCCGCAAAAGAATATAGAAATGTTATATAGTACTAGAAGTTCATCTATAGTCGCCTATAGTAGTCGCTAATATTCGAAAACAAAGAGGAAATGACGGCTCCTTAAGCCTAGCTACGCGAAAACATGAGATACTTTAGTTATGTATTCTAGTGAGTGCATTCTAGGTCGATATGTTTTCGTAATTTTATATGTCGTTTTCGGTTTAGTACTACTCCATGCAAAATATATTACACCAAACACTGTAAAGCAATTGGTGTAAACATGTAGATACATTTTCTCTATTTATTAATGTACACCTAATAGAAAACCATGAATAAACGAATCATAAATTTTCTTAGACATTCTGTGGAAAATGTTCATGATATTGGGGAGACAATAGTAATTACATTGGGATTAAGTTAGAAGGTCCCGGAAATTAATTCAAGGTCATGATATCTCCTGGAGATTATCTGAAAAATCTAGTGCTTTGTGCTTCAAAGAAGACGAATTGATTTAGCAGCAGATATTTCATTCGCTCATGGTGGCATCGATCTATATGTTCTGTTTTGTCTACATAAATTACATCTACCCACAGAATCCATGCATAAGATCACAATATATTAATATCAACAATTGCAATGACCTTTCGCTTCTTAAGAAACGACGAAAGACAAATAACCTTCCCATCACGGCAGTAACGATTGTGTATGTGAATAAATTTGCATCCGCGAAAAGTTCACGGTACCGGACGCCGTTTAAACAGATGTTAATTATAAGTAATGATGGATGCACGCGCGACCCGAAGAGGCGTCCCATAAAAAATATATACTCGACATATGTCGGGTAAATATTTGCGCTTTGTATGAAGAAAAGGAACGCGGAAGAATCCTATGCGTAGCGTCGTCTGCGCGTCCAGGTCTGGCGTCTATCTTCTGCGGGAGTCGCAAAAAATCTCTTCAGTCGGCGTCAAGACAGAGACGGAGTTGAAGAATCAAGAGCGTAAATCTACGTGACTCGTGCTGTTCATTCCGCCCGCTTGTGCCATCAGTCAAGATCGCCGGTGATGTATAGGCGGTAGCCAAACTATTTGTAATCTGCGCGAATAAATTGTAATTGTTATTTATGAGAAACAATGAACGTGGAAACGAAAAAGAAAGACATACATTAATTCTACTCGATTTCTAGTAATGTACTACTATACTATTCCATGGTTATTTGAATTGGAATCAATATAGTTCTGCATTAATAATGGTTTAGCTTATTGGTTGATGCAAACGTGAGAGGAACTCAAAGGAGGATAGAACCAGAATATCTGATGTACAGAACTATTTAGTTAATAGATTCAAAACAATCATTTTTAAAATTTTGATCAGATAAAACAAAGTTTGATTCTATGTGATTAACTAGGGAGCGTTATTTTGAATTTGTGTCCAGAAGTTCTCAAAACTTTTTTTTGTATCGTCACGCCCAACAAAGGACCGCGATTCAAATTATGTCGTTGATGCTTCTACTTTCTCCTTTTGCCAAGATCTCTTCATATCTTCCCACCGAATTCTTTCTCGTGTTTTTCTGCCCAGGTTCTGAGTTCTAGTTTTGGGTTTGTCTGCAAATTGATTGGGAATTAGTATTCTGAAAGTAAATCTGCTCCGTACAATTTCTTCTTTGATGTTGATTTATTGGAGGTTCTTGTAATTCCATTCAGCCAGTTGTTCTTGACTTTAAGTGAGAGACCAAGGTTAGAAATTTTTTGTCAGCATTGTTCATTTTGAAAGTATGACCATAAAATTTCAATCTTCTTATACTGAAGGTGCCCGAGATTTTATCGGAATGCTGATAGGACCTGCTCAGATTTTATTTTCATACAGATTCACGTTGTATAGACTGTCCTTTCTTGTTTTGCTGTGTCTTCAGTCCAATGATCTTGGTTTATAATGCTCTAATGTTTCTAATGCTATTAGTATATTAGTATTTTATAGTTCGAATCTTTGTTGAATTCACAATTTGATGATTTCTCCCAGATATTCAAATGTATTTATCACAAGTTGCCCATCTAGATATCTGGATCCTTCCACGTACTGGACTTCTTCATATAAGATTTAAAGTAGTCACTATTTGTTTTTTAACCAATTATTTTTTTAGAATTTGACGTCTTGCTTCCATATTTCCCTTTCTATTCCCTTTGTTTTATAGTAGTAATTCATGGAACGCTTTCGAGAGAAATTTAAAATCGATATTAAAAGGAATTAGCGCTGGGATAATTTATTTTTGAAAATCTGCGAACAAAATCTATACCGATACACGAGGTACTTTCCTAGACTTTTGAGTGGCAAAATCACGAATGACATCTTCAAACTCTATCTCTTCAAGCACCTCCCTTTAAGATGGACATTAGTGACAAACTGTTCAATTTTTTCTTAAGAATTGTACTTCTCAATTCACTTTTGATCCATTTCAGTTTTGAGAAGGACCATTCTCCACTACAGTTAGTGACCAGCATGCATCAAAAGATTCCAATTGTTTTTTCAATATATGGAAAAGCGTCTTCAATATTATTTTCTTTTAAGAGATGATATACGAAGTGTGTAAATTAAGAAATGAGACTGGTATTATTTAAATTTTGTGTTTGAATATAATTACAATTGAACGTTGTCTCCCTCAAAATAACTCCCTTGGGAAACCACACAGCGTTGGAAACGGATCTTCTATTCCTCGTAACGGTGCTGGAACTTGGATATTGGAATCGCCTTTAGCTAGTCGGTTACAGGTGTTTGAATGTTTTCAAGTGTCCCAAAATGATGTCCCTTCAGATGAATTTTCAATCTTGGCAAGAGGAAAAAGTCACAAGGACTCAAGTCAGGGGAATAAGGAGGCTGAGAAGCCACAGAAATATTTTTACTGGCCAAAAGACCGTTTACAGAAATTGCTATGTGACAAGGCGCATTGTATAGATGCAGGATGCAATCGTTCTTGATGTTTGGTCTCACACACATGACCTTTTTTCGGAGTCTTTCGAGAACCTCTCGGTAAAAATGTTGATTAACTGTCTGACCTTGAGGTGCGAACTCTTTGTGAACGAATACCTGGCTATCAAAGAAACAAATCAGCATGCTCTTGATCTTTGATTTGCTCATTCTTACTTTCTTGGGCTTTGGATAGCCTGAAGTGTGCCATTTCATGCTCGATGGACGGTGGTGTGAGACAAATGCAACTGTTCCCCGATCATTCTGACCGTCAACCGGTCGATGTCAATGTCGACATTGCCAACGGTTCTTGCAGTTGAAGGCCTTCCGCTACGTGGCTCATCTCCCATCGACATCCTTCTGAAAATGCCTTAAACCACTGAAAAACCTAGGCTTACTGAAGTTTTGAAAAAGTTTCTGTGGCATTACGCCCAAGCGTGAAGCAAAACCTGATAGCACACAGTTGCTCGAAATTAATGTCTTTCATCTGTAGAACGCACTACGAAAACCGGGTTCACCGAAAAAACGGAAACGGACAACTAAATAACTTGATCGAGTTCGAAGATGTACTGAACGCGTATTACAATGTCCACTTGTAGCCCCTCCATGTCCCGTACTTTCCGTGGTGCCATATCAAACGCTACGCTGTCAGTGTCATTACTTAATTTACACACCTCGTAATTCTGAAATACTCACTATTTCGGACATCTCTTAAATATAATGTTAGGTGCATTCCATTTCTAACTCTTTTGCACTAATGTCACTGTACTATATTTTTAGTAAATTCGTCACAAACAATCAGTTCTTAATTAACCGTCTAGTTGACCAAGCGAAGAATTTATCATATCCTAGCCGTAAACAATTTAGTTGGGCGAAGCGAATAATTTCCAATACTTTGGTATGTAAAGTAAACACAACAATTTGTCACAGATTAGCTAAGATAAACCAGCAGCCACCTTGTAAACCTTGTAATTGTAATCGAATTTTGTATAGTGATTGAAAAATCGCTCTGTTTGGGGGTCTCATTGATCGCGGGCCCATGCGTAAAGATAGGGCGGGCTGTGTACGTATTGTATGTTTTACATATTAATTTTTTTACTCGAGAGCGTTCTGGGGTATTCTGACTGGCATTAAAGGAAAGCGCGCGCGCGGGACTTTCATTAATTTTAAAATATACGATCGCCTTGAATACTTATGAAGCATATTTCGCGTACACGGCACACAGAACCGGATGCAATCAGTACGTGCCATTCCCCATATAATTATAAATGAAATTTAACAAATCGATATATGTAAATTACCGATTATTAGGGCAAACGTAAATGTTCTTCCGCGCGGCGAAATAATTGACTTAACTTTGACGCGTAAAGAGAAATTTACGAATCTTTAAAACCTTGGCATCGGAGAGAAGGCAGCTAATACTTGTAGGATAAAAAGTAATTACCTGGATTCATCCTCTACGGTCTAGATGGCGTTGCTAGATTAAAATGCCCAGGAATATGTATGAGATTTACGAGGTAATAGGTCGGATAAAATATGGTCTCTTCTATGCAGAGATAATATTTTTTATACATGTATCTATATAAATAATAAGAATATCCAATTGTGCAACGCTTTTGTTAACTGAAAAAATGCCATGGAAGCTTTATATATTGATTTCGTATACATCCGTCGGACGTGTTAAACCATTCGCATTCATTTTCATTAATTTTTAATAGAAAAAGTCTACCACGGAGTTAACGCAGTTAACCAACGAAATAAACTGCCATTATAGGCGCATGGTTTATTGCTGGAATCACCATACTAGCAAAAGCGTCTCTTCGAATGACTCACTTTCATCGCCGATGCGTAGCCGAACTTATTGCGAAATGTTTTTGGCACTTTTGATTCTTCTTGACGAAATAAACATTTATCAACAAGTGAATATTACGTTTATTATTTGACTTTTAGCGTACTTTGCAACAAGTTTTGATTTGTCTTGAACTTACCTAAATAAAAATGAATTGATTATCGTCGTTTTTTACGAAACGACTTCTAGAATATTTAGACGGTTTAGATTTTGAAACTTGTGCTATACTGAAGTGGTGATCAATATGACGCCCCACCATTACATATTCAGCTAGCAGTGCGAAATTATTTAAATGACATGTTTCAAAATCTATCTTATCTATTTGAGATTGTTACGTACCAATTGAGTAAAAATTATTAAGTGTATTAAGATTATATGTGGATGATCAGAGAACCTGTCCAGGAAGTTTTTGATGGCATTGATAGGAGTTCTCTTAGGAGAGCAAAAAATTCTATTTTAAGCTCTCTCCAATTTATGTACTAAATTACAGTATAATTTTTTTTCTTGCTATAGCCAAATGCTCGTAAAGTAATTGGGTGTTCTCATTGATCGACAGTTTAATTTTCAAACCATATTTCTGCCATTTGTCAGCAGCACATCACCTGGTTTTTAATAGGATGCTGTAAAAGATTTTCAAATCTGGACATTCTGGAAAAAATTGATACTGGTCCTCGGTATGTCGTAAAGTGAAATATAAGATAACTGGGCACAGTAGCTTGAAATACTGTGTGTTATTTCACTAGTTATCTAGTCAAGAACATATATTCCACGATTTTTTCTTTAACCAGAGATACTATTTCTAATACTTTTGCTCTTTGTAGTTTCTGCTGAGGATGGCCGAAATATACGTATTTATTCATTGAAGTGAAATTTACATTATACATATATGTTATGTTGTTATTATCAATGCATGGAACAATAAGCCGTTATTTTCATTACGTGTAGTGTAAACGCTGTGTAGATTCCAGACACGCGGACGCGACTATATTTGCCGTCTGATTATTATCATTCTCCGAATTTATTATGTGAAATAATAAACAGTTGTAAACTTTGTACCCTTGAAATATTATATTGATTCCAAAAGTAGGAAATAGAGGTATTCTTTTAAGAACCACTGCAAGAAGTCTATTAAAAATTATCACTAAACATTTGAAAATAAAACTATCTTCCAATTCAGTAGTTTTTATTCGAAGTGCAGCACCAACTTTCGGAGTCACCCCTTTTCAAACTTGTGAAGTTACAAAGTCCTTGCAACACTGCTTGAGGCCGTAACTTAACTTATATATTGCTATGATATTTTACAGCATCATAATTCGCTGTTAACGTATTAGATTTGTATGCCGCGGACGCTGATGCTAACGTTAAACTATTTAACTATTTAATTGAATGCGCATAGGGCTGTCACCTATACGTTTGTTATTTGAATTAATATGGAAGTTTCCATTAATACCCGAGACTCAGTCGATAAAGGCGAACTCTGTTTTGTAGGGAATAATAGTTATGAGTCCAGCCAGGGACAATTGATGTGTATAAAAAATGTTAGTAAATCAAGAGTACTTTATTTTCTATTGGTAATTAACATAAAAAAAATTACACTACACACCACAACAGAGGAGATTGGTAAGATTTCATACATGTCATCAAAGATTTACCAGACCAAGGATGCAGTTACCCGAGCCGAAGTTGCCACGATAAAATACGAGAACCTAATACGAAGGCACCTCCGATGATGTTATGATACGGACACATTGACGTAGCATTTACATGGCGGTACAGTGGATATCATATAAAAGGTTATAATATATATTGATAATGTATTTATCAATTGTCAAATAATTGTCACCCAGAAGTTGCCCGTCTTGTGTCAACTTGACATAAAGAACTAACATTCATTAAGAAATACCCATTTTCAAACATTACAATGTATTATACAGATTTTCCGTTATATGCGTGGGGGTAATTATAAATAAAAAAAACAGTTCTCTTATACTTCGTTGCCTATCCGTTCTTCGCTTTGAAATCGACACCAGGTATCTTAGATTTCACGTACGTATATCCGTACATGCTGCATCCGTATGATGTGAGTACATATGTATGTATGTATGTCTGCATTGCCACGTAATGTTCAGTGGGGTATAATATACGAGCATAATAGACTTTACCGTCGGTCTTGAAATATATCCGTCGAAGCGGTTCGTGTGGGAGATTTTCAGTGACCGTTCCGAAACGCTGACCAAAACACCTGCACGCGTTCATTCGTGTGGGAAAAAATCGTGTTTCTGTCACTGGTCGAGTAATAGCCCTGGTGAAGTGCCAATTTCGCGGTATGTTTTAATTGATAATTAGCCGAATTTACTGTTAACTGGACACACCGTATAGACGACAGTAATGATATTAATGGCCGTTTTAAACAAGCATTATTAAATAATAAATAGTACTTTATTGTTCTAATTTACAAAAAGAAAGACGAAACCAACCGAAAACATTTTAAGTTAAAAGTATCATTTTTAGGTTAAAATGTTTTCGGAGGACTAATTTTATTTTGGAAGCGGCGAAAAAAAAATAATGAGCGCTTCATGGTTTCATTAGCTGCTGTCTAGACGAGAGCAAAATACTGAGGAAAATTTTTGTTCTAGAGTACTTCGCTTCCTAACAGTTTGGAACATAGTATACGCGCACGCATGCCTTGCCCCGTAAGAGTGTAAAGCTCTGTTAAATTTCTTGGTGCTTTAGGGGAAAGGGGTAGGTAAATCTAGATTAAGAAACATTTTGAATCTGGAAGACAAATGAGTGAATGGAAGTGTTCTAGAGTGCTCTGGAGTGCTCGGAGCGCGACCCTGAAAAGCAGCTATTGATTCACAAAATTATAGGGTGTGGCCAGCAGAGAATCCACGTGTATTTGAAGAGGTATCTTTGTTGCTATGTGGCGCGGAATAACAATCACCCCAATTTTCTTCATGTAAGAATATTGTTTTCCATTAATTTTCGCTAAAATCTTCATAAATCCCATTGCTTGCATTATCTAAACCCACAATTGTTTCAGATATAGTGCCCTCTAATGTTTGTGTTCAATAGATTGTGCAGTCCACTTTGTAGATTATTTAGTTTTTGTTGAACACTCCTTAGGTTCCTATGTGTCCTATGCTACACAAAGAATATTTTGCCTCTGTGTAATTTATGTGGTCTCTTTGGAAAATAAATGATATATTTTCCATATCTTGCTTTGAATTCTTTAGGGAAATACCACTTACATCAAGTTTTTTTTGCGTAACTGGGCAAAGTAATTATTAGCAGTTTTATTTCGTTCATCTGCCATAAGTTGCATGGGGAGCCGTCTTTTCGACTAGTGCTTCTATCTTCTCCTAACTACCTTATTTTTTATCGATCTGCCCATTTTGTACTTCAGTTTCCTTTGGAGGTGAGTTTAACTTGCTTTCGGTTTTCTTTGCATTCTTTTCGAACACTAAACCAATTTATATAATTGTAAATAAGAGCAAATGTTGCAACTTTTCGTTGAGCAGTTGCATAATGATGAATTACAGCACCGATACTTTCAAGAAGATTGATGTAGGGCACATACAACTGCCACTATAATATAATATCTGGGACAGTTTTATGACAACCGCTTAATTAGTAGTTCTATTTTCTTTTCGGATACTTGAACAATACAGTTTTCGGAACTCGTGTATACTCTGGTGAACAAGTTCTCCGAAATCTGTCCAATAATATGAAATCTAGAATTAATATGTGTTTGCAGTCTAAATTTGAACATTTAATGCAAATGTGAATATAATTTGTTTTCTTTAAATACTATTTTGAATAATAATACATATTTAAGTGTTTTGCAGTTCGAAATCAAATTTTATAAATAATTGTTTGTTTTATCCGAAGATAGTTTTATGGTGAAAAAAATACATTTCATATAAATGTACTCATCACATATGTTGTAATATGAAAGTAATTCTGTTAAGATATATCTATGTGGAAAACGCGTTTAATAAATATCTTTCCCATGATTAGTTCTATGTTGTTATCTGTTATAATTTCAAAATTACCCAAGAGAGATATCACAGAGCTAGTTAGCAGTACTACTATAGACAATGGTATTGATAGCTATGTTAAGTGCTTATTGGTAGATATCAAAAGGAATATTGCTTCACATCAATGTCTCTTTTACTCCACACGCAAGATTTAATAGTTACATCGAGCAATCTGCTAGCAGTGCACAGACAATCAAGTCTTTGCTCATTGAGCATTGTCGAGCTGTTAGAATTCAAAATAGCAACTCTATCCCGGTTCATGTCCATCTATGATAAGAACGTCCGTATTGATTAACCAGCACGGAGAAGTATTTATTAACGCGCGCTTTATCATTTTCGCTCCCACACATGTGTAATACGTAATGAACTGCGTATCTATTACGAGACGTAATGCTGCCAGCATTGTAATCTCCGTCGAAGATTTCTTTTTGTGTTTTAATCGCTGACGAATGTGTACGTTATACATACACAAAGAAGGCTTGTCTGCGTTCGAAGATATATACATTTATGCAATATGCAGAATGTCTATTCAATTGATATACGCGTGCGAGCTTTGCATTACAAATGATGGGCGGTTGTGGTATTTCTTTTACGAAATTGATTACCGCCTGCGACGTTCAACGCAGAAGCGATAAATGTATGAGAGTTGTGTAAAACCATTTTGAAGCATTTCAGTACTTTGTAGTAAAATATTAATCTGATGCTATATACCGTATGCGAGAGATTGCTATGGCTCCATTATGACATGTCATAATAAAATCTTGAGAAAACTGTGATAATATTATTTTCTTGGGTAAGTAGAAAAGTATCACAAAAATATATAAGTATTGAGCAAAAAAAATGCACTGAAAGAATGCAGAAATATATCTGGTCACCCCTGGCCATACTAACCGAAGACTGTATGGAAATAAAAACAAATAATAAAAACTTCAAAGGGATAACACATTTAATAATAATATACAGCATAATATATTTTGCCTCCTACTGATCTGACTTGTGGACCCAAAGATTTATAATTTTATAAATTTTATCTAACAGTCTGATATTCATTTGCAAATTTTAGGTTTTGACACATCCATTTATATTAAGAAAAAATCGTTTATACTTTTTTAATGCTACATACCTATAGTCAGTAAAAAATTCGGTTATTCGCCTTGATAATGGGAATCCACGTATTCCCGAAACACGTGTCGTCTCGAATTAATTAATACTTTGCGCGGGAGGAGTAATCCGAACAGTGTGTAATTAAAATTCAAAACGGCATGGATAAGCTTCTACAATAA
Source organism: Osmoderma eremita (assembly GCA_031763485.1). Lineage (NCBI taxonomy): Eukaryota > Metazoa > Arthropoda > Insecta > Coleoptera > Scarabaeidae > Osmoderma > Osmoderma eremita. The sequence goes on along the minus strand of JARFOC010000693.1, from coordinate 315,680 downwards.
CACTATTGTTTTGATGAAATTCAAATAAATAATATCAGCTAACCAAATAAGTTTGTGCGGATTTTGTATTTTGTATAAAGCAGTGTCAAGAATATTTTTTTAGTTGTTGATCGAATAGCATTTGTTTGTTATCTGTCATCTGCTTTGGTATGAATCCTTCCTTTATCGGATACATACACATTTTGTGTGTTTTTTTTTGTTCAATTCCTATGATCAATCAAGAGAAAGTGGTATTCTTATAGGATAACGTCAGGTCGCATACCGCAAGAGTGAGTCGGGAAAAAATGTCTGAACTTGGCTGGGAAACGTTACCATGCCCTCCATATTGTCCTGACATTTCGACAAGTGTTTACCGCCGATTTTGTATCTTGACAACTGTATGAAGCGTAGACAGCTCAAATCTCGAGTTGATGTAATAAATACAAAAGATGAAGTATATAAAAAATATATAAATATTCTTCTGGGATCACACAACACGTCTGATTGTATAGTTCCAGGCATTCCTCACGTACAGACAGCTGTTTCGGACTGACTTAGTCCTCATCAGTGCACGTCGGAGGAATACCTGTCGCTCGTTCAGTACGCCGTATAGTCAACTAAACGTTAGCACATGCTTTTAGAAAAAACTCCGGAGACATCTAACGCCCAGCCGCGGATTCATAGCGTAACAAATGCAGTCCGTCAATTTTTTGATTCAAAATCCGTAGGGTTCTACATTACCGCCATACAGAAAATTAGTGTCATGTTGCCAAAAGGTCATTGAATGTGATGCAAATTACTTCGATGAATAATGGTGTATTATTTTTTTAAATAAATATTAATATTTTACCATCAAAAACCGCTTGGTTACCTGAAAATTTTAAATGATTCTGTGCTATATATGGATTCTTAATTTTAGGACTTGCACATTGTAGAATACCAATCAGAAAATGTTAAATTTTATTATTGAAAGCTGTGCAAATTTGTTGTAAACATTTTCGACTTGGACTATACCGATAATTCTTACTTTACTAGAGAAGGAAGTGATTTTGGTGATTTGAAATTGTGTGACGACGAAATGAACTATTGTATGTACGATTATGAACTGATTTCTACGTGATGGTTTTTTCTTACTAAAATGCATCGTTTTAAGCATTACATTGTGATATAATTTGGTATAAATAGTATAAAAATGAAGTATATAAAAAATATATTTAAAAAAATATATTTTGTATATACTTCATACGTTACGGTAATTATTTGTAGCAGTATATAATATCTAGTAGGGTATTCATTGTTATGAATACGCTTTCTCATACATTCATCACAAAAACCTAATTACTAACGGTTAGGGATTATTTCTGTTTGCCAAAATGTACCGTTTTCGATAAGATAAGTTTTATTGTAACGAGTATGTATTAGTAAAGTAATAAAAATATTAAAAACATGTTTCTCAAGTCAACTTCCAGCACGATAATTGGTAATTAACGTGAAGACAGGAATATAATATGCTTATTGGACCATGTATTTTACCAAGGTGGCTGAATATAGATAATTTTCTTCATTTATTACGTCGAGAATTCTAACTGCTATTAGAAGGTTTACAATTTTATTAGCTGTGTTTAGACGTAATTAGTGATTGCAATTGGATGGTGTACCGGCAATAAAGGTGGTTTTCATACCTAAGTCAGGACGTATAGACTATACACTGGCCAAATCTTTCCGTCCCATAAGCCTGACCAGTTTTCTTTTCTACGAAAATTGTAGTCAGTCTTAAACGTAATATTTTAAAATTATTTTCACAGATACCGAATGTTTCATATCACCAGGGTGAACCAAACATATGTGTTTAAATGCAACACCTGTATATTATTTCAGATTTATGTCTCACACTTCCAATACACAATTTCATTGAATTATAAATGTATTGCAAAGGATTTTATATGCAAATCACTGTAAGTTCAAGGTCTTTGTATACTGCAAACAACACAGTCTGAAGCAAGCATAGATCTTTGATATTGGCTCACTTTTATAGCAAAGTGACATTTTTTCAAAATTGATAAAACTGAATACAAGCTAAGCCAAAACTCAAATAGATTATTTTTTCAACTATTTTAAATTTACATCATAAAAAGAAATAATGGTTTAGGTACTTTCATTTTTATTATGTACTCTCTATACCTAAAGTCATTAATTTCTAAAATATTTTATAGTATTTTCAAAAAGTGAGATTTTTTGAAATTATTTTAATATAACAAGTTAGTCATGAAAAAATGACAGTTTAATGTATATACAACTGCCAAATACAAACATTTGTAACTTACATAATGATTAACATTTAATTAATTAACTCAATTGTTCAAAGTATCCACTCGAACAATCAATACAACATTGCAGCCGTTCTTCTAGGGATCGGCTTACATTTCTTAACATTTCTAAATTAATACTCGAGAATGCTTCTCTTATTCTGTTTTTCACATCACTTCGTGTAGTTGGCTGTGTTTGCTGTACAAAGTTTCTTCTGACATAAGACTACAGGAAGACGTCAATTTTAGTGATCGAGCTAGTCACTTAATTGGTTCCTTTCTCCTTAGCCATCCTTCAGGGAAATGGGTGTTTCGATGATCCTGTGTTAACCTCGTGTGAAGTAACGAAACTCTTTCTTATATGCCAAATTCGCTCGTCTAAGCTTGCACCATTTGATTGCCATCTTTGGAGAAGTATCAAGCAGAAAGTAGATTAAGTCACCACTAAAAGAAAAATTAATAATAATCGAATGTTTAATAATCTTATCCAAGTATAGTTTATCCAAATACTTACAATGGATACGCTGACCAATTTTCGAATGATTTTCGCCCATCACCAATTTAAAGTAGATATGCCATTCATTCCCCACTAGTCCCAGCCGCCAGGGCGTGTGTGTGTGTGTGTGTATCTTTTCTCTCGCTCGACTTCCCGGATAGTTCTTTCTCCTAGCGTACAATATATCACCCTATGCCGGATAATACAATGTAATGAGACATAGAAAAATGAACGATTTTAAAATATATCTACTTAGAAAGTGTCGCCATTATATTATATCTCCAAATGGTAAACACACTGTTCGTGTGACGATACGATCTCATTCCCGAAACACGTGTCGTCCCGCACTAATTAATACTTTGTGCGGGAGGAGTAATCCGAACAGTGTATTTATTGTGGTGCCACACAGTCCTTGCCATCTTTACTGATCCAAATGGTGACTAAAATAATTGATACATTGCCATTTTTAATGAACATTTTACTCATTTGCATTTGCTACATTAGTAACAAATAACGAAACTTCCACATCACCTCGGCTATTACTATTCCAACACTTATTAGGTTTGGCGTCGTGTATGTTATCCCCCGAAGCGTCAACTATAACTAATGTTTTCCAGAGATGACCTAAACCCGATCGTGCATGCAATACACCAAACGGCGCACAACACGTAATTAGTGCGTTGAGTTCGTCGACCGAATGGAGGAAACGACTTTTACGCTTCCAAATTACAGGTCATCTCGATATGGCGTTAGGATCATTTTCGAAGTTTAGGAAACGGTCACGCACGTTCTCTAAGCTAAGCTACAACGTTACACGCATACAGATAGAAGAATCACAGGTATCATTATCCGTAGATTTCCTCCTCGATCTTTCACGTGTTATTATTATTATTGATCCCTTCGTATAGGCGAGGAATTTAGAACAGGATCTTCGGGCTTTCAGAAACCATCTTGCGACAATTTACGAATCGTTCGGGTTGAATTTGTAATGCAATAAATGTCACGAGTAATCACTAAGATTACAATAACATTCCTATCTGTTTTGCATTTCCATCGAGGATGGATGGATGATATTTCGCCATTTCGTTCGCGCGGGCATTATGCGAAAATGCTGAGACGTGCCTCTTATGTCCGTTCTTGTCATTTTTTATGGCCGATCCTAGCGGCACGCTAATCTCTTTCAACGAGGACATTGTTTACGACTATCGTTTAAAGGCGGGACCCGTTTTAAATCATGCGATGCTACGGACAGCGATTGTTATGCGTCACGTTGTCCTGGTCGTTGCGACGCGTAAAAATTCTTGCACCGACCGTAATGTGTGCGAGATTGTGGGCGCGAAGATTACAAACAGATTGCACAGCAGATAAGCATATTCTAGCTGCGCTCTTAAAACTCTATTTTGTGATTCTCTTCATCCTTCGGGGTTTCTTAAATTATATATGGACGCACCGAGGATTTGAATGCATACAGGGAATTACGCTCGATTATTAAACGTGACTCTCACCGACTTTATGCAGCTTACCTTACCAATATCCAGTCTCGAGTCAAAAACAATCCAAGAGAGTTCTGGTCGTATGTGTCGGCTAAGAAAAATTCCTCACGCATCCCTGATTCTATGGTGGATTCTATAGGTGAACCTATTTCTACGCCTCTTTCAATTATATATGGTTTTCAGACCTTCTTCGCTTCTGTTTATTTACCAAGTCAGACACCTTCCGATACTTTTCGTTGTTTTGCACCACATTACTCCACTATCGCTGTCACTTCCATACCGGAAACTAATATCCTATGTTCTTTAAAGCCTCTAAAAGCAACAACACCATAGGTCATGACAATATACCTTTTTTTTTTTCTTCGTGACTGCGCTCAGGTTTTTGTTACTCCTTCACACTTTCTGTTTAATTTGGCGTTAAAAACTTCTATTTTTCCTGATCTCTGGAAAGTAACAAAGTTATGCCTGGTTCACAAGAAAGGTACTTCCGTGATTACTAACTATAGATCAATAGTAATTATTTCCAACTTTGCCAAGGTATTTGAAAAATGCTTATTCAAACCTCAACTTTCTGAGCTACAACATGGTTTCGTTGCTAAACGATCCACTGTCACTAACTTAGCCATTATCACTCAATTTATTTCTGAATCTTTGGATAATAACGAATAAGTTGATGTTATTTACACGGATTTCTCGAAAGCCTTCGACCGCATTGACCATAACATTCTCTTATTTAAACTGAAATCTGTCGGTTTTTCACCCAACCTTATATCGTTATTCTCAACATACATTCTTAATAGAAAGCAATATGTTTGATATATGGGTCACCAATCCACATTTTTCTCCCCAACATCAGGGGTGGCCCAAGGCAGTAACTTGGGTCCTCTCCTTTTTCTAATCTATATTAATGATCTGTGCTCGGAACTCAACTGTGATAGTTTATTATATGCTGATGATCTCAAATTGTTTTCCAAAATTATTACTTTTAACAACAACTTCATATTCTTGATTCTTGGCGTTCTAAAAATAATGTATCCATAAATATCTCCAAATGTAATGTTCTATCCTATACTCGAAAATCTAATACTATCACCTCAATAATGACATTATCCCACGCTGTAATCCTGTTAAGGATTTGGGTGTCACATTTGATTCCAAACTTAATTTTAACCGGTCCATTGCTAATACTCTGTCGCCCACGTTTCAAACTTTGGGTTTCATAATCAGAACCAGTAAGCAGTTCTCTTGTATTGAGTCGATACTTCCTCTTTATTTTGCCTGTACGTTCAAAGTTTGAATATGCTTCCGTTGTTTGGACATCTTTTTACAAAACGTATTCCGTTGTGCTTGAAAAAGTTCAGCGTAAATTCATGAAGTATCTTTATTTCAAACTTAATGCGGTCTACCCCCGTCATGGCTTCGTTCACAACACATTCCTAAATTTATTTTACCTTCAACCTCTCAAACTTCGCCGGAACCATAACGATATTCAATTCTTATTCAACATTCTCCATAATGTAATTGATGCCCCTACTCTGATTGATAATGGGAGTCGACGTGCTTTTGAAACATATGTCCCGAATTTTATTAAATTAATTTGTGCGGTGTGGATTTCCCGATACTGCGTATTAGTGATACCAACCCACAGTCCTTGCAATTCTTTCACTAACATCAATTAATACTTGTTTTTCTTATGAAACGTATTGATAGCAGATCATCGTTGCCTCATCTCCCCATACTCTGCACCACGATGTATGATACTATAATAGTGTTAGAGCACTAAGAAATACAACCCGAAACCAAGTAAGTAACCCAAAAGTGAGTTCGCGAAAAAATGGTGAAAAGTACTGCTCGGCCATTTTCGATTTTTAGTACTACACACAAAATTTGAGCGAGCAGATATTCGAGATTCAAATTGTTCACATTTTAAAATAAGATAGATAGTGTGCACAGAATATAATAATAATAATAACAATAATATCAATTTATTGGCTCAAATATAAAGAAATATACACATGTATTTATTATCTATATAGGCCAAAAAGACTAAATCACCTCTTGGTGCTCTTCCTTTAGCCTTGTATCGCTTCCAAATTTTTGTAATTTGTTCCAAAAAGATATCCCTCCACTTGACAATTACATATGCTGAATTTTCTTTTCCTAACTTTCAATAGGATTCCTTGTGCTGTTACTGGGACTTTCCTAGACTTCATTCTGCCTGGTTATCTTGAATTTACACAAAATCCGCGAAACTTGAAACCAAAATGTCAGATGTCAATGACATATTTCAGAATTATATGAATTCTATGCAATTGTTACATCAGGTAACCATATAAGTTTGTGTGGTTTTTGTATAGAGTGCCATGAATATTTTTAATCGATATTTTAGCAGCACTTGTTTGTCATCTACATTAGTATGAATTATTCTTTTATCAAACCATCCTAACCTTGGAGAAGCTACACAATTACACAGCAATTTGTAGCTCCAATAAGTAGTCTAGCTTACAATTTATCTGATTCATTCTTCCATTGCATGCTCGATTTATTTGATATTCCTCTGTAAATTCTCCGTAATTGGACAAAATTTAATAACCAAACATTGCCCTGCTTCAAAAACTACTGCTTTTCGCAGAAATCGTCATTAAAGGATTAAGGATTTATCTGGTTTTGTAGAAAAACCTTTTTTAAAACATAATTATAGTTAGACATATATACTTACTATCTTCTAATTACGTCTTCAACCTCGCTTCTTTTGTTTTATTCATATATTGAGGAGGCATGTTTTTTCTAATCCCAAACGATTGTATTCCAAAGGTTTTGTGTTTGTTTTAAGCTGATTATAGTAGCGGGTTAACAAGAAGCAAATGCAAACTCTTGTGTCTATTTGATGCCACAGTTTTTCCTGGAATTGTATGCGCGCATAATACCATAAATAAACACGCTGTAAAGTACATACATACATTTTATTACTCCTGGATGTAAAGCAGCTTCCGCGCTAGACATAAATACGTTACGCGCACGTTGTCTATACCTTACTCGTCTGTAAGAGTGTTCCTTAATACACTTTTCTATTAAATATAATTGGAAAACAGGTTCCGCTCAAGGGAAACCGTACAAAAGTGAAAGTGTAAACAATGCTTTGGCGCCAAATCATTTTATTCTTTTGTTGTTACTGTAAAGGAGATACATTGTTTTTCTAAACTAGATATTCGTGTTTATCTAAATGAATTAATTATTTAACAAATATTTCTGGTGTTGCAATGCATTTGGACCATTGCATGTATTTTTGAATCAAAAAAATCCAAATAATAGGATAAAATGAACGTAATTTGACGTCACAGTTATTCTACAGATGCATAGTGCACATATAAATATTAAAAATTTTCCATTTCTAACAATTACTCTCGTATAACATTAAAAAAACATTACAGCCTTAAATATAACACGCGCACTTTTGTAAGTAAACATCGACACCATTATTCCGGCGAAAATTCTCATAGGCTTTGGAACTATGCAAAACGCAACCTGACGTAATCGCAGCGTCCGTCGCTTTGCCTATGGACTATGCAAGCACGAGCGAAAAAAGAAAAGAAAAGAGCCGTGATAATATAACTGTTTCATTCCCGCCAAGTTCGGGACAAATATCTTTTAGCCAAGTTTAAGTAAAAATAATCCTCGAATGACCACCAAATCGTTTCTAAGACACGTATGTACGTATAAAAAATATACAAGAGAAAATAAACGCGGTAAAAATTGGCAGTAGTCGCCAAAACTGCGTGTAGGCATTCGTAAAACACTATAAATAAAATATTCCAGGTCTATTTTCTATTTGAAAATTTATTTTATTAAGAGAAAAATATCTAATAATTGTGTCTTAATTGTCCTAATTAGAAACTTAAGCACTAGGCTATATCAACAAATCGGGTCTGCAATGAACCATAATGTGTCGACCTTGGATGTAATTAACATCAAAAATAGGCCAGTTTAGTGTAGTTCTCCTGTAGTTTTTTTTATGATGTAATAATGATCCTGATTTCAAGAATTGTGGAAATGTATTATTAAAGAAAAGGTTAGGTACATACGTGCAGTCGTGTGAATGCGTCATAAAAGACTGTTATTTTTATAGAACCAAGATGGCGCAATAAAAATTAAAATAAAACACATTTAAGTATTAATTAACGTTTGATTTTTGATACTACCACCGAATCACTGTAGAAACCAGTTTTAAGCAAATGTCAGATCGAAATTTTTATCTATTTGCAATAGAGTTTCAGAGCTTCTTCTCTTGTGTAATGCTTGTACAGTATTTTTCTTTATGGAATATGTCAAAAGTTCTCTATTTATAAGAGGTTTGTTGACTGAGGGGTTAATCAAAGCAATTAAGTAATTAGCAGTATGGTCGCGAAATCAGTTGGTAAATTATCGCCCACAAGTTTTGATATAACAGTTCGATGTTTCGCTGTTGCTATACTGTCGCTTTTTCAGAATAATAACGCTTGGAGAACTGGCAGAATGGACAGCAGAACCTGAAATTAAATTTTTAGCAAACATCAAAAACCGGATGGAGATTGTAATTAAAATTTTCAAAAGGTTTTTGATTATTGATTAAAGGATGTCACTCGAACAACTGATGAAATGTTTTAATACAATTGTAATGCATGCTCAACCCACTTGCTCTGTTAAGTCAAGATACAATCACTATGCAAATGGTTTAGTAAGCCGTTGATTTAACAAAAACTAAAAACAAAAATACCCTTACCACCTTGATGAGTGAAAAACTCCATTTACGTATTTCGGCAACTAAGTTTCCATCCTCAGAAGAATTTACCAAGGAAAATAATGTTAGATGTAGCCTTAGTTGTTTTTATTTTTTACTGTTGCAGGCCACCGTATCCTATTATTTTATACCAGTTAATTTAATTACAGGTCAAGTTATACATGCACGTATGCCCACATCAGAACGGGGAATTGCTTTGTTAATGGCAACCGCGCATTCGAGGTTCACTGACAATGAGATATCCAGTCGCAGTGTATCATAAACCAAGCAAGGTTACGCACGGATGTCCACTCAATCACGCAATACTGCATAATTTTTCTGACTCTCAGGTTAAAAAAGTAAAAAGTACAGTTTCTTATATTCATTTTGTAGCTGCTATGCGATGCACGAGAACGAAAAAGTAATCCTAACTAGCCCCTCCGCGGCCAGATAATAGCCGACTCTATCGTAAAACTCTCGCCTCACTGCATGAAGATGTAAGACTTCTCAACAGTTCTACTTGCAACTGTTGCAAGCTCGCAAGTTCTATAATGTTGTCACCCAAGATACCCGCCCAAACGTTAAGTTTTTCGGGGTACTGAGTTCTTACATTATTTGATTTTTTTTCGGGACCAATATCGCACGACTGAGGAATTATGGAAAGGAGAACTCGTAGGACAATAGAATATTTTTTATAAAATATTCGTCTTCGTTAGCCGTTTCCACCACGGAGGTACAAAACTCCATTTTTGCAAAATTGTCCTTGGGAAAAATCTCTTGGCACTTTTGAACTTTATAGCTTTTGTATTTGTTGCGTTTCAGAATACGTTACACTGTACTTCTATTGACACCGATTTCGTCTGCAATTTGCCGGCTAGAGCAAGGTTCACCCATTTGAACCAACGAATAAACCCTCACTTCTCTCTCCTCCCGTTCGGGAAGTATTAGAGGGATTTGAGGGTGTTCATCTATTTGTTGGCATTTGCGGCAATACCCGATCACACAGCCTAATTTCCTAAACGCTTTGACGATCCTTTCAATCGTCGAATGCGAAGGAATAGGACGATCCACGTACTCTACGGCAAATAGACCGAACGTGCTTTGGTAGGAATTTCCAGCAAAGTACCATGTTATGATTTGCACCTTCTCTGCGGTTGTATAAACCAACATAGTGTCTCCGAAATCGAGGATAACTTGTTAGAGTTTTTGGTGCGCATAGACAGATACAAAATGATTCAGATAGGCGTGTTGTGTGCTACGGCGTTGCGCGCGACGAGGCTGACTCGCGGGGATAAATGCAAGTATGCCAGATCGCGCTACGTACAATATATTGCGCACCCCGGTGAGAGCTGAGTGTACGTGTATATGGTACTCGCAATCAAACAATCGACTTTTGACATTTGGTCGTTTCATGACATGGTTGTCACGCATTGCAAAGCATATCATATGGTGTGGTAGATATATAGATAGATTATGGTTAAAAAGACATGAAAACTGTCAACACTAAATACAGCTATGTGAATATTTATTAGGCACCTCAAAGAAAACAGGGGTACTATAAATACCTATTATATTTTAAGTATTTCCAGAAACAGATGTGTACACAAGGGATTATAATAAATGTGCAAGCAAGATTATGACAGCAGTAAAATAAACATTCATTTTGCGGAGCAAAAACTATATTTCGGTTATTTGTTTCTTAGGTAGTGTTGAAGTCAAATGCATAGATGTCGTCAGTACCTCGCGAGATTGCATCTAGGGAAGTCATAGTTATAGACGATCCGATAACGTTTGTAATTATGCTCACAAAACGTGGACTAACCACGGCAGAACGCGCACAAGTTCTATTACTTAGTACTCAAGGGTTAATGCAAAGCGTAATTTCAAAAAAAAAAGAAGGGTTCTCGATGTACGGTTTAGACCAATCTTAAACGGTATAAAGAGACAGGAAGTTGCGAAAATAGACCTAGATCTGGAAGAAAACGGCGAACCACGACAAGGACGGATCGCCTTTTAGAACATATAGCTTTACTGGATCGACGAAAATCACCGAAAGAGTTAAGTAATGAACTGTGGACGCAATGTGGGATATCTTGACCCCAAGTGCGGTAAGAAGGCGTTTGGAGGCAGCTAATTTACATGGACGTATAGCCCCTAAGAAACCGTAATTAACTCCGACGCACCAAAGAAAACGTTTGGAATGGGCCAAGAAGTAGGCAGATTGGACAGATCAAGAATGGCCACGTGTAATCTTTTCTGATCAATCTAACATCGCATTATTGCGTTAAATGTAATTTACTTGGCGTAATTTTATAAATGTTTCATGTAATCATTCATTCCACAATGCATCGTACCAACGGTAAAACACGGTGATGGCAGCATCATGGGATGGGGGTGCGTTGGCGCAATCTTTCTTTGCGAGGGGCTCATGAATAGCAATCGTTACACCGACATGCTATAAAAGGTACTGGAGCCATCTATGCTAAGATTGTTTGAAGACGACAATAGGTGAGTTCGAGTATTTGTGACAGAGTGAGAGTGGATTTTCTTGGAGTGGGGTGGAGTGAGATAAGGAGTAGATAGAGTTTTTAATATAAACGAACGGTATAGAGCGTTTTCTTTCAACCATCTATCT
>JARFOC010000693.1:257860-268901 GCA_031763485.1 Osmoderma eremita | reverse complement strand
AAACTTTCCAAAACTGCACTACCCTTACTTTCTATTCTATTAAAAAAATATATTGTAAACTGTACCGTTCCATTACACCACCTCTAATTCACCGTTGGTTTATATAGCCCATTCAATTTTATTCTGTATTCTGTTCACTCCTGTACTGAACTTTCCTGGTTTCCCTATAGTTTTTCAATAATTCCAGTACCTTTTTCTATAGTAAACTACTAAATCTACTTTAATTAGTATTCTAATGAGCACAGGTATTCATTGTTTATGAACTACTTATCGTCATAGATGAATGACTTCGCTGGTATCTTATCACTGACACGCCTATCGGAACTACATGATTGGCCACTCAGAGTAAATAACTGCCGGAGTAAAGTAAGATAAATAGAGAAGGCATGGCGGAAACCATTGAAATCCTATATGCAGAATATATGTATATATTCGGGCGTGCAAATACTTATGTTTAGCAATCTGAACGCCTCCCTTGAGAGGACGAGTCATGTATCCAGCTGTTCCGTATCATTGACAATAAAATTTTATTGCGAAAATTTATTATCCGATAGTAATTTGGGATCGACCGTAGTTCCACAGTGACCTTTCCACGATTGTTAACCATCAGGAGTACATTCGTATCCCTTGTAGTAGTAGTAGACTCTGTTCAATACTTCCATCTGTGCTCGGTTACGCTGTTGCTTCAACGTGATACCTATCTACGAAACAACTTCGACGTGCATTCATTCTGAGGTAAAATCAGTGATATTATGAATCTTCTTTTAGTCACGTTTGGCCCCATGTATATTACAAGTTTTATAGCTCCTAATGAATATAACTATTGTTCAAGTGCACCCGAGATAAGCCAAGGATATAATAAATTAAATGTTGGAAAATTGTTGGAATATTTTCTCCTCAGTATTATTTTCTTCTATGGAACTTGGAAATAATATGTCTAATACCCAGTTTTACCACTTTTACGGCGTCTCGCGGTTATTTACTGAATATCCTCTTTTATAGCTGTCACTATCAGATTATACTTAAAATTAGCAATAATAATAAATTATCTCACAAGTGGCAAATGTACTAAATGTAATGGACTGTAGATTGGGATGTAGTACCACCAAGTATTATTAATTTAAATTACCAAATTATTTTAACAGCTTAATTGATTACGAAGTAGGAATTTCGTTAATATCTATACTTGAAAATTTATGACTTAATTGCGATCTAAGAACGACCGAAATGTCTGTTTTTCCGATTTTAACAATGTAAGAAAGAGATATGAAGGTGAATTTAATAAACGCTGTGTGTTGTACGTTGAATTCAAGGCACAGCTTTTCCATACCAATACAATAGTCACAAAAGTATTTATACCGTGTGTTGTTTTTATTGCATCCACTTCAAAACGATACCCACAGGTAGTCCACACTGGCACAACTTTTGAAATACCTTTGAAGGCCGTTTGGTGCGTATGTTCTATCGCGCGAAGAAAGTTATATAAATTCTTCACTCCATTGTCCGCACCAATATAAATTATGGCGCAGTTTCACAAATATTCGACAAATATAACGCATGGTGGAAATATTTGTTGGTGTGAACTCGGCTTAAGACTTCCAAATAAGAGACAGAGAGTTAATTAAACAGGTTCTGGGAAATTGGAAAAACAGAGCAGTTTAGTTGGCACCCATGTCTTTTATAATGCACCCATTTGTAGAGCATATAAGCATAGATGAAAAGCACAAATAAATCATAATGTATAAGTTGGGATATGGAAATTTGTAATTAATCGCTTAGTACATATCTAGCGTAAGCTCATTGTAATTACAAAGTAACTTTCACATTTAAGCAACAACTAATTTACAAACGGTTTCCATTGGTCCTCTTTCAATTTTCAATCAAATAATATGTGGTTTCTATTAGTCACTTTGTAATTTAGTCGAATAGTTTAGGCAATGTGCTGCGTTTTTCCAACGATAAACTTTAACACCCACATTTTTCTTTCAACACGTTAGTAATTAGAGTAAGATAATTGTTAAGATAATCACTTTTTATGTTTAAATCATAACTGCTAATTGTTTTATAAGTAAAGAATCACAACATTTAAACTGGTTTTCATCTAACATGCTTTTTCAAGTGTCTTTAAAACCGGCAATATTTGGGATCATGATAAAATCAAGTTATAAATTAGAAAAGAGGCTTTTTACATAATAACAAATATACTAGCGGACTCCATGTGAAATGTCGTGCAATTATTATGACACATTGTTACTTTACATTATATCCGATCTATATTTTTTGTCTGAATTAGACGCTCTAAAGCAGCGCTGGGAAAAAAATATTATTGTGGTTAACACAATTGTTGTAAAATTAACCAGAATTTGGCTCATTTTTACAAAATTGTGTTAACCATAGCAATACATTTTTCATCAATCATTAATTCAGGGAATTGTTGGTTTGTAGGCCAATTGTCAACTAATAACTAAACTAATTGTCACTCATCTTTAGTAAATTGTTTACTTACTGTTAAAACAATGGAGGTTGAATGCCCAAGTGAGCAGAACAAAAATTTTAAATTAAGATTGTGGCATATTTTTTGCATATAAACAAATTACCAACGTATAATGGCGTGTAATTACTGTAGATTATTCATTATTTTAATTATGTATCCATTGGTTGATTGTGGTATTAAATCTAGAAAGATAACGATAATTAAGTCTTACATTCAAGAATATTACTTCACCATCAGCGGGAAAAGTGATGCATTATAATAGACCCATACTAATGGAAGCATTAAAGCCTACGGCAATATTTATGCTTAATTCAACCATTTCATCAATTCCTGGTACGTCTTTATTATAAGTTAACAACTCCATATTCATATATACAGAGTGGAAGCTGGCGAGCTACTTATGGAAACTCGTGTACAACTTGGAACAGAGCTCCCTTAGTTAGAGTAGATTCCGTGCAAAATTAAGAATTATGCGAACTGCTGTACTTACCATACGCATGTCATGATAAAACAATGTTGCTGCTTTCTGTCATACAAATACACTTACTTTATGCATAACTCTTACGTAAATACTATTGTAAACCACTTAAGTACTTACATTTCTTAAACAAGTACAAGCAACTACTTTGTCGCAATTTTTCATATAGTATAGCTTTAGATAGAGAAATTATAATCAAATATTCTCTAAATTAGTTGTAATTCGGGTTTGTACCTATAAAAGAACAATTATAGAATTTTCTTTTTATTTTCAAATTTACTTTTACAATAATATATTTTATTAATATAATTATATTAAATTTATTGACGAACAGATTCTAAAAACTATCTAATTACACGGCAAACAAAATTATGAGTTATCAAATATCTCAATATGATGCATAATGTGTATACATATACACGTACCTTACAAATCCGTATTTTCCAAGCTGAACGATATGCAGTATAGAACCACATCCAACAACATAAACATTGTCCGGGGAAAATAGTAATGGCTTCAAACAGGTCCAGAAACACAAACGTCAAATGGTTTTGTTAACTAGCCAACCATCCACAACAAATATACCTAGAAGTTCGGCAACAGTGCCACCTACCATATGGTCGGCAACTAATTTGTCCTCGGTTTTATATATCTTCCCATACCGTGGGCTAGCTGCTTCTAGTTTGTCAGAGAGCACGTACTATTTTACTTCGCCAGATCATAGCTGACCAGAATATATTGAAGTCGTTTGCGATTATACTCATCTCGAGCAGTGATAGAGTTACTAATGGACTACTATACTGCCGAAGATAAAGTACAAATAATGAAACCATATTATGCCGGCAATTCGGCAAAAGCTACTCGTGATTTATTTGCAGCTAAATTTCCAAATAGGCCTATTTCAAGTATTGCAACAATACAAAATACGGTTGGGGTATTAGAGACCAAGGGAACTCTGGTTAATTCAAAAAATAAAATTATTGCACCTTATATCATGCTTTTTTATAAAGAATTAGTATTTATTTGATTTTTATTTACAAATTTAGAACGGTCGTTACATTGCTATATCGTTTTTCTTTTATGGTCTCATTTAGAAGTAATGGGTTTTCTTCGTTATAATATGAGAAAATCGTTTTTAATTAAAATTTTTGTTTATTTTCAAAATCACTTGATTTAGTTTTCTCCCCAATACAACGCTTCGCCCATCAATTTTGCGAATGCGATTGAAAGGGATCCGAGTAACTCGAAATGTGTGATGTTAGGAATTGCTTTCCTCAATAAGATGTGTTTATGTGCATAATGTACTGCAGATCAATAGACTTCTCCCATACCTATACGTTGTTATGATAGGTGGGTGTATCTGATATACAGTATATCTTATGCAGCGTAACAGGATCCATGGAAACAAATAAATAATTCATATAATACTATTCGTTGTTTAAAAACGTTTATATTGTTTGGCCAGACATACCCTACCAGACAATAAAACAATGGACATTTGTATAATTTTCATTCAGATTTCAAGGCGGATACGTTTTTCTTTACCAACCTTATACCTATTTGTTCTGAAAATGAAATAGGTTACACTATATCTCCAGTTCATTACGGTAACGTTTCCTAGACACAACAAGTATGCATTATTTTGCATGAATAATAAGTAGGTGTAGCTTGGCTATTACAATTCTCCATATAATACGTATATGGACTCATAGGCAGTATTGTTTTGTGGCCCGTTCTGGAGTGAATATTATTACATACTATTCTTTGCCTTAAAAGGGCGTTGGCACTGCGCACGCCCTAGATTGACAATAAAATGTAAAATTTTTATAATTAATTCACTTCACATACTTTTGAAATATGAATGAAAAAATAATTTGTAGTAGCTCTAATGATATAGTATTGAAAAGTCTTACTAGATAGGAGGCTTATCTAGTTACCTACTTTTTAAATGTCGTGGGCTAGCGCCGGACCTGTGCGTATTATCGTTACATAGGAATTGCAAAGTAACCGGTTTTTATCGATTATTGGGCGTGGGTGCACGGTATTTAATTTTCATTCAACAGTTCACTGTATTACCGATTGTTATAGTGAGTGCACATCGTATGTAAAAATGCAGCGCTGTCTTCCTCAGCCTTTACTTATTCACTGCTGGACGTAAGCCCCCTCAGGACGTTTGAAAACGTTCATATCCAAGATCCCTGTCTCTGGTTTGTTGTTCATGGAATATGTCAGACAAAATTACCAGTTTGGAAACTCACAACCTTAAAATACGGACAATTTGTATTAAAGTAACACAGAACAGAATAATGCATTTGGGAGGCGAAGAAATACTTGTTGACCAAAAGAGAAAACATGATTATCCAAGTCCGAGCAATATCAGATCGAGTCATATATGTATACGAACTTAAAAATAAATAAAAGATACGCCTTCGAATTAATAGTGCATATGCCCGTAAATGCAGCGAATGATAAATTTATTGAACAATTTTATGAAGATCTATCCATTGCAAAACAAGTAAAAAAAACTGATTTTATCTCTTAATTAGCGATCTCAATGCAAATCTGAGAATAAATAATGGTTCATAACACGTTGGAAAGTTTTTAATTGGAGTTAGAAACGAACGGGAAGAAACGCTGTCTACCTTTTTGCAAGATGAACAATTGTACTGAATACAGTTTTCAATGAGATACCAAAAAGGGAATGGATGTGGACCAGTCCAGATGGTCGCACAAAAAATGAGATCGACATCATCCATCCAGTCTTAAACAGATTTCACACTGGTAGCAACCATAGACTGGTAATAGTTTCCATACAAACAAATACAAAACATAGCATCCATATATAAAGTCGAAATAAATAATTTAAATCAAATTGCAAGGACTGTGGGACAATATAATAAACACACTGAATCGAATCAATCCTCCCACACAATATGTTAATTAATTCTGGAATACGTGGACCGAAATGACAGTTTATCCACGTATTCCCTAATTAATTAAGGTGTGCGGGAGGAACTATCCGATACAGCGCACAGAGAGAAGTAATTTTTACAGGTAAGTAAGACTCACTAAATTTAAGTAATTCTCATTCTCGTATATAGGCAAGAAAATATTGTTTACAGAGGAATATTTTCTTTTCTTAAAAATTTAATACTATTTATTTTTTTATCAAGATAAATTCCTTTTCTGATAAAAACCTAACTTAATGTATATACCCTGTTTTACGGTATCTTCAATATTTTTTCTTAAATTGGACCTATTCAAAATGGCCTCTTCGTCGCACCCTTACTTAAAATTTCTCACACATATTTTACTGAAAATCGTACATATGCATCAACGTCTTGCAATAATACATAAACAGCCACAAAATTAAAGTAGGTACCATTATTATTTATATATTATTTGTACTTACCAATATAATTTTCCTCTGTACAACACGGAACACATGCATTGATCGATTTTACTACCATATGGGTATTACATTTCAACGTAAAAAAGCGAAATCCAGATATATCTACAAATTCCGACGTCATCTACCCTCTACTATAGTTCAAGCAACCAATAACAAAAAATATAATGCTTAGTGGTGGTATCATCGTGTGCACGATGCAACCAATCACATTATTTTGATTTTCCTAATATCTATGTATTATCGCCAATCCCGGCTATGCTTTCAAACAAGAAATGCATTTCTTGACTAAAGAAACATAGTAAGAAAAGGGTTTACTAGCGCCAAGAGTTGTATTAAACCTAGTAAGTATTCTAGACACAAGAAAAAAAAATACTTCTCTTAAAGAAATTGAGCCAAGAACATCTAATTTCTTGGGATTACAAAATACTTTTCTCTGTGTATGTTCATTCTAATTTAAATGAAAAAAATTAGAACTTGTATGAAATTACATCTACAAAATTCAATTCTTTAAGGCATTTCTAATTTTGAGATATAACAATAGTCAGTTTTGTTATTTGAATACGAAGTAGTTACTAATCCTGGTTGATTCGCAGCTGTAAAACATTTATTGCTTTTTTGTTTCAACTCGCCACAATGCATAAAAATGGCACCCAAACTATAATCAATCCAATATTCCCATTGCTGTACACCTTAACACTATTGTCAAATAATATGTGCTACCCTGGCATACTAGATTATTAGTTTTTCTCTTTCTTTGACGTCTCACATATTTTTAGCTGAAATTTTTCGATGTCAGCTATTACGTGCATTCGCTGGTATTTCTAAAAATAATAAACTTCCACCTAAAAAGATTGGAATAACCAGATACTTGAATGCATTACATATAGTTGCATGTGGTAGAAATAATATCAAATCACAATCTTACAGAAAACGAAAACAATATTGTTTTTAGTCCTTACTAATGCTGATATTAGCAACATAAATTAAGACTTTCCACACAAATTGATTAACGAATTAAGGTAAATATTTCATTCAGCCTTACTAGCTAGACTATATTAACTAACTTAGCAAAATACATTCGAACATACATGATCCAGGTTCCTTGCCGAATATTTATGTAAAGTATATATTAATGGGGGGTATTTCCAACTGGACACATTTTAACCCTTAATCGTTTCTCAAAGTGATCTTCTCTAAATTGTTAGTTGTGTCCCGTAAATTGTTGAAATGACAACTACAGATAGTAGATTTCGGATTTGACGGAAATGTTCAGCCAAACAGGAAAACTTTCATTGGTTTATAAGTGTTACAAATTTAAAGAGCACAATCGGAAATTGGCTTCCGGGAAAGCCAAGTGGAGGTGCATCAAGAATTCGTGTAAAGCATATATACCTACGCTAGCCGTATAACAACAAGTTTGAATGACAGCCACAGTCGCTATCCGGAATCACAAAATGTTCTACAATGGCAAGTGTTAAGTTCTAGTGCAAAAAGAAAAGCCGAAAATGACATAACGAAAAAACCTTCTAAAATTATCCGACTTACTGTGTTGTTCATTCACTCATTATTCAATCCTTCCTCACTAGAAGATCCGTGTGCCCAATTGGGATTTCAAAAAACATGTTGTTCTTAACTCTGTACCCAGTCGTCTGCCCAGTTGAGTACCGCCCTTTAATAAAGTGGCAAATGATTAAGGTAACAAGGAAACTGATGTATTGGGTAAACATAAAATCTAATCTGTGAAGAAATAGGGTGGTACATTACAACTGAATAAGACAGAAATTGATAAAGGCAACTGCGGTGAATAATATAAACTTTAATAATATTGAGCAGAAATGGATTTTGTACAAATATGGAAATGCTCTAATGGTTATGTGGCCATTATGCAGATAACGAATACTACACGTTATTAGAACCTTACCAAATAAATGGGCATTCAAAAACATTCAATATTAACGTTGCTATTAATTTAGTGAAATGAATTAAAAAAAAAAACGTATTCTTTTAAAGCAGAATGCATAACTAAATATCCTATCCCCCAAATAAGTATGTGTTTATTTTACAAACGGTAGCTCCACAATGGGTAAGAGTGTAAACTGAGACAGAGTAAAAGTGGGAGAAGGTCAATCACTTACCTCAACCGAGTATACCCGAGTGCCGATGCTACGCTTAGGCTGTAGCATGCAGCTGAGATTTTGGGTGCCCAAGATAGTACATAGTTATCAACTACTATTAGGCCCAAATTTAACGTGCAAAACTTTGCGCACGTTAAACTTTACATTTGTTCTTTTGCCAAAATGCCAAAAGCGACTACCCTTTGCCGTACTTTCTAATATTACTGAACAATTTTTCGCCTTTTATAGCAGACACTGTATACTGAACCTCCAAATAATATTTCTGTGTAAAAAATAATTTTTGTAGCATTAAAATGTACACAATTCAACGAAAATAAGTTATTTAGAAGGCCTAGTAAGCATTACCCCCCCGAAATTTGTGGAGCAAGCTCTGTATCACTACTACATTTAGTAATGAAAACTAAATTCTTCAATTACTTTCCACTATAACGCCAAACAATAATAAACATTGCATACCTCTTTATCATACTAATTTGCATACATACTGTACAAACTATTAATAAGTCTGGAGTAATCTGATTGCATTCAAAGTTAATAGCAGCGTAAAAATATTTTCCTTAATAAAATGAACATTAAAGCCGGCAATGCGGCAGTACGAGGCAAGCCATTACTGACCTTAGCAGCCGTAATTGGTCTTTACCACTTAAAAAACCCGCTAGGTAGAGATTACTGTGTATGCATGTATAGGTTTGTCTAGATACATCTGTACACGTTAATTACGTATGTATACCGTTGTGGCTAAATTTGACTACTTTTTGAACAAATATTGGTAATAAAAGATAATTTTAATGTCTCTGATTCTGCGCAATAGCAGATTCTGAAAAGATTTACTCTTAATTAATCTCATGTTAAAGATGATATTTTTTTAAGAGAAATGTGAACGTAGGACCATGATATAATACTACTTATTTACAACAACATTTTGAAACAGAATCAAGAAAATAACACTTTTTAAATATGAATTTTTAACAATCCGTACAAACACAGAAATGCCATCTTATTATATATAGTTATATAAGTTTAAGTTGGCTATTGATAGTATTTTGAATAGGGTTAATACTACTTACAAATAAAATCATATAAATATCAACAAAAGGCAACATAATAATGACTGGTTAGTTATAAATTTACTTTAATCAGTTTCTTGTCTCCATTCAATTTATCTAATTAGTTCGCAACAAACCTTATCTCTATCTGAACCAGTTGTGGTGAAAAAGTGTTTTATAACAAGCTTCACATGCTCCATCAGACACAAAAATCTGACGGAATGCGAAATTAAAATAGTTGAGATTTCTGGCTGGGAAATGACCGCGCACTTGCTGTGCACTTATATTTCAATAATCAATTATGTTAGTAGTTCGTGGTGTTAAAAGTTTTTAAGCATTTCATAGTCGGTAGTCTCAAGAATAACTGCTGATTTAGGAATTCCTATCAATTAAAAATGAATATCTATAATTTTCTATAAAGAGTTGGTTGAGCTTTTTGTAAAGTGGAATAATAATAAATGGAGAAGGCAAAAGCGCGATTGATTCACTGATCGGCGTGCGTAGCGCATATGTCCAACAAAGTTCAAAACAATACTTCTAGCCGATAGAGTCAGTCTATGTTCCGTAGCATACCTGGTTCGTTCTCTTCATACAAAAATATTGTTTTCCTCACTGCGAACTCGGTTTGCTGAAACAGCTGTGTATCTTCTGTTGTATAATATATAACCGATCTTATCCAGTTTCACAAAATACCGAAGTAGAACTAGAATACATTAATTACTTTTCCTCTGCGTACAATTTCTTTATTTATGATCAAACAATGCTCACTCAGTGGACGAAGGAAACATACTGAAATGGAATATTTTTATGGGCGTATGGATATTGTTGTTAAAAAGAGTCATGTGCACTTCAATACCCACGTTAGCTGTTAGCTTAATTGATAGCATGCGAAGTGTGTTGATACTCGAGTGTATAGTGTTACATAGAGCGAGACCGCCTAAGAAAGTCTGAGTGCTTTGTTGCACAATATTCGCATCGACTTCATAATTCATAAATGTAATTCATTTGTGCCCAGACGCTCACGTGTGATTAAACGCGGATCAACGCGAACGTAGCACATTTACCTGACCAAATGATTACCAATATGGTTTCTAGTAATTATTGACTCACATAGCTATTCAAAAAATCAAATGTGTACGGACAAATAATAATTTCCTTATTTCAAAAGTATCCATTGATATTAAATAAAAAATTCTGAATAAACGGACCAAGCCTGACTTCTAAAGAAACTAATCTTGGTTTCAAACAATATTTCTAGAATATTAATAGGTTGCATCATAACAGAAAATGAATTATAAGTAAGCGAAATTGTACTTGAATTCTAGACACTGTAACGGTACTCTTACAATACATTGATTAAATAAATTTCGTTAATGCTTCGGCTAATATGAGCACTCTTTTATTTTTACTGATCTCAGGGCGCGCAGTTTCTGGTAAAGTAAGTCACGTACCTTACAATAAATTTATTACTCACAA
>JARFOC010000693.1:236597-252662 GCA_031763485.1 Osmoderma eremita | reverse complement strand
GTTCTAAGAACAGGTTTGTTCTCGGGGTGATACGCTTAACATTACATTTTTCCTTTGTGGTTTTTCTGCTGAGGATGCCAACTTAGTTGCCGAAATGCGTATTCAGAGTTCTTTACTCAACAAGGTGGTAAGGGTATTTTTTAACTTAAATTTATGTTAAATGTGTTAAATATAACTATTCTTCTTAAGAAAATCCAAATTTCAAAAAAAGGTAAATATAGGAAATTAGTATTTCGAAACGCTAAACGTTTGGTTATTATTTCTTAAAGAGATATAATTTTTAAAATTTTGATGTAGCAAAATTTAGTAGTTGTTTTAGAATTGAATAATCTTTTATTTTACTAATATAGGACATTCAACAGGCCAAGGAAGGCCCATGAAAGAATGCCACCAAAGTATAGGTAATACACATTATACAATGTACAAAATCACATAATGTATAACAAATACTAACAAGTAATAAAGAAATGAGACAACAAGTATGCAATGTTGCAGTTATTATTTCTTTGGGAAACTGAATACATGTGGAGTAATTATTTAATGAAGCGTTGTAGTTTTTAATGAAGTTACATATTGCAGCGACTAAGAATGTGAGATTTTAGACCTTAAATAATTCGTGAACTGATTAAAGTTTTGTGCAGATAATTTCAAGTTAAGACGCGAATTGTACATACAGAAGGAATCTTTGCATTAGGATAGAAACAACAGCATCTATGACAGACAGGGCTCTAGCACTAGTTTACCATGAGCAATGATTTATTTATATTTTCATTTAGTTTGATCTGTTCTTGGCATAAGTTTCTTTTGCACTGCAGAATTTAGGATTGAGTTAGTTTAGGCAAGTAAGTTTATATTGCTTCTTTATTTTCATTAATACAAGTTTCAAAGAAAAAGGGCCCCAAAATCTTGTTCCGGCCCAAACATTAACTTTTTGAGGATATTGGGTATGACATTCCATTATCCAGCGGGGATTTTCAGTAACCCAATACCGACAGTTTTGCTTATTTACACCTCCACTCAGGCAAAACGTTGCCTCATCCTAAAATACAATTCGTTTTGAAAACTGTGGATCGTTATTGCACAAATTCATGGGTATCTCGCAAAATTCAAGTCGTCTGTCGTGGTCATCTTCATTTAGTTCATGAACCAACTAGACTTTGTAAGGATGCCATTTATTTTCCTTTAAATCCTTGAGGACGGATGTCTGGCAGATCTGATTTTCCCAAGCAATACTGCGGCTAGGCTTATGGTGGTCATCTTGAATAGCCGGTAATACATTTAGCTGTTTATCTTCTGATGCCGTAAACCGACCTTTCGTATTATCCGTGACGTGACCTAAATCACGATATTTTTTTTCTATTTTGCTGACAGTAAATTGACATATTGGCTCTCTGTGAGGATACTTGACATTAAACATTTCGCAAACTTCCTTTTGGGTGCGCATCCTGTCCCCATAGCCAATCATCATCAATATCTCTATTCGCACTGTTTCATTGAGACGTAGGATTTAAAAGAAAAACTTATCGTAATAAGTTTTGCTAAGACAAAGTCACTTAAGTAATGAGTCAACTGTCACCGTCAATTGAAGGTTTTATTTACAAAGTTTAAGTGTTTAAGTTTGGTTGATTTTTTTAGGTTCCTACAATTTTTTTCGGAAACAGTTGAATTCAGGTATTATACATAAAATATGTTCAAAATTTGACGTAGAATGTAAAAATGAAATAAAAAAATGTATTTTCATTTAAGAAAAATAAGTGAGCTGCCCCTAACATGTTTTTGGGTCAGCTTGTACACATGAAATTATCATCAGAAAAGCGGCAGCTAAAATCAAAAATCGACGGGTCTGAGCGTTTCTTCGAGAAAAAAAACACCTGAATTTTAAATGGTTTTATTCCAACCTTTACGTGCTCACTGTATAACATTTTCAACACCAATGGTACCGAAAATAAATTTAAAAAATTACCGAATTAAAAGCTATGCTTATCATACTTTTCGACATCACGGGTGTAACTGTGGCAGAGTGGATTCCAGAAGGTAAAATATTTAACTAGAATTATTATACAAGGATATATAAGCAGGTGTGCTTTGTCTGCTAAACAATTAGCCTGCATATCACCCCGCGCCCCAACCACTAGTTTGATATGTTAAGTTTATGATGCGAGACAAAAAGTGAAACATACAAAGGCTATTGCTTCTGTGAATAAAGAGACCGAAAGAGTGTAGAACTAAATCAAAATCCTTAAATTAACTTCTACCAACTACTTCAATTCCAACTATTCAGTCAGTATTTAAATGGTAAGGTTGTATCTTATACGAAGAAAAAGTTAGTAGTAGTTAGAATAGTATAAAAATAGGGCGACCAAGTAAATGTTGTGTCGTTTTCAATACCGTGAATGTATCACACTTGAAAGACTTTAACCTTTATAAACTTTGATACAACAATAAAATTAAACCGCTCCTGAGAATTTAATCTAACACAATTAATTATTAATACAACATACAATATTTAGCGCTTAAACTGATACCCAGGAGAAAGCAAGTTTTTATATCGACCCCGGATGAATATCAAATGAATTTCGTTTTAAACACCCCCCGAAGGCGTTTACATTCGGTAATTGACAAAGCAGTCGTTATCCAACGAAAATTAAGAGGGATGATGAATTTCCTCCAGCCACCCCACCCAGTAAGCAAAATAAAAAGAAGAAGGAAAAAGTGGAAAGGCCATAAAAAGTTCTTTCGGGATTATTAAACGGCCGTCCGATAGATGGCTGTGTTTCAGAATCTTATTAAGGCCGCTTAATATTTTACTACCTCGTAGAGGGCGCTCTAAGTCAACGAAAGAGACGACCTTACTGAAGAAATTGCCTCCCGCTGACTTCGAGTTTGACTAGATCGTCTCAAAGAACGCGCGGGTCCGGACGAGAAAACCGTTAAAATTGAATATGAAATTCCCTTTGAAAAATCCATAAATTTGGACGGAAAAGAGAGAAGACGAAGCGTATAGGCGCTAACAAAAACTTCTTTACCGCGCGGGAGAAAACAACCTAAAACACAGCGTCGAATAATAATAATAAATACAGAGAAATAGAGTTCCGTCTCCTTCTTTCCCGCTTCGATCCCGATACATTTCTGTCCCGTGCGCTTCTGTGGGCGCGGAGAATTCTCGAACTTTTTAAATTGGTTACCCGTAAGTAAAAGTTTACTTTTCCCCCCGCTTCGTCGCAATACTTCGGTTAGAGGTCGCCTTTATTTTTATCTGACGTGATGCGCCCTCCCCTCACCACCAAGGCGAAATTAATTCGGAGAGAGTCAGCGAAATTTCGCCCTGGATTATTTTATGTAAGTGGGTTGTCAAACAGAATAACTTTTTCTTCCGCCTCCCCGGTTCCTTTTTAAAATGTCGACCTCGTGTCCCTCAAAATACGACCGGCTCATGATGGAAAGCGAGGGCGAAGTAAATCAAGTTTAACTCGACTTAATACGGAAAAGGTTGACAGAAAATGAAATCGAAAATGTATATTTTTTTTACTTAAAATGTAAATTGCCTTATTGAGTAAGTATTCCTTGTGGTTTTATTTCCCCAGTTCTTTTACAATCTGTTACAGCGTGAAAGTAACAATGAATAAATGTTATGCATTCACATAAAGACCTGTAAGAAACTGTTCAATAACTGATATTCTGTACCGATTGACCCTGACACACCACCACTTCACCCAAGCGTGGATGTCAGGTTGCCGTGCTGTCAGGAATAGGTCCATACATGAGATGTCAATACAGCAGTATCGTCGACAAAATTTGATGTTATAACATCTCTAGACCTAGATCAGCACTATAGAAGAGGTACAGGTAGGGTACAAGTACAGTGCCTTGGAAAACACCAGCTTGTATTGGGCAAACTGTTCATTAAAATATTTGACAAGATAGTGTCGGTTGTCGCGATATAATTTTAAAATTAGGAAGTAACACAAACGTAGGATTTGGCTCAATTTGTATGGGAGTCCACTGTGTCACTTATTATCGAAACCCTACCTTATGTCCAAGAATACTCGAGGTCTTGAGAAATTCTGTTAAGTAAATCGATGAATTTGTTGCGTCTTCTCACTGGAATCCAAATTGGTGATTAGGTATAATCAGGTAATCTTCAATTACTTGTTCTACTCTTGCCTTAAGGAGAATCTCAAAAGTTTTTGACATAATTGACAGCAAACTGATCAGCCTATATGAAGTGAGTTCTCCCAATAGCCTGGTTGACTTAGAGATAAGTAAAATATGGGCAACTTTTCATTGGAAGAGCGGAAAATATCCAATTCTTATGGATTGAGGTCCTTTTAGTTGGTACTCTTTGGAATCTTTGTACGATAAATATATAGAGCATAGTATACTGTGCTCTATATATTTATCGTTTTTATTGAACCTTTCTTTTACTCTTATACAGAAACTTCTTGTTCAGCAGAAAATTAGTGAAGAGGATGTGTTATACTTTTGCAAGGACCGTTTTTCTCCGGGAATGTTTAATTTTATTAACGCGAATCTATCACTTTGTAAGACAAGACCGAAAGGTTCACGATATTCATCAGAATTCAAACAGTTTGCTCTAACTATTTTTTCCTAAAACGTAATCGTATAACTCCTCGAGTAATCAACGTCCCAAGATGTATAAGCAAAGCTTTACTGATGTAAATTACCAAATTCAATACTTAAATGAAATCTTCACAATTTTAAGAAAATTAAAATTATAAGCAATGAAGGCAAATACTTCACTACTACACTACCTACTTCAAGCAAATTTATTAAAGGGTGACAGGTCGTTACCTAGCGTTTTTAAGTTTGTGGGAACTCTTCAACTGAATAAATGTTTCGACAAACATTGGTGTGATGTATTTGCCAAATATATGTTCTCACAAAGAGATTCAACTCAGACAAATTTACTTGTATATTTCAATGCCTTTGGAGATCATGAAACTTTCAGTAAAGTAAATAGTACCGCCAAAAGAATTTGTTAAATATATTTCTGAATTAGGAAATCGTTCTTGAAATTTGTTTCTCAAATATGCAACATGCACTAATGTTGGTGTCACTATTAAAAAGCAAATCAAAGAAGTTACTCTTCACCATCCTTGTATTACCTTTTGTCTCTATATGTGCCGATTAAGGATTTACTACACTCTCAAATTTCTAAATAAATGCCACCCAAAAATTACAAATTAACAAATTTACAATATGTAGCTTATTTATGTATAAGTATTGTATTGTTATATTAAATTATTTGGGCTGAACCATAACCATATATGTATATATACAGTTGAGATAGTAATTATAGCAAAACATTATATATACTTTTATAGTTATTCGTGTCCGTTTCTTATTACCTTTTTTTAGCTTACCTTGGCTAGTTATTACAAACTTTTGTAAATTAGTTAATTAATTATGCCATACTTTTGTTGTACTTAAGATATTGTTTTGTAATGTAAACATTTAATTAATAAATAATAACACTCGTAATGTTGTGATATTGTAATTAATATTGCTTTGTATTTTATACTCTTTATCTCTTATTTGGCATATTTTTATTGATGTCAGCATACCGCTACATATATTTACACTACAGGTGAATACGTATGAATTTAATACACATATGTAATTTTCTTAATATTGTAGGGGCATCATATACGTATATTATCGGTATTTTAAGTTTATGCCTGCTGAAAGTTCCAATTTAATTAATAAATCTTCATTGCAACTTACACAATAATTATAAGTACAATATAAATGAATACACCTACATACAAACAAAATAATGAATGAATGACTATTTCTAATAATTCCACATTTTAAAAATCAGTTTATTTGATTTGCCTTCTAAGATAGATTGGTTTCTTTAATACATTTTTCTATAAGCCCAATTTTCCTGGTTCTGTAATAATATATTGGAAAGGTTAAACCCAAACAATTCACTCAATATAAATGAAAAAGGAAGTATTAAACTGCAATTAATTTTCAATATTATTTAATCCGCCCCTATAACTATTACTAATGCGACCCTGTCGATAAGAGCTGAGGGGTCAACAAAAAAATGACCTTGAAACCACAAACATCAAATGCGCCGGCCGTGAATCTTGCCTGAGGAGAGTGTCTTTCGATATTATGCTTAAAACTAGTTGTTGAGATAGTCGTGGATTACATTTATTGACTCTTCAACAACGTTATGAGTTCTAGGATGAGGTCTTGGTTTTCCTGGTCTGTGACTTACAAATCCTGTTTCATAAAAACACGCAACTCCACGGGAAAATTTATTATCAATAATTTAATTTGAAAAAATCCTCATCAAAACTCTACAATCATTTATAGGATATTACGAGTTTTCGTTTCCATTGCGTTGACTACTGCGGAAATAACTGTATGTAACGACTTTTTGAATTCTCGTTATAAAAAATACAGGTGGACTTATACGTCAAAATAAATTGACAGTTTCCACGTATCACCCAACTTCAGCTTATAATTCTCAGTTTTAAAATCAAATCTTTTGCCAGGTGATTTATTTATCAATCAATTACCAAAACCGATAAGCATCCATCATCACATTGCCCGTTCTAAATCAATTCGAAATCGAATTACGAAAAAAATAAACGGATTAATGTATCGTGAAGGAATTCCGTTTCAAAAATCCCAGAACTACAGATCCCCGTGCAATAAATCCAGATGCTGTCCCGGAAACTCGCCCGCCCAATCATTCATTCATTTCTGACGTATGTGTACGGTTTCAGATCATCTAACCGAGCGTACATACGCTCGCTGCCTCGGTGGCAATTCGGTTATTTACGGGCCATTAGAGACGTTATAATTAACGGTTTTAATTAGCGCGTCCTCTGACGGTGGGCGCGGGAAAATTCGCGAATTAGTAATACTAATAATAGGGAGGGAGAGATGATGAGAGAAAGACGCGGTCGCCGAGTTCTTAATTAAATTTTACATTTTGACATCGCGTTCGTGTCGATTGCCCGAGGTGTAGCTCAGTAGGTGAAAGACGAAGGAATCGAAAGTTATGGAAAGGCTTAATTTCCGGAATTATGTTAAGAGGAGAGTTTGAAGATGCCGATGTAGTCGTAAGGATACGATGACAATTATATACGTAATAATACATTGGTTTTGAACATTTGTTATCGGTTGCAAACTAAATCGTTAAATTGAAGTGTGTCCATCTAAGAACAACAGCTAAGAATTAAGTTTATCAGCTTCAATTTTTTTAGTTTAAACTTATTCATGTAATTTCTATACAACTAGGTTACGGGCGATACAATACTGCCATCATGAGAACGAAATTGTCGCACATTACCAGGTGAAAAAAAATTACTTACGTTATTATTTAACATCAACTGGAATATGTGGTTACGGCTTACCTGCAAAAGAAAAACAAATTTAATAAATTATTAATAACTTTCACCTTGACACTTTAATAACTGTGAACTGAATAATATTAAATCACACAACAAACTTTTGTGACATCTTTCCGAACCAACCATTTCCTGAGAGATATTTGAAAACAAACACCAATTAAACTTTTCGCCTATCCACGTGTACTTACATACATACATTTAGTGATTTATCGAAGACGCGAGCGACAACCGATAACGCCAAAGTGGAACGTATTTACCTTCTTTAAAACAATATAATTAAATTTCTTCGCTACAACTTTTGCAATTACTATTCTACTCCCGCGACGGATTGATAATCAAATATTAAGAGTACCTTGGCAAATAGTGAACGTTACTCCTGTCAGGAGTTTTAATTAAAACAGGGCTCTAATGAATTGAACGGCAAGACCGTAAAGTGTGCTATGTATTTAGTTTCTTTCGTTTTTCGTGTTGGTTTAGGATAATCAATTTAGAAGAGTTGGTTTTGGAGTTTTCAGAACTAATTATTTTAAGTCATCTTGATCGCTGCAAGTTTCCCGTGAAGATGTAATAACAGATATTCTCTTTTTATGCAAACTGATAAAAAATATACGTTTCAAGACTTCCCGCTAGCATTGAACATCATTAAATATAAAGGAATTTGAATGGATTACCGTATTGGAGTTTAATAAAATTCTCCAAAAACTGAAACATAAGTACACCTGGTCGCTTTGAAAGACATTTCTTTTAGGAACGTATTCAATTCATTACTTTGTTAAATAATATTCAAAGATTTATAATTTCGAACCATTAACCCATCCAAATAACTGTTTGGCATTTACAACCATTTTTTGAAACTTCAAAGGAAATCTTGGATGTCATCGTCGAAGTCGTTCGATGTTTTGTTTGAATCATGTGTTGCATTACACTCGATTCTTCTAATCTATTATAACGATAATGTGCCATATGTTCTTTCAATCGTGTTTCTATAACTCTTCCTGTTCGTCCAATATAAGCAGACTCTAGCGACAATTATGGTTGTTTCTGTTACAGCAACAACCACACAAGCAACAAATTTATCCCAAACTACAGCAAATAAACGAAGGCTGCGATATGGCTATAGAATTGAATAATTTTAAGTTGCAAATATTTGAATATGTTGAAAGTAGAATGGCTTTCATAGTACCGAATATTTCCAGTATTGTCGGCGCTTCTATTGCGACGAAAATGATGGGTCCAGCTGGTGGTTTAACAAAATTATCGAAAATACGTGTTTGTAATGCGTTGCTGTTGGGACAACAAAAGAAAATTCTCAGTGGATTTTCACAAGCTACAATGTTACCTCATACAGGCTTTGTATATTATTCAAAAATTGTGCAGATCACTTCTCCTGATTTACATAGAAAGGCATCCAGATTAGTTGTTACAAAATGTACCTTAGCTGCCAGAGTCGATGCATGTCACGAAACCCCTGATGGACATATCGGTAGAATACTACGGAATGAAATAGAAAAAAAGTTGGATAATCTCCAAGAACCACCACCGGTAAAATTTGTAAAACCATTACCAAAGCCTATTGAAACTAGTAAAAAGAAGCGAGGTGGCAAACGAGTTAGAGAGATGAAGGAGATATATGGTATGACGGAACTCAGGAAACGTGCTAACAGGATGAACTTTGCAGAAATTGAAGACGATGCATATCAAGATGGTTTAGGGTATTCACGAGGAACGATTGGAAAATCTGGAACTGAACGTATCAGATTGCCTCAAGTGGATGAAAAAACAAAAGTTAGAATATCAAAGACACTTCAGAAGAATTTACAGAAACAGCAAGTTTGGGGTGGCAGTACTACAGCTGAGAAACAAATTTCTGGTACTGCATCCAGCGTAGCTTTAAACTTTTACAGAGTTTGGAAATTGTCAATCCTCAAGCTGCCGAAGTTAAAGTGGGAGAAGCAAATGCAAAATATTTCTCAAGTACCGCAGCATTCATAAAATTGAATAAGAGTGACAACTTATATCAAAACTTATAAACAGTTGCTAAATGTAAGAAGTATTTATTTAGGATAACGATTATCATTTTCATCTGCCTACATATGAATGTAGAATAAAAATATATAAACCTTATCATCGCCGCATGAAATATCATAAATTCCTGACGTTTGTTTTTGAGTAGATATGTCCTTTGGATTCCACAGAAAATTCTGTAACGTATCACATGAAGTGAACGCGACTGCCAAATTTTGACTTTTTGTCACACTATGTATTCCTTTTGTGATTTCATGAAGCGGCAATTTTACAAGTTTCTTTTCTCCCGGTTTTATTGGAATTTATCGCGACATCGATAGAAGAGCAAGTAATGAAGGTTGCTATGCCCTTGTATTATAATTATATATATTATATTTACTCTTATTCAATGGGATTTTTTACTAATCTGTTAATTAGGAAATTAATCACCGCCCATTATTCTTGTGGGCAGTGAATTGAATCAGCTGTTGTCAGCCCTTTTGTCCTAGCTTCTTTGGTATCAAAACTGTTGACCGACCAACACAAAATGCAACGAATGGCGGCGGCAATGGAGCTTTTAACGCGCTATCGTCACGAAAACGAATTTCTAGTGTCTTTAGTTACAGGAAACGAAACGTGGGTATACCACAATACCCCCGAATCAAAAAAAGACTCGATGACGTGGAAGCATCCGAGTTCACCAACACCGAAAAAATGACAATGGCAACTATGTTCTGGGATATGCAAGGCATTTTGCTCATAGAGTTCTTACCACCGAAAGCGACAATCAACAACGATATTTATTGTCAAAATCTCGAAAAACTACACAAAGCCATTCGGCAGAAAAGAAGAGGAAGGTTGACGAAAGGACTCAAGTTGTTGCATGACAATGTAAGATCGCACACCTCAAATTAGACGAAGGCCTGGCTTCAGAAACACAATTAGGAAGTTATTGTCCATCCGCCCCAGAGTCCAGACCTGGCTCCTTCTGATTTGCATTTGTTTGGGCCGTTGAAAGCTCATTTGTCGGGTAAAAGGTTTGAAGACGAGGACGAAGTTCAAGAGGAAGTAAGGCAGCATTTTACAAATTTGGATCGCACCTTTTACGAAGAGAGTTTACAGAAGCTTGTGCCTCGCTGACATAAGTGCCTTAACATTGGCGGCAATTATGTTAAAGCAGCTAACAGTTCACCTTTTTACTTAGTGTATAAAGTATTCTGTCTGTAATTCACAAATATACCTTAGTAACCGGACATCCTTCCTAGTCTGTTGTCGTTGTTCCTAATTACGATGCTGTATAATCAGGATAGGTAAAGCAATCCTGAGCCACCTCACTCTTCCACGGACACTCCCCAAGTACAAGGCC
Source organism: Osmoderma eremita (assembly GCA_031763485.1). Lineage (NCBI taxonomy): Eukaryota > Metazoa > Arthropoda > Insecta > Coleoptera > Scarabaeidae > Osmoderma > Osmoderma eremita. The sequence goes on along the minus strand of JARFOC010000693.1, from coordinate 241,898 downwards.
TTAACAATAGCACCCATTAACATACTTTTACATCTCTTGGGTTTCCCTTTTGTACTGTATATATTTAACTTGAAGATAAAATGTAGGGAATAGGAAAAATATTTCATTTACACCTACATAATCATCATTTTTTTTTATATTCGAACCCTATTCTATTCAACTAATTAAAACTTCTCGGCCTATGCCATCTGTTATCCTTCTTCGTAGGAACGGCGGAAACAAGTAAATCTGTCACTTTGATATATTAACGCAAACAAACCCTTTGTGTTCTCTCTCTCTCCGCCTCTGCCTAATTTAGCCCAAAAATTAATATTTTTGGGCGCCGGCTGTCTCGCATGGCCGATTCTCGGTCCTTCTAAATTTCCAGGAGATAATTTAAAATCTCAGAGCAGCTTTCACGTCCCAATTAAGGGCGAACCCTTCCCGTACCAAAGCCGCCTTTCTTTTATTAAAATTGAAACCGGGGAGACTTTAAATTACTCTCAACGGTATCTAGAATTTAATTTTAACAAAAATAGCGAAAAAATAACCTTTATTACAGCTATTACGTTGCTGCTTTATTCGGTACTCACTGCAACTACTATAAATAAATTTTTCAAAAACCGGTGGCGTTCGATAGTTCTTTAAAGGACCACATTTGGATTCCCGGTGTGTCGTGAGCGTCGACCGTTTATCTTAATCTAACGTAATTGTACGGCTGAAAGGAAATGAGGAAAAGTCGGGAAACTTTTTCATTAACCATTTCAGATTTTACCGATATCGGCAGTGGTGATCGAGTTTCTGAACTTTTGAACTATGTACCGCTAGCTACCAAAGGTGCCCTCGAATTCTTTAGAAACCTTCGATTTGTTTTCCGAGAGTTGGTTGCTTAAATTTTGTATTGAATTCCACGAATTCCGTAATGTTCATTCATGATTTGGGGAAACCATGAAGGAATTTATTCCACTTCTGGAATTTTGATTTGCTCCGTAAAAAAATTAAGAGGGAAAAGTAAAATATAATTTTAAAGCTGGTAGAATATGAATTGTTCAATACATGTAATCTATTGGCCGCTTCAAGCGTAGCTTAATGTGTTTGTTATATATATATTTTTAATTCTATTCGAATTATTTATATACATTGCATATAAATAATTCCGGTCCCTAATCGCAAATCCTCTCTCTATGACACTCTACCTCATTCAAATTCTTTCGCATTTCTTTGAGCCATAAGGCATCTAAGTTTGTGAATATGAAACTAAAACTGGGCCACACAATATATGATATTCCAAATTCCAGGCTCTTCCTGAATACATATTCAGGAAGAGCCTGGAATTTGGAATATGTATAACATTATATACTAAAAGTCGTCCCATAAACTGGAAGGCAAAATCGATGAAATTCGCGGCGGGGTAATCTTAATTACTAAAAAGGAAGCAGACACTAATAAAAACTGAATATTTGGAATTCTCTTACAAAGGAAATGATGGACAATACCGCTGGCGTTGTACTGCTGGTGAAGTACATATTCATATCTCTCAGTATTTTGTCTTAGCCAGCCAGATGTCGAACACTATTTTCAATTGTAGTTTTCAGTTACGAACAATTTAGTTGCCGAAATACGTACTTCGAGTCATTTACTCATTGACGTGGTCATCGTATTTTGATTTAGTTCTAATATAATCTATATTTATCCATACATCAAACTTAATTCTTGGGTGTAAGTAAGAATTTAGATTGTTCAGAATATGTTTCATAAATACTAATTAAACAGTCAAAAGTTGGCGAAAAATACATCATGCATTTTCTTACACCAAAACCCTTCGATGCTCAAATTAGTGATACCCACAGAAATCTCGGTATTTGCTTCAAGCATTGATTAGGTAGCATAAATTTGGCACTAATAATTGAAGTACGGAGAAAAGAATAAGAAGATAAAAATCCAATACGTTAGATGTTGATCGCGTCATTAAGAAGATCCATTAGAGCAACAACTAACAAATTTTACAACAATAACTCCGCTAGAACCCCGCGAAAAATTTTTTTTTTAATTACTCCTTCACAGAATAACAAAATGAAAATTAGCCGGGTCATAATAGATAAAGATATGAAAATCTGTTGTAAATGGTCGAACACACTACGTCATTTTTTAGGAAACCCAAAGTATAAACCGGAAATGAAGAAAAGTCTCCTAACTACAGAATTACGCCTGGAGGGTTACATTGGTCAAACGAAGTGAACAATTCAAACTAGCTAAAAAGAGCATATCGCTCATTCTCGATATGCAAGGGCAGATATGTCTAGTGTTGTTCAATATATCTAAGAAAGCCGACATAATTCAAATGTAGATAATAAACACACTGTTCGGACTACTCCTCCCGCACAAAGTATTAATTAACTCGAACCGACTCGTGTTTCGGAAACATGTGGATTCCTATTATCAAGTCGTATAACCGAAACACGTGTTGTCCCGAATTAATTAATACTTTGTGCGGGAGAAGTAATCCGAACAGTGTGTTTATTGTGCGGCCCCTGCAACGGCTACGCGCTACTCAAGCGACTTTGCATTTACAACTTGACATAAATAAGGGGAATCCAAATTTATTATTATTATAATTCATTAGAAATTGAATTTACCATTTTGTAACATTGTAATATATTGTATTGTTTCGAAAGGTCTCCCGTTCGAATTCCTACGCATCTAGTTGGAACGTTACACTCAAAAGCGGCTCGGGTGCGTAGTCGGTTGATCGGTAGAGCGAATCGACATCCGAAAATATCCGCCTGTACTCATGAGTCGCTACTCCTTTACCACCCTCCACGACTCACCGTCCGAACCGCCCTGAAACTTTAATATTCTGAATAGTTCGAGCGGAATCAGATTTCACCTAAAATTTACCGAATTAACTGTAGCACAGGACTTTTCCCGGAGCGATCCGGGCAGAGGTAAGTTCATGCGCGCTCCATTTGATTATCTTCGCATAGAAAATTCATGGTTCTACTTATTATGTCAACAGATTGTAGAAATCATTCTCTACATGGGTGAATTTGGGTTCCATTTTCTTTATTCCGAATGAACTGCGGCAATAAATCATGGTTAAACAAGTTATTTCTTCCAAAGACTTTGCCTGCACAATAATTCCAGCGCTAGCCAAATTAACACCACTAAATTAATCATCATAATTGACGATTGCCCCAGGAATTATTCATCAATCTTTTAGCAGCGAAGTAAAATCAAAAGATTAGTCTTCGCGCCATTATTAACCTGTGCCATCAGGAAATGCAGGATTGGAGAACATACGATGATAGTCGGGAAAGAAAGGATTTTAAGGAACAAAAGCAGCAATTTGTGGGTCTATAGAAAATGGAGCCACTTGTATAAGTGGAAAATCTCTTTCCTTTGTCTTACAGCCAAACAATAAAAATACAATTATATACACAAAAGAATATTAATTGGGAGCCGCTATCCGAAAAGGTATAATTAATTAAGAAAATATTATTAAATGTATTATTATTGCCATATTATCATTACAAAGAGTTAATCAAAATAAGAACAACTGTCAAGCATAATTGTTAAAATGGAGTGAATATTTTAATAAACAATATCCTACAATTAGCCCTAAAGTAACTGCTATTTTTTATATAGCTGAAGCATTTAGTTTTATATCATAACATAATAATATATGTTCCTAAAAGGATGTATTGAAAATGTAGTATGTAAATAAAGACTCTGTTTAACGGATAAACAAACTTCAAAGAATAATCAATATAGTAAATAGGCAAATAAATAATAGGCTATAAAAAATTTCAGAGCTATCAATAAATAAAAATCCTCGTCCTCTCCAAAAAGAAAGGATTCAACATTTCATTACATAAAGTTAGAGAAAAACTCTAAGATGATCAAAAATAGTTAAGGGTAGTTGAGGTATTTGAAATTAAATTTATTTATTAAAATTATATGTAGGTATTTATTGTGATAATAACATTTTCAAATTATATTTTCAATACAGCTTTAAGTCTTTGATATAATAAAAAATTACAATTTCTTGATTAAGTGATGACAATTAACTTATCAATTGTCAAATAATAGTCACTCAGAAGTTGCCCGGCTTGGGTCAACTTGACATATAGATGAAGTCAAGTTTATTTTATTTTAAAATTCATTAGAAATTACAATTCTGTAACATTGAAGTATATATAATAATTTTTATGCTACATTCAATAATAATACAGCTTTATTTCCACAAACACAATATGAAATAACGCAAAACACAATGCTGCAACATATAGAAACTAAAAACTACAATTCAAAAAAGAAAATAAATAATTAGATTTCATGTAAATACAGGAAACATTCTTCTAGAAAATAAAAGCATTTTATGTGCAACCATGAGTTAACAGTCCTTTCAATCTTGAAATAACTCAACGTTTTAAAACCATTAGGAAATTTGTTACATATTTTCACTTCTAAAACATCAACAAAAAAATTGCGTTAACTTTAAATTATGTTTGATTAAATGGCTTGTTATTTTTGTGGACATAGCAGCTGGCTTTTAAAATATACAATTCAAAGTTTTGACTGAAACTCTGCATAATATACTATTCTCAATGTATGAAAGCTCACCTAGTTATCAAAGCTTAAAAATAGCAGTGTTTAATTTCGATATTAACAAACTGCATGAGTCATCGAAAGTATAATTATAATTAAAAGTTATTCTCAATAACTGTGCATAACATGACAAATTGTGAATTAACATTTGCTTTTATCGAAATTCAAATAAAGTCCATTTGCACGGCACCAAACATACATTTTGCTTACCATGACTTCCGCGGTATATGCACTATCCATTTCATTAGTCATCTGCATAACAGACCACATGGTAACCATACTAAGAAATTACATGTCTTATGAAACGTGTTTTTGTGCTTTTTTGCAATTAGTTTTTCTAATCTCCTCTATTTGTGAAAACAGAAAGAGAAAAATTTGATAATATAAGGGAAATTTTGTGTCGGTTCGTAACATGCGCATTAGTTTGGCGTAAAATTCAAATAGATTAAATTGACATATTAATTTGACATTTCGTTGTTAAATTATTTCAAAATGAGTTCTAGTTTTTCATGTACCCGAAATTGCTGAAAATTCGGTTACTAATTTACTTCCGGAGAAGTCAAATGGTGCAAAGAAAAAGGGATTCTTCATACTTCTGAAAATGTTTTACATGCGTACTTCAAAATGCTACGTAAATATTATAAATCGTCATCACTATGGTCAATTTATTCGATGTTAAGATCGTGTTTAAATATACATAGAAATGTGGACATA
>JARFOC010000693.1:194732-227508 GCA_031763485.1 Osmoderma eremita | reverse complement strand
ATAACAAATATATCTATATATATATATATATATATATATATATATATATATATATATATATTTAAAAAAAGGTTAGTTGATAATAAGGAAAACCGGTAAATAGAAATAATTATCATGATGAATGGGCTCATTTATACAAATTAGTGATACTGCACATAAATATACCTCCATTAAAATTAAAACCGCTACCCTCTTACTTGAACCAACTGGTTGCACCATATTTTTAAGAAAAATTGATAAATCGTCAAATATTTTGCTTACCTGTCGCTTAAGTGCCGAGTCTACCTGCAATAGGCAAGAAACGCTTACACCGGCTTGAACAAAATTCTTATCTAATATCGCACTTATGGCATCTAAGACTTAGTAAATTGTTAATTGCTTATACAAATATATTAGACCAAAGATGTCCACCAACAATGTTGCAGTTTCTTACGCACCTCTCTCTGTTTTATATAGTTATTGTAGTTTGTTCTCGTTAATTTTGCAGCCAGAAATAAAAATAGTTATTCTCTATCTACTATTGCTCCATAAGATTATGCAAAATACATGCACCTATAATGACTTGTAAAGAATATATTTTAATGATCGTATGTGGGTAATTTAGCGCTCTAGTGTTTGTTATCGTATCTAAAATTCGTAAATTTGACAGAAATCACAGTCGATGAGGTAGATCCACATTGTCGCTATGTACTTTACATATACAGTGAAATCCCTCTAAGATGGACCCTCTCTAAGACGGACATCCCTCTTGAGCTGACACTTTTTATGGAACCGATGCACACGGCTTCATTTCCTAATAAGAAGTTCTCTTTTAACCGGACATTCTCTTAACCGGACACGGACAGAATATTGGGCTTAGGTTCCAAATATATATCTCTCTTGTGCGGACAGCCGGTATTGTGTTGACTTGGGATTCCCCTAGGCTATGTGACTAGATATGTATCAAGTTGCTTTATTTCGGGATCTGTTAGCGGTGCATTGTATTCACTGTGAACAGATACTGCAAAGTGAGTGATACGTAAAAAGAATGTCCAAACAAGAACGCACCTTGACATTAAAAGAAAAGATTGATTTAATTAATATTTACGAAAAAGAAAAGCAGAAATAATTTAAGTCAAACTTTTAAAATTGGTAAAACACAAGCGGCAAATATAATAAAAAATAAGATTGAATTACGAAAAATCAAATGTTAATATCCATCAGAAAAGAAAATTTTTACACGTTGAAGAAAGAAGTAGGATCGATACAGAATGTTATGAGTGGTTTATTAAAGTTCGTAACAGAGGTGTTCCGCTATCAGGGGTAATAGTGCGTTCGAAAGCAAAAGAAATTGCGGAAAAATTAATTTGTAAAAATGTTTGCGCGTCAAATGGTTGGTGGCAACGTTTCAAAAGACGTCATAACATTAAGTTTAAAACAATCTCTGGTGAAGGTGCAAATGTAAACATTGAAAAAGTTACGGAATATCTTAAACGAATTGAAGTTACAGTATGATGCTAAAGACATTTACAACGTAGATGAAACGGGGCTGTTTTATTGTGCGGTAGCAAGCACATTTGCTTTAAAAAATGAAAAGTGCATAGGGGGAAAAATTTCCAAAGAACGACTAACAATTTTACACTGTGTCAATATGGCCAGGGAAAAAGAAAAACTAATCGTTATAGGTAAATCAGTCCATCTCAGATCATTGAAGAATATTAATCTAGAAGAATTACCTGTTATATGGCGATCAAATAAGAAGACGAGAATGACAACTGCTATATTTACAGATTGGATTTTTCAGTTAGATAGAAAAATGGATATTCAAGGTAGAAATATTTTGCTATTTATGGACAATGCTGCTTGTCATCCACCGGAATTAGAGTTGCAAAACATAAAAGTCATGTTTCTTCCACCATGCACAACTGCTGTTAGTCAACCATTAGACCAGGGCATAATAAAAAACTTTAAAACTTGGTACAGATCTTTTATAATAAAACAGATTTTATGTGAAGTAAATAACGATAATGCAGAATTACAGATTATGTTGGCTTACTGGAATTTATAAACCGTGGCAAAGTGTAACCAATACAACAATACAAAACTGTTTTCGAAAAGCAGGACTTAGGTGCAGTACCAACGATGAAAGTGACGAAGATTTTGAAGCAGAGAATTGTCTACCATTATCGATGCTTTCACAGCTTGCAAAACAGACTACCTTAAACGGAATTAATGTTGAAGATTTTATAAATATGGACGCCAACCTCATAATTGAAGATGAAGGTATAAATTCCGAAACCGCTAACGAAGAGAGAATAAACTCTGACGAAGGACACGATTGTGACGAAAACTATGCAAATCCAATAAAAAATTACAATGATGCATTAAAAGTGATAAAGGATTTAAAACAATTCAGTGTAAATGATGGAGACGTTGAAATTTTTGGTTTACTGAAAAACTTGGAAATGAGGTACAACATATTTAAACTAACTCGTAAAAAAAAACTTCCATGTTAGAATTTTTTTGTATAACCGTTTTCACTAGTTATTATGCATTCACTAGGTATTATGCAAATGGAAAATATCATTTTGTTAATACAAATAAATGTATAGATTATAAAAATTTAATTATTTCAAGATAATTCCCTTAAGCGGACATCCCTCTTGTCCGGACAAAAGTTACGAACAGTGTCCGTTTTAGAGAGATTTCACTGTATATCAAACCATGAAGAACCTTTCAAAGTAAGCCAACTTTAAACATTAGTTATCACCCCCAAAATGTAACTTCATCTAACAACTCTATCTTTTCCATTACACCTACAACGGAGGAAGAAGTTATTCAGGTAATGGCCAACTTATCTCGTAAATACACAGTTAGAGGCGATGGTGTAGCTTTCTAATGTGTGATGTAATAGATGTGCTAGCTAAACCCATGCTATCAATTATTAACATGTCTCTAGCTATTGATTGATATCTATTTATAAAACAGGCCTAAAAGAAACAGGCCTGTTTCGATACTACACAAATTTGCAAAGGTATATGTACACCCTATATACGGTAAAATTATTAACAATGTTCCGGCATGGATTTCTCCACGTCGACATGGTTTTATGCCAGAATATTATACTATTGCAAACCGTTACACAATATATTGCTGAAGCACTTGATAACCGTAGCCAAATTGATGTAATATATACAGACTGCTCCAGTGCTTTTGATACCATAAGAGATGATATATTAGTAGGGAAGCTCGACACCTTTGGATTATAGTATAATTCCATCGAACTCATGAAATGAAATAATAACCTTATTTTTAAAATTATATTTACCAAGTTATCCGAAAGATTCTTATTCATTTCTCATATATAATCAATGTTTTTGGAACATAAGAGATGACGATTATAGCATGATTTCTCTCAATGCAAGCAATCTTAAGAAGTCAAATAGTTTCGAAATCGATAGTAAAAGCAATATCAATTATACAAGGGGTTCAAACCTATCCGTTAACGCAGTAAATTTAAAATGTCTATGTGTTAGCGTAATTAAATTTCACAAATCAATATATGTAGCTATACTTTGTTAGTAAATCAAAAGAGAGTACCGGTTCCTCCGAAACTATTTGTAAACGTTTCTGGTTACAGAATACGTAACTATCTCACTCCCTCTTTACTCAATGTTGTTTGATATTTTCACTACCCATTGTGTTTCTGTTTATTTCTATCATATCATTTTTTACTGCTGTGACTTTTTATTTATATCATCAACTTCTTGTAAACACACACATGGAAACGCTGTGCGGTATTGCCATAAGCTTATTGTCTTCTAAGGTCCGAACGCAGAATACGTGTGTATGTTGCAATACATTAAAACTGTTAAGTAATACAATGTATTATTTGACCGATGATCAATACCCATACGAAGATAGTAAATCATAAAAAATAATTCGGTAATTTCGGATTCTTTCATACAAATTATATAAGCTAATGCAAAGCAATCAAGAGTCAGGAATAATGAAAACGTTAATGTGTGTTTCTGTACTTACTATATACTATGTATTCACCACTGCATGTACATACGTAATATGTATTTCTCCATTAACCATAAATGCTATTTAGCAGCAACATACCTGAAACAAAAAAACAAAAAAGTTGAAATAATGCTGTTAGGTAACTAATAGGGCAAGGAAGAATATAAATTATGTTACATAATAGCAGTACAATGTAATATACATTTTAGTCGGTCACAAAACCAGAACGAATCGTGAACCATTATTTTAATACAGGATACCATAAATATTTGCTGGCATATTTATAATGGCCAACCTAAATATGCAGCCATGAATCTGGCGCTGCGATAACGCGACAGTCCCTGCTAATGAAAAACGGGTTAATTACTGATAGTATGCGTCAATGCGAGCAAAATTACCCCACCGGTGCTCTAAAATGGCCCAGAAATTTTCCAAAAAAATATTGCTTCATATTATTACAGCAATTTCACATATACTAAAAATTGATTAACGTAAGGCAAGTATAAAAATTCTATTGTTCAATACAAGGATATATGAAACCATAGACAGCGAAACATTTAATTAAAGACACTGTAAAATTTAATTAAACATGTGTGGTTTTCAATTTAAACGAATCTCAACACTATGCGAATTTAATTTTGTTTTGTAATTGTTACTATTTTAATTATACCGTTGCTTTTAAACCATGGATAATATATACATCTGTCGGGATGGCGTAGCGGTATGGGCACTAGGCGCTTGTGGGAGATGTCCACGGTTCGAATCTCCGTTGCGGCAATCGATTTTATAAAGCTCAGTTGCAGCAATGGTGGTCGATATGTCGGTAACTCACCAGGTACCCTTCAGAGTTGAAGATATGTCAAAACCGCTGCCCTCTTACGGCGAGGAGATGCAAGTGATAAGTCATATACTTCACACAAACACAAGATATACACTTACACAAACCTAATGTAGAGTGATACACTATGCCTCAAGGCAGCAGTGTTAAGTCTCTGCATTAGGGTGCAAACAACAATAAGGATAATGTATATGTATTAGACGAGTGATAAAATAGTTAACTATTTATGTACTATGACATACTCTTATGCATTTGAATCAAAAATTCAAGGTTCAGTACGACGTGTGCAGTGATAACCGCACAATGTCAGATCCGATCGAAACATACTCCAAGTTTGAAGTCCGAGCCGTCATTCGTTTTTTTTTTATACAAATAATGAAACACCTACCGAAATTCATAAAAGAAAATACTGAAGACTTACGGAGAAGGCGTTATGGGTCGACAACAGTTAGTGTTTGGTGTAGACAGTTCAAAAGTGGACGCTCAGCTCTAAACGAGGATCCCGAAGGTGTGCGGAAAAAAAACCATCAACAACGAAAACGAATGAGAATCCAGACCTGGCTCCTTCTGATTTTCACTTATTTGGGCCGTTGAAAGCTCATTTGTCGGGTAAAAGGTTTGAAGACGACGACGAAGTTCAAGAGGAAGTACGGCAGTATTTTACAAATTTGGATCGCACCTTTGACGAAGAGGGCTTACATAAGTTTGTGCCACGTTGGAATAAGTGCTTTAACATTGACGACGATTATGTTATAAAGCAGCTAACAGTTCACGCTTTTACATAGTGTATGTCTATAAAAAAATTGTCTGTCTGTAATTCACAAATGTACCTTAGTAACAGGACATACCTCGTATTTTTAGAAAATTTCATGTAACTATAACATCTTTCTCTGTTGAAAAGCTTACTTTTGAAAGAAACTACATTGTAACAATAAAACGGCTATTTAAAGAGAAATAAGTATTACAATCAAAACTAAAAATTATTCATCAACAAAATTATAAACAATATAGTATCAAATCTGTTTGCTGTTTTGGTTTAGTAAAAAAAAAAGAAAGAAAAAGTTTTATTGCATATGCCACTAGTTTTAACAGCAGTAAATTAACCGAAATAATCCTTCATTAAACTCAGCGACAAATTCAGAAACTGTAGGTAAGGTAATCAAAACTTTTAATATTTATTATGGTTATTAGCATCTAGGAAATTCTACAGACAAACAACGCCGATACCGGCGGTATCGGAAAATACCAGAGGGCGTTTACCAATATTTATTTATAGGAGCGGTTCTCCCAGCTATATATCCAAGGATTATTTGAGCGAGAGAAGGGAAACTTTCCCAAAACAGTCGACCGCATATTGGGAAGGATTTATCTAAAACAAAATTTATTTTTTATCTGCCAGTAAATATGTATGTATATTAATACCACAGACAAAAGTTTGAGAATGAGCCTTCAAAGTTCGAAAATGAATATATGGAATTCATTCAAATAAATATGCTTATTTTCCTTTGTATTGAACATTTGAAAATGTTAATTTAAAAAAAAGCACGTAGCACTTATACGTGTGATTAAAGAAATCAAAGTGAGGAATTTCACACAAACAATTTCGTTTCACTCGAACCACATCTGGAATGAAGGAAAACCGCACAATCCGATTATGGTATTAAATTTCCGCTGTTGTAGTTTCCGCTGTTGTAAGCCTCATAATCGGAATTTCTAACGAAATTGGGTGTACTTTCCCGGTGACTTTCATTTATATATCAGAAATTTCATTACGAGAGCTCTCACAACTCAAAAATTTTTAAACAACCATACAAAAAAATACAAATATAAAGAAACTTATTTTAGCAACAATGTTAGCAATCATTTAAGGGTTTTCAAGATAATTATTTAGTCGATATCACTTTCCACCAATAATATCTATCAGAGGTTCCATTAACTTGGCAAAGAGTTATAATGAATTTGGTAAAATATGTTACAGTGTAATGTATTTTGTTTATAAATGGTATATATAAATTAGCAATGGAATATCTAAAACTATCTACAGCAAAACACGACCATCATGGGGGAAGTGTTGCTGGGCGGGTTGACAGCGGATGTCCGCAGGGAGGGGTTTTATGCCCACTGTTGTGGAACCTATTCATGGACGGGCTGATAAGTAAACTGGAACAAGAAGTGTACAAAACCTTGTGATATGCGAACAATCTTGTCGTCCTTACTCAAAGTAAATTTAGCAACGTAGTGGATCTAGGGAGAGTGACTTAAAATAACTCCTTCTAAGACGACCACAATGGCATTCACAAGAAGGAGGAAACTGGATGATCTAGAACCAATATGAACCCAGAAGGACATACAGACCAACCGGCTAAGGACAACGCACAAGGACCTGGGAATGGATGGTATAGCGCATGGGTACAAAAATGGGTACAAAACAAATACAAAAAGCCAATGGGCTGAAGTATTTCCGGGGACTTATGTTAGGCGGCTCCCATAAGGAAAAATACAAGAAATCTTTATCAAAAATCTTTGATAGTGTAATAGATATCAGCCTATGGAAGACCAATATTCGCAATCTATGATCTATGTGTCCTTAAGTAGTGATAGATCTCCCGAAGCGTCATTGTGCAGTGAAAGGACACCTTCAGAAAATTGAGATCGATATTAAGATCCCAAACTATAGACTACGTGAAGTGTCAATGCTCCATATCACATTCTATGTTAATGCGAGGTTTTAAATTCTATAATATAGGCCAATCTTTTGAAAACCAAAAACGAATCCAGATGACCAACCGGCCAATGGCATACAGCATGTAATAACTGAAGATATTCATAGTGGGGAGACCACACATGGGAAGTATACTCCAACTTGCTCACAACGAAGCTAAAGTATAATGTTTTCAAAAGTTGTATACTTTGAAAAGCTGTACAGGAACACATGAGAAATCCCAGTGCTTTAGATGCTGACAAGCGGAGGCCAGTAATGTGTGATGCAAAGCTCATAAATTGGTCAAAAAGTACACCAAGATGCTGTACTGTTTCAACCCTCTGCAATACATCATGATTCAAAAAATACGCGGAAGTAATTGGATGATTTTTTCTATTATATGAAACAAGCAACTTTAGCTAATATTTAATTTTAATTTGTGTTTGGTACACCATTCAGCCATGTAATCGATATCTCTTTGCAAGTTTAAGACGTCACCGAAGTTAGAAATTTAACTATAAATTTTAATATCATCAGCGTAAACCAGTACTGGACAAAAAAGGTGCTGCAACAAATCGTTAATGTACAAAACAAAAAGCAAATGCCCCAAGTTGGATCCTTGCGGAATACGAGAAGTAGGAAGGAATTTATAAGACCTAAAACCAGTATAATGCACATAGGTAGATTTATTACCCGAATAGGATTCCATAAGTTGCAGGAAAGATTCAGTAAGACCAAAGCGGTCTAATTTTCCAAGTAAAATCCCATGGTCAATGCTATCGAAAGCGCCACTAAAGTCAGTGTACACCTCATCAACCTGACCCCGCCCGTCCAACTCCTCACAAATATATAAAATATATGGAAAAATGGAAGCAGCCGATAGAAACGTCACGAACATGGATAGTTCGCACCACGTGGTTAGGGTGCGGCATCAGGGTCGTTCATCCTGTTCCAAGAAAATGAAGCCAACTCGAGGAGTGGCAGCGGAATAGCGGAGACCATCTTCCGATAAAAGAACAAGTTGACAGGAGGATGGATGAAGGAAGCAAATATCAGGTATGTGGAAGAATAAATCTCTACAGCAATTAATGTTTCCACTGAAATCCCATTTGCACTAAATGTGGTAAAGTGGGCCATTTAAAAGATGTTCGAATATTACATGAAAAACCAAAAATTTATAAGTGAATGTCAAAATAAGTATCTAACTAATGAAAACTGGAACGAAGCAATTTCTGCAAATGATTTAAACAATAGGGATTGTGACTTAGATATTTTTTTACTATAATTTCGAATTAATATGTACCAATAACAAAACAGTTAATTTACGAATAGACAATATCAGTTTAACTACGAAGATCGATACAGGGTCTCCAGTTTCTTTCATTTCTGAAGTTAAACTATCAAAAAATATCAATAAAATATCGACTCAAACATCTAAAATTAAAATCAAACAAATGTAATAACTTAACGAAATTGGTACAAAAGGACTTAATAAGCATGCAGTTAATAACAGTTACTAACGTTGCACTATTTCCGTAAAAGAAATAAAGTATTCGCCAATTCAAGTTGTTACAATCTCTTTTTGCACCATTAAAGATAAATATATTACTATACAGGGGTTTACAATGCAGTATATGTATTTTAATTTCTATTCAGTGGAGTTCTAGAGCGAATAAATTACGGATTTCGCGCTCCGATAATCACCAGTAACACGCACGGGGTAATACGCAAACGGAAACGTACATTCTGATTTCCCGTTTATTTTTATGTCGGCCGTATATCTCGCGAAATTGTCGCAGTAAAAGCAATAATTCTCGCGGATTATTGCAGTGGGAAAATCCAATTCGGCGCCTATATTATCATACGTAGAGTGGTATAGGATATAAAAGTTTTCTCGTACGTTTCGCTGGGGCGTCTGAGGATGGTCAAAAAAAAACGTGGTAACCCAGATTTAGTCGCAACTTTCAAAATTACTTAACCCTAGCAATATAACGGCTGCAATCCGCGAAATGTTCCTATTTAGTAGTTGAAAGGAAGAGGAGTCCAGCTGCGGGATTCGCATGATTTCATAATTATTTTACTAAAATATTGATTCCTTTTAATATACAGGTGACGCATTAGTGTGGCAAATCTCGATATATCCGTTGTCACATAAAATATCAAGAAAAGTTATTTACGAAAATTGTAGACAGTAGTAGTAGAAGTATGGATGTTTCATATCACCAGGGTGAACAAAATATACGTTTTCTTAAATGGAACACCCCGTGTATTATTTCAGATTTGGATTAACCTCATGCCACACACTTCCAATGTACCATTTAATTTAATTATACAGCGTGTTTCAGAAGTCATGGTCAATTTTATATGAAAATTACTGTGAGTTCAAGGTTCTGTATACTGCAAACGACAGTCTGAGCATTTTTTACATGTATAGATTTTTGATATCCGGCCAGTTTTATAGCAAAGTGACTGTTTTTTTTTTTCAAAATTGTCAAAACTGAATACAGGGCGAGTCAAAGCTCAAATACATTAATTCTTCGATTATTTTAAATGGATCGCTCTGTATTTTATATCATAAAAAAAAGAATAGTTTATGTACTTGCATTTTTATGAAGCACTCTCTATACCTAAAGTCATTAATTTCTAAGATATTTTAAAGACATACGTACAGTCTGTCGGCTCCCACCGTATCGCCCGGATTTAAATCCAATTGAAAAGATGTGGGCTAGCATTAAGAATTGGGTTGCTACAAATAATGGAATCTTCAAATTGGACGATAGTGATATTTATCTGCGGGGGAGATGACGTCGAATTTGCCACGCAGATTATTGATATGAGAAAGCGCCTGAGACTCTAATTTTATTTACATTAAAGGTAACAATATTAAGACATGTAGCGTGATAGATTGAATTTACATCAACAAATACCACCGAAATCCTTGGTATGCGACATGTAGACAACCTCCAAGATGGTGCCGACCGGGCAAAGAGCAGAGCGCCAAAAAGTCTACACACATGGCGGTCGAACTAGACTGAACGTCTCTCACGGCCATTTAGATCTACAAAACCAAAACTCCAGCGGCACTCGTAAGAGCCAACTGACAAGAGATATTGGACCCTGTATCCATATCCTGCAACTTAACATTGAAGGTTTATCTCGAGACAGATGCGAACATCTGTCATCATGCGATATAACATTGATATCATATCACTGCAAGAAACCCACTTGTTAAATGACACCCAACTCCAAGCCAGAGCGAAGGTGCCAGGCTATAAGATTTCGACAATATCAGCCGTCTACAAACCTCCCAATATTGGATGGCAAAATCCCCCACTTCCAACCTTAAATCACCTAGGAGTATATTTGCCACCATGTTATCTGGGGATACTCAACAATGACGAGAACGGAGAGATTCTATCAAACTGGATGGATAGGCTGGATATCCACCTAGTCCTTGATGCTAAGGATCTGAAAACCTTTCATTCAGCACGATGGCAGAGCGACACAAACCCCGATCTCTTCCGTACTGTTACAACTGATTCATCGCAAGTCCCCCCACCTCATACGAAAAAGGTCCTACGAAGTTTCCCACGAAGCCAACACCGCCCAATTATTATCAATATCGGAAGTTAGCTACCCTTGATAGAATATACACCAAGATGGAACTTCCGAAGGGCAGACTGAGCGTTATATTCTAAAGAAATTGACTCACACCTACGGTGGAAGTTATGGAAAAAGCAAACAAATTTGGAATTTATCGGTAAGTTGATCACAACAAAATTACCTTATTTGAGACATGATTTTTTTGGTTTGGTTTTTATATTATAATTAAATATCGTGCATAAATATATAATTTAGAGGTTATGGTAACTATACGTTACTTCCTCAACACTTTGTTTTTTGAAAAAATGTTTTTATTAAAACATTTTATTACGATACCCATTTGGGGATTTTGGGTAATAGTAAGTATTTGTCTCCTTTCACTTCAATGATAATTCTGAACTTCTCACTAATAAGACAGCAGATCCAGGTTTCAAAATAAGTCCCCTAATAGAGATGTTGAATATCTGAAATTTGGAGTTTTTGCTAGAAATATAAGTATTGGCGAGCAAATGGTTTGGTACTACGGACATTATTTCAAACAGTTTATTAGAGGAAAGCCGATTCGATTTGAGTTCAAACAATGGACAATGTGTTGTGCGGAAACGGGATGTTACCACGCTGAATTATATACAGGGAAAACAACTGATGATTGTGAATTACAAGGCTTAGGGGCATCTGTTATAATGAAGAACATTGCGCTTTGTGAGAATACTTCAAATCACGTATTTTATTTTGATAATTTCTTTGCTGGTTTCGAACTAATGAAAATGTTAAAAGGGAAAAATTGCAGTCACGGGCACAGCTCGGTCAAATCGTCTAAATAAATGTCCCATAAAATCGGACAGTGTGTTCAAGAAGGAGGTTCGTGGGAGTTTAGATTATCGATTTGATGTTAGTAATGAAATATTTTGTGTAGTATGGAAGGATAATAAATGTGTGAAGGTATTGTCAAACGATGGAGGAATAGAACCACTAAACAATGTTACTAGGTGGTCCAAATCCGAGAAGAAGCAGGTAAAAGTGAATCAACCCTACCTCAGAAGCAATTACAATAAGTTTATGGGAGGGGTTGATAAACCAGATTGGAACATCAATAAGTATAGGATAAAAATGCCCGGAAAAAAGTACTAGTTTCCCATTCTCACCAATATCATTGATATAGCTGTTGCAAACGCGTACGTATTGTATTGTCATATTGAGAAAACCATGCCGCTGTTAGACTTCAGACGCATAATTGCGCGAGCATATTTCCAGCAATCGTCGCCATTTTTCAATCCTAAAGATCTTGAGAGGGGGTTCCCTTAAAAAACAAGTTCTAAAACGTGTTCCCGAAAGAGTTATAAAAGACCTAATAGGGCATTGTCTACAAAGAACATTGGAAGGCAAACAAAGAAAATGCGCGCTTTGCAAGGCAAATGTTCCAAAAGAGTGTGGCAAATGTAACGTGGAATGCATAGAATAATGGCATTCATAATATGTATAGCAATTAAACCTTATAATTACTTATAGATAATTCATACAATAAAAGTATTTTTGTTATTAGTTCTTTTTTACAAGCAACCGCCCATGATACCAATTTGGGACTTTTTGAAAAATATAAAATATCTCCAAAACAAATATCTTTTCCAAAAAGAAAATTCAAAAAAAAAGTGGGCGTTAATTGGTTAACCATATATTGACCTATATTAAGCATATATAGATTATGAACATACTATGCAGCGCAAAAACTAACGAAATGGAACCACAAACATTTATTGTAAATGGAGGATTATGCCAGGGAAGTGTATTCAGGCAAGCACTGTTCAACATGATAATGGACGACATCATCAAAGATATAAATACAAAAAACGAAGGCCGCATATGTGGGAAACTGGAACCTGGAACCAATATACGTGCGTTTGCCGATGACTCGGTATAGTATTTGCAAAAAAAAAGAAAAAGATTTAGAATTAAACCTAAAGATATGTAGTGAAGCTCTAGCAACCAAAAACCTAAAAACTAATGTCACCAAAACTAAAGTAATGTTTTTAGGAAAAATAAAACTATAAACATTATATTTGAAGACACGCAAATTGAGCAAGTCGTGGTGTGCAAATATTTATGGATACATATAGACACCGAAGCTTCCCAAGCTATAGAAGTAAATATCACGCTAGGAAATACATCGAAATTTCGATTCCTCGCCATCAGGTATTTCTATTATATAATGTTTCCGAGTATCATAGGACACACATTGACGTTCCGGGGTAAGAAAGCAACAAGGATGACGCGATAGCCCGTCACGAAGAAGATTTTTTCCGTACAGTTTCGAGCTCTGTGAAATGGTTGAAGTGAACTAGTAAAAATAAAAGTGTGTGTGTACAGAACGACAACGGAACATGTGTGTATATACCCAAACTGGTGATATTGTACGTACTCTTACGGCCTCTCGAAACCGTATCATCATCGATTTTAGTATCTGTTTACGATTGTAGTGGCGTGTCGAGAACTCCCTTTTGGATTTTACGCGTTCTTCTCAGGTTAGGTCGTAAAGGCTGTCGAGTTTTGTGTATTCGCTATCAAGTAGGTTGCTTAACTAACATTTTATCTCTGACAGATTTTGCCCTTTACCAACATCAGCTAATTCTTATTGTTAGAAGAGAAACGGAGATGAACTAAATCAATATTTATCAGCAACTAATAAATGCCTAAATCCGCTTTTATGACTTGGATTTTATTTTTTTGTAGGTAATATAAATTCTGCAGAAAACAAAAATAAGAATTTGTGGATAACGCAATTAGCATTAGCTGTCTCCGAGTCTCTCATTCTCAAAAGACGTTTGCTATAGTTATTACTTGTTGATGGTGTGCCATCTGTATTCTAAATCAAAACATCATCTGCACGAAATCTAAACTAAATATTTTTTAATAATCAAAGTATAACATAAGTGGATTGTATTAGAAATGAAAAAATGAAAAAGTAGAATTATAAACGGTAGAAGAGAAACAGCTGAATGGGTTAGGACACCTTAAATACTGCCAGTGTAACAGATTGCTAAAACAATCTATTACTCAATCAGCTGATTTGTATCTAAACGATTGCTTTCTTTCGGGTTATCTGAAAAGTAAAGTTTATAATAACATGAAAATACGTAATTTTAACGAACTGAAAGACCGTATACATACTTGCATGTAATGGAATAAACCCAGAATTGCCTTGAAAGACAAGGAAGACATTACACTTCACCTTTGTTATGTTGTTTTGTTTGTCTTACTCGTTAGAATAAAGTAATTTCTTACCTGTTACCTGTAGGAAATATCTATATGTAATGTTACAGAAAGAGCACGGTATCGCATTTTACATTATTATCTCTCCCTTCTGTATATTTGAATTTATTTTGGTTTTCTCTGACGTATATTATAAAACGTTTGCAAAGAGTGCAAATAATTAAATAGCACTGATTTAGCAGTAGTGCTCAAGAAGTATTTGGTCTACAGATATTTTCTTTCGCAAATAGGCCAGTCTCCACAGTCCACACGTTTTAAATAATATACGCAAATTTGAGTCAACGGCTTGTTTTATATACTGTGAAAAAATTATCGAAAAGCGTTAAAAGTACCAAAGCAATAATAACAGCTGAAAGAATCGCGTGTGCGAGAGGAATTTTAGTACAGGCTTCGGTATTGCCAGGCGCAACGCAAAGATTTCTCTGAGCATTTAGGAAGCAGTAATTTTATTAGTAATTAAGATTTCTTTTTATTTTCTTAATTTTCTTCATTTGAGATGTATTTTTATTTAGTTTTCCTTTCTATTTAATTTAGGAGAGATACAAGAATACAAATTTTCCTTTATCCATAATTCTATACTTATTTTATTGCTTACAAGACAGGTTTATTGTATTCATTAGTGATTTTATTTTATTATTCTTATACACTATTCTTTGAAGTTACTGGGTTTAACAATTTCAATTCTTCGTTCTACGAACATACATTATGTTATCGAACGTGTTTCTAATCACTGTTGGTACCACGGAACGTGTAATTGGCAATGTTCTATCAATAATACGCATCCAAAATGTAAATCTTCCTTATCTGTATATATTTCTATGGCATGGAGGGTTGTCAACTCTTCTTAAGTATTCATTGTGTAATGTTTATAACATTAAGTAATTGCTGACGCAGATTTTGTTATAATAAATAAGAATTTAAATACAGAACATGATATGCTAAAAATAAACAGATAAAGACAATGGATAATACCATAATACATACAAGCATACAATCATTAGCATTCATGTCGTTTTCAAGGATTTTATCGCTTTGTAAGCTGTTATTGATTAACTGCCAGGCTACTTTGCTTTTATTCTTTGCATTTATATATTTTTGATTATTGTACATATATTTCGCTTTTCGAGTAACCTTTCTTTAGATTTGTTTGTACTTTTGATAATACTCAATACCTTCTTCACTTTTAGTAACTATGCATTTTCCATACAGAACTTTGAAAGTACGAAGAGATTTGTATATTCCTATACTAATCCAAGGCTTTTAACTTTTACTTTTAACAAAGGAACTGCACGATCTATGTAATATTGAAGAATTTTAAAATGCAGTGCAGTGAGTCAGTATCTCTAGCAAGATCAACATCTGTCCACTCTTCTGACAATAGCAAATTGTAAAACACATTATAATTATCCCTAGCGTCTCTCGAACTCCCTCCCTCTTCCCTTGCAGTAGACGAGAGACAAATATCCACGCATAACAGCCAAGGCAGAGTGATCAGATAAAGCATTATGATATACATTGCATTGAACGTGATTTAGAAAGTTTGTACATACATAATCAATAGACGTACTAGAACTAACAGTATAACGTGTAGGGCCAATATTAAGAATATTTATTTGAAAAGAACTTCTAAGCTATTTCTTTCATTCGATTCTATGAGATAATTTAGATCGCCATATAAAATAATTTTTGAATTTTTATTTTTACAAATTTTTCCTAGTACTAAGTTAAAATTATACAAAATACCCTGAAAGTTTGTATTGGTGATCTATAAATTGTAATAATTTTGTAGATTGTACCACCACACTCAATTTGTATTCAACATATTTCAAAGGTTCTCTCTATACAAAACTGTTTAAGGCCCAAAATCTTTTTGGATACATAAGAATTTTTGTGCAATTAAGAACTCCACCACTTTTACACTCAGTTCACATCAAATAAACATAACCCTTCTAATTTACAAGTACTTAATTCATCGCTATTTAGCTAATGTTCCGCCAAACAGATTACATCATAGCTCTCTTTACTTAACATGAGTTCTAACACAGCATATTTATTTTTAATGCATTGAATATTTTGAAATAATACAGAAAAGCAAGAAATGATGGTTGTGATCTTATTTGTACTTATTAATTGTAACTCACAATCAGTTTTGTTGTTTATTTTTCTCCTCAGACGATCCATTTTCTTCTGAAGGCACTGACATTCAAAACTGTAAGGTGAATGATTAACATCTAAATTTAGTTTATCAGTGCTTATCACTGATTCTATTTGAGATAAACCAAACAAAATTGATGCTCACAACAAATCTATGGCTACAAATAATGTTTGATAATACTGCCAAAAAAATCTTAAAGTCAATGGAAAAATACCGATTTAAAATACAATTTAAATTTGTTATTTTTTAATTTGCTTTCCGTTGCCTGAAAACTGTTGCGTAAATTAACATTTGTCAACAAACCTATACGAATACTTGCACGGCAAATACCAATGTGCCAAACGCAATTTTTTTCCAATCCAATTGGAACGGAAATTTATCTAACTGTATTTACATCAACGTTTCCACCCCGATTTAAATATATCCGGCTTTCAATTCAACCTTAATGCAGCTTTGTTAGAGACATTTATTTATGGAATAAAATCCAAATCAAACTCAAATTATTTTTAAAAATAAATTAATAAAACACCGTTAATTTAACGAAATATCAAATTGATATTAGTTTAATTTAAAACCCAGCACATCCGCAACGCGTGTATAATACAAAAATAAAGAGTAACGAGGTAGTATATTTTGCAGGATTTCGTTCTGAAATCCGGATATTCCAATGTTTACTTTGTATATCGATATTTTCCCGGGTTCCGTAGCGTCCACTCGTCGAAGGGATAAGCTGGATAAACAAAGTGGTCCGGGGAAACTGGACGGGCAATCACAACGCGACCACAATGCGAAACTTCCCCGGTCTACTATCCTTTACGATATCCTCCCCCAAATGAATGAAGTTCCGTATCTATACAGGTGGAAATGAAAAGCTATTTTTGGATAGCCATGTGTTCGTCTATAAACACCGCAGAGTTACCGCTGTTACGCGTAGCTAAAATTAGAAGAAAAAAGAGTACAAGGTAACAGTATTTGTATTCAAATTATGCTGGAACTAAATTGCCTTTGTGGATTCACAAAGGTCCCCCTTTTCATTTGGGGTAATCGGATTATTAATTTAGACTTTATTAACCAGGGACTGTAGATGCTTGAATCGAAAATGTTAAATTGATTCTCATACAATTTCCATATCATTTTCACTCAACATATCATCATCGTAATGATTAAATCAATGTTATCCCGAAGGATGTATGGCGTTTACGAGTCGTGTAGAACCAGTATTTTGCAAATTTGTTTCCATACTTTCCTATTTTCCGTGTTTTGATGTGATTCTTCCCACTTACATAACTCCTCTCTTAACCCATTTACGGCCAGTGATGCGTGGGCGCATCACTCAACAAACATTTTCTTATAAACAATAACGGTTAAAGAAATTAAAATTTAGGCAATAACTAATATTCTGTAATGATAGTAGTAGGAAATAAAGAAATACCTATAAGCCTATATATGAAAAAAAAGGAAAAACATTTGAAAGTAGTATAAAAGTAAGATATGTGATATTGTGTACTTGTATTTTGTTATTCAAGTGACTTCAACAAACATGAAAATCCAAACAAAATAGAAGCTAAATGTGAGTAATTCGTGTACGCATCACTGGCCGAAACAGTGAACTTCATCAGCATTGTTCCATCTGGACTAGATGACTCTCAGATGGACGTCACACGCATGCGCATATCACAATTTCTGCGACATAAAGGTGTCTATTGCAATACAATGCGCATGCCTCTCACATCCATCTGACAGTCAGCGAGCGTGTTGGAATAAAGCTATCATTTCACATGTCGAGACTCGTTACAATATACAAGTTTCGCTTTGACTGTGTGGTACTACGCATTGTATATATTATTGTGTTGTGCCGTTATAATTTTGATTAACAATTTTGTTAAATGCCAAGATATCTGGCACAAAGCGAGTTAGAACTAGCGATAGAGGAAACAGCAGTTGAATTAGAGAACGAAGTAGCTAAAATAAGTATATTCTGATAAATCTAGAATGAACATGTTTATTTTTTTCAACTCATACGCAGATACTATAAATGCGGTATATATACCTCCACGACGGACGAGCTGACCGATGAAGGAGTTTTTGATGAGAATTGTGAAAACACAAATGGCAACATAGATATTGCTGGTTCTCACCGCCGATGATGGTTTTATGTCTGATGATGATTCGGATTCTCAACCCTTGCCAGAGAAACGTAGAAAGTTGTTGTCGTTAAACAAAGGTATAGATCTAATACCTTTTTGGGAAGCCGGAGAATATGTATATGATACAAATAGCAATTTAGAAACTAAAGAGAAAGAAAATATTGTTAGATTGAAGACTGAAGTTTGTAATAAAACACCACTAGATTTATTTTTACGTATTTTGACGACGAAGTCCTAAGAAGTATAGTTGAATATACTCAAAAGTGTTCACGTAACAGAACAGACATGATTTTACAATTGATAAAAACGATTTGCTAAAGTTTCCAGGAATCATCATCTTATCCGGATATCATACGGACTTGTATCGGCCAAGAAAAGAAGATAAAGGAGTACTTGTAATTTAGAAACTAGTCTTGTAACGCTAATAACTCCAAGGATTCAGCAAGGGTTAGAAAAGGCTTGAATTAATTTATTTCTTTATTAGCCAAATATTTTGAACACTGATCGTGTCTTCATCAGGGCTTTATATGTTTAATTATAAAATCCTTACGTTAACTGAGTCGGTGAACATAATTCAGCTCGTAAGTTCAAAGAGGAATCCTCTGAAATCCTCTGAAAATATTTGGCTAATAAAGAAATAAATTAATTCAATGTCAGCCTTTTCTAACCCTTGCTGAATCATTGAAACATAGTGGAGTTATTAGCGTTACAAGACTAGTTTCGAAGAAGATAAAGGTTTGAAAATTGTGAAAGATTGCACGACTCGAAATAGGTTAAAAAAAGTATAAAGAGATACATTCATTTGTCTGACAATAGCAAGTTAGATAAAAACGACAAATTTACGAAACTACGATCATTTTTTGATCTTCTGAACAAAAAAAGGATGCAGTTTAGTGTAATTTCGACTGATTTGTCAATGGATGAACAGATGGTGCCTTATTTTGGAAGGCACTCATGTAAGATATACTTGAAATGGTGTCTTTGCTCGTTTGGCGGCTATCCATATCAGTTCATGCCATTTGCTGGAGCTTCCCCAGGAAAAAAGTTTGCTAGGTTTAGGAGGTGAAGTTGTTCTCAATTTGCTGTCAATGATTGAAGAAAAGAGTGCGCCCAGGATATTCTTCGACAATTTTTTTTACATCATACAAACTGATTTCTGTACTAACCGACAAAGGATATTACGCCACCGGTACAATACGCGAAAATAGAACACTAAGTGGTCCTCTTGAGACCAATACATTAATTTCCAAGAAGCCACGAGCGTCATACAGCTGCTGATGAAAGTAGTGGTATATCACTTGTTCGATGGCATGATAACTCTATTGTAACAGTGATAAGCACCGCGGCTGCCTTTACTTCTTTCAATCACGTTCTCCTCGGTCGACCTCTTGCTTTCCATATAGTTGTTCTAGCCTCAAAAACCCGTTTGATCATCCTTTCTTCTTACATCCTTCTCACGTGTCCATGCCACTTCAGTAGTGTCTCGTCTATTTTTTTTACCATAGAACTCATTTAAAATTCTGTCTATGCGTTGTATTTCTATTTGTTTCAGTTTTTGTTTTGTTTCCGAGTCTTCTCAAAGATCTCATTTCCATGGCTGTCATCTAACTTTTGTAAGTTTTATGTCGTCATCCATATCTTTGCTCCATAAATCAGTATCCGTGTTACTACTTTCTTAAATATTTATACTTTGATTTTTTAGGTATTTTTTTTTCTCGTCTAAAGAGGAGTTCTTAATATTGTTGACCTTGACCTACTGTTATCTTTCTTCCAGCGGTTATTCTTCCTTTCATTTCTTCACCTATTCTACCGTCTCCTGCTAATGTCCATCCCAAACATTTTTTAAGTTGTGCACTTGATTTAGTTTGTTTTCGTTGATTTTCATGTCTATTTTCTCTAGCGCTTTCTTATGCACTTCCATATTATTATTGAGTGTTCTTTTTTTTACATTTTTCGCTATAATCACCATATCGGGCATAACGCAGCTCCAATACTGATATTCTTTCGATTTTCCAGTAGCCAACTTAGGACGGGATAGCTTTATATCCGTCGGGTTGGGGATCGCGTTCTCCCTTCATGGGACTGGAACCTGCTCTACCTCTAACGTCGGCGATACTCAACGACCTAATAAAAATCAACGGACTACCATTCCGCATTAAAGCACATGGAAATCTACAACTGCATGCTGCCAGACACGAAAAGCCATTCCCATGCCTGCTTCTTTTTCGCAGCAACCTTCGCCAAGTTGTAGGGCTATTAACTGGCCACTGCAATCTAAATAAGCACACGCACCGCATGGGACTAGTTACTGGTCCCCTCTGCCGTGCATGTTATATTGAAGATGAGACGCCTGAGCACTGTGTGCCACTGTCCGGCGCTCGTCCAAATGAGAGCCGCTATTCTGGGGCAGTGCTCGAGCGACATCGGCGGCCCCTCGACTACCGCACTGCTGGAGTTCATACTTAGGTTGGGTTGACTCGGGTAGGTGGTGGAACAGCAACGCCGCCGGAGGAGGTAGCACAAAGGGCCCAATATGGTGGCCCAAGTGCATGTGGCTTTTTGCCACCACCCCCACCATCAAATCCATCCATCGATATCCGTCTTTTGCTTCTTTTATGTCCTCGTCCACTACTATCATAAATGGTAGAGTGCTCAAAATACACCCCTACCTAAGACTCAAGGTTGTTACGAATAAATTCGATTTCTCCTGCTTTATCTTTACGTAAGTTTTCGTTTGTTTATATAAACTCTGTATACCCTTGATTAATGTTTACGATGTTTCTCTGCCTCTTAATAACTTTTCTTTTATCTTATCTTATCGAAGGCCTTTCTCCAGATCAATGAAGCACATATATATGTTTTTATTTCTTTTTATTGCCTTTTCTCCTATTTGCCTCATTTGAAAGCTGCATTTTTTACCCCTCTATTTTGTCGAAATCCGAATTGCGTTTTTCTAGTGTCTGTTCTAATATAATTCCTATTTTCTTTCAAATATTCTAGCATATGCTTTGGCTATTGCACTGATTTGTGTTATACCTCCATAATTTTGACAATTTTCAGTATTCCCGTTTTTGTATAACGGTGTGATGATACCAATTGTCCAATCTTCTGGTACGGTGTCCTGCATTATGCCTTTCTGTAAATATTTAATTTGCTCTACGGCTATATCTGAAAGTGCTTTCATCACGTCAGCTATTACTTTATCCTGTGCGGGTGCTTCTCCTAATTTTAGTTTCCCAATTGCTTCTTTTATTTCTTCCTTGCTTATCTCCTCTATTCGCGTATTTTTTGTTATATGTTCGTATCTGATATTTCTACCTGGTTTCTTAGAAGTTGTGTCCCTTCCATCAAATAGTTCCTTAAATTATTCGCTCCGTCTTTCCAACTCTACATATATACAATATTAACTCTACAAGACGATAGTTAATTTGAAGTAATGGGAATGGTACGACGAAAGCGTTCTATGTTAGATGAGAAATTATGACGACCCCATGCTCTTTGAACAGAACGGGAAGGTCTAAATTATTATTAAATTATCCCAACATTCGCTTGGGCTTCCTAATGCGATTTCGGATGTATTTATAATTCATGGTGTATTAAGTGCTATATAAAGGCTATTCATTTAAACTTTGCGAGTTTCAGACGAAGGTAAAGGGTAAAATTTTTGAAATTTGGACCTCAAATATTGTCGTAAATTAGTTAATCGTATCGCATCTATATGTTTAGGTGTATTCAACAGTTAGCAGAAATATAATACAAAATAACCAAGATATTTGTCATATTTTCTTTTTTCTTCTTAATAACAAATGTATGTAAGTGCAAATATAATGTTACGCCGATTTCTTTATAAATTGAATAATCTTTTTTTTTTATTCATACATCAATCACAAATTAAATAAATTTTATTGAAAAGGCGAAAATTTATTTAAATCATGAACAGGTAACACAAAGATGAAAAGGTGGCAATGATAACGTAGTGCCAGAAGAATAATAATTTAACACGAGTTAGAGACATGTTTTCAGTCAATTATCCTGAAGGCCTATAGCATGTGTGAAAACTATGCTCAATATATTTAACAAATTCAAAGCAGATGGTTCTGTTGTCACATAAAAGTAAATAAAACCAATCACGTTTGAACAGAAACACATCAATCTGAATATCCTAAGTTATGTAGAGGAACGGTATGTGGGATCGCGTCTAGATGTAGACAAACATTATGAACTATCATACAGTTCGATGTACAAAGGCGTGAAAAAATTCAATCATAAGCCATACAAGATACAAATCACCAAATGCTTTTCGAGGAAGATAAAATAAACTGAACAGATTTTTGGGAAACAATGTTTAATTTGTTAAATGAAAACGTAGAAATTTTGAATAAAACACTTTACTGACGAAGCTACATTTACCTTTGTTTTGTTTGTCTTACTTAACAATGACATCATCATCCACTGCTGGATATAAGCGTGTCGTAGACGTTTCCAAGATTCTCTGTCCCTAGTCTTTTGGTATCATCCATCGTTTATGAGGTCTAACAACAAAAGGAAATCTTGCTTGATCTACATATCCACTGAAAAAACCGCACCCGGGGACTGCTCAATATATTTACTTCGTAATGTCCAACCCGGCTAGATTTTAATCTGGCAATATTTTCCACTTCAACTCACTCATTTCCCTGATTTTGGTGTGTCGAATCTTTATGGCGGTGTACCCAGAAGCTTCTTCACCATAGCCCTGTGAGTAGTTCTTGGCTTTTCTACGGCGTGTTCTGTGAGAGTAGCTGTTGCCGTGACACATGTTAACATCGGTAGAACACAAAAATCGTAGGTTTTTATTTTTACAGACAGGTATAGGGAGGCCTTTTAGGACACTTTCCCGGCGACCAAATGTTGCCCGTACTGCCCGACCGTACTGTACTCTTCAGGTTATTTCAACTGTTTGATTCAGTTTTCCTAATTTAATGAGATATCCTAGATACATATTTTCTTGAACTCAATTTACTTACCGTTGATCCAAAGAATTTGTCAAAAGTTATTTTAGTTTTCCCAAATTTCACGCCGATTCCAGCATCGCTACCAGTGTGAAATCTGTTTAAGACTGAGGCGTGATTGATTACATACTTTTTGTTGGATAAGATGGAGTCGATCCCATTTTTTGTGCAGCCATCTGGATTGGTCAACGTCCATTTTCTTTCTTGTGCCTCTTTGATAAAGGTATTAATGCAATACAGTTGTTCATCTTGCAAAAGGTTTCTTCTTTCTTTTCTAGCTTGAATTCCAAAATTTTAAGCTATCTGTATTTACTTGCTTGAACTTAAGCTCATATAAAGTGGTAATGTTTTCGTTGTTATTATTTGATTCGAATGAAAATTAAAATAATTTTGGCTATAAAATAATCATATTCTTTTGCGCAGAATCCGTGATGTCACAAATTTAAAAAAAAAGCCTGGACAATACTACTAGATGCGAAAGCTTACAAAGGCTAAGGCTCGTCATTCTTACTGTTTTAGGTCCACTAACATCATGTTATTTTTTAATTGGAAAATCTTACAACGGTACAAATGCTTTGTGCAACTAATACTATAGATTTCGAGACATTAGTGCCAATAAATTTCTTTCCCATTAATTCATTAATTATTGATACCCGTACAAATCCTTATGCGCAAAACCTCACACCAATGCAGTACCCTCAAAAGATCACCTGATTTGTATCCAAACAATTGCTTTCCTTGCGTTTATCTGAAAAGTAGTTTATAATAACATGCAAATACGTATTTTGGACGAACGGAAAGCCCGTACACGTATTGCATGTGATGGGATAAAGAGCCTTGAAAAACAAGGAGGGCAAACTTACTGTGAAATTAGACTTCACCTTTGTTATGTTATTTTGTTTGTCTTAATTAATGGAAAAAAATAGTTTCTTCATTCCAAGTTGAAATTTTGCACTTTCTCTGTTAAAAAAATAACCAAATTCTTCATTGTTCTGTTTTGCCAACACAAATAATATTTCCGTACCAAATTCCACTATATTTGCCTAATAAATTTTAACCGTTTCGCGGTGGATTTTAAATTTTCATGGTAAGCACTGGCCATAGATCTACACTGGCGACACGTTAACATATAACTCGTTGCCTGTTATGTCACTTTACGTTACCTATAGGAAATATCTATGTGTAACGTTACAAAAATAGCACGGTATAAATAAATATCAACTTGATCAGTCTGGCTATTTAATAGATATACTTCATATGTATGTGGAGAGTGATGAATAGACATGAATCCTTTTATGTAACTCCAAAAAGCGGTTGCCCGTAATGATGCGACTAAAGAGATGAAGTTACTATATTAAAAAAAGTAATCGACTTATCATCAACCGCTTTCAAGAAAATTAAACTCGTCATTGCGTTCAGCGCATTAAACGACTTCCTCCAATCTATCGAATCAGCATCGGGGAAGAACTTTATTAAGCCGACTTTAAAAAGGCTGCCCTTCAAATTACCGAACAAAGGGGAAATGGAGTAGACTACCTTTTCTAAGAAAAGACCCGCGCGCAAACCGTGATTTGGTCGCCGCCGCTAGCCTTTCCCCTTCTTAAATCGCGTTAGATCGACCGCAAATCCGAACGATCCAATTTTTTTTCCGTATATATCCAAAGAAGCGAAGCACTGCGCGTACGTGATCCAGTAAGGCACGAAGGATGAAGGGGAAACGAGTATCTTCCGCGGATACCGCTAATACAATTTGTGTCACA
This sequence comes from Osmoderma eremita, assembly GCA_031763485.1. Taxonomy (NCBI): domain Eukaryota; kingdom Metazoa; phylum Arthropoda; class Insecta; order Coleoptera; family Scarabaeidae; genus Osmoderma; species Osmoderma eremita. Next base: position 202,041 of record JARFOC010000693.1, on the reverse strand, counting down.
ATTCCGGACGGTCGAAAAGAAAGGGAAGAGAAATGGCAATCGCGTCAAAAAGAATGGATCGCTTTTTCTTGAGAGAGTGGAGTGGTAAAGGAAAAAAATCGCCTGCGACGATAATGAAATGATAAATCGGTCCACCCCTCGACTCCTCCGAATCGCGTCTCTATTCTAGTCTCGGAAAGAGAGGAGCTTTGTTCTGCGTCACTTCCGATATGGCTCGTGTATTTATCGAAAATTAATTGTTTTGGTAACGGCATTCTTGGAGAGCCACTCCCGGAAGGAAAATAGAAGAAACATCGCTGGGAGGATGGGAAAGCAAAGTGGGAATTTGTTGAACGTCCAGATGATGCATGAAACCTTAAATACCCAAAAGCGATTATGCAATGAAAAATGACTCTTTTTAGTCAGGCGAGCCCTTTTTTCTATACAGAGCCTTTTCGCCGTTTCATCTCTAATGATATTTAATGACGTCTGTTATTTTTTTCTATGGGAATTATACTATGTATTAATTTAGTTTTTTGCTTTCTTACGTTTCGTTGTGTTTTTCGCTATAATTAAAATAGCTGAAAATCTTTAACCTGTTATGTATCTGCAAATTACATATGAATAAAACTCGTCCTATATTAATGTAATTAATAAAATAAATAAATTAAGTTTATTTCTATAACCAATACGTATAAAAGAGTTAACAACAAATTGCCTACATAAATCCCTAATTTCAATTTTCAAATGTCAAGTTTATTATTACATTAAACTAAGAATATTAACATAATTTGGAATATAAATGGACTACTTAAAGATAGGTAAGTACTCTAAAATTCCTTCAAATTGGATAAATTATAATTAAGAAGTCTTGTTTAAAATTTAATATAATGATATAATCAACATCGAAAATTGTATTAAAAACTTATGTCTTTGTTCTTATTACAGGTACCTACTTAATTAACCTTGTTTGAAAATTAATCACATGAAATGTGCGCAATTATTATTATTGACTTATATCTATTGATAGAATATTTAATATTTCTTTTGTTTTGGTTAATTAAAAAAATAGCAACAGCAAAGCGAAAACGTGTTGTGTGTTCTTTACAACAGAAACTGCAGGTCCGTAATAGCCTCAACAAAGGTGAATCTGTAGAAAAGTTGTCTCTTGAATTCGGAAACAGAACAGATTTAGAATATCATGCAATGACAGTAGAGGGGAATGATGTTTCAAGACGCCTAAATGTTAAGGAAGCCAAAGTCAGAGCACCTAGATGACGCCTTATGGGTGTGGTTTCGTTAAGTGAGGTGTAAATGAACTTTTAGCTGGTCCTAACCCTAACCCTCCCTAGGTGAAAAGTTTGGAGAAATGCACTAGGTAGAGTGGGACACGACACCTTCTATGTTTTGCTACTTTATGCACATAAAAGGTATTTAATGTGCAAATAAGAGCATTTTATTTCACGAGAACTATTCCCTTAGAAAAAATATTTATCTGTGCGTGGATCTAAATTACACATCTAACAAAAAAAGCCATCAAAATCCCATTCGATTTTTACTCATAAACAGAGCGAAACAGAGCGGGCTCAAAGACTGAATGAAAACAATCTAACAAAGTCAGGCCTGAGGTTTTTAGTATCTCCAAAAAATACAAAAGGCTAATGAGGGACTTCATCTCCGTGAGACCTGTGTAATTTTGGTACACATATTCCTTTTGACGCAATGTTTTCTTCCAATCGATTTATTCATTTGTATATTCTACAATTATTTCAACCATTTCATCTGTTGAAAAATATCAATTTCCTTAGTGAGGCCCCTGGCTCTACCTTTTGATCCGGGTAGATGGGTAACAATATTCCGTGAGGGGGTTCGTGAATAACTCAAAGGTTTATCAGTCCAAATAGCCTCATTATCTTTACCTACAGAATAATTGCTTGAATCAGATCCCGTGCTCCTGATCTTCTGATTTAGAATTAGCCGAGATATCCATATCATCACCGCTGTCATCACGATCTGCAAAGGGCACATAATCAACATTCCCTCGTAGTCATCATCTGACAGAACTGCATCCTCTGTTTCACTGACTTTCTAATGACTCGCTATCAGTGTCCCCTTCCTCCTGCCTATCAAGCTCTGCCAATATTTCTTCATGTGTCATAAATCTTGGATTAGAAGACATTTTTTATTTAAAAAAATGAAAAAAAATTTTACACAAAATACCACGTTACGTCGGATCCCACACCAATTTTAGACAATTGCTCAATATGACGTAAAAACAATAGAAAGAAAGGAGTCTGACTCACGCAACTCGGTGCTCACCCAGACAACGACTGGCCAGGAGGGTACCAGAAGCCAGAGTGTTTTGCCCCCTCCACACGAACATATATAAACAAAATAGCTGCTCCAAAAGCCAAATAATGAAAGTAGTAATTCTAATAATGCCGTATGTACTTTTTGTGTTTCAGTAAAATTTCCTCATATTCCAATAAGCAGGGGTTCTACTGCAGATACTGACATGGTACTTCGTTGATTAGTATTTTCACTAACTAATCTTATTTAATTTATCCATGTACCCACTAAATCTGGTAACAGTCATCCGTATTATGCATATTTGTGCAGATTCGTGTTATTAAATAATAACCGTCTGTCTGTTACAGGTAGATTCATAATGGCAGATTCAAACCACAGCCAACAACATAAGATGTCCGCGATTAATTTCCTGGTAAATAGATTAATTAAATTCCCGATAAGTCAAAGGAGTTTCCAAAAAGAATTAAAATATATTAAAAACATTGCAAAACACAATGGTTACTTCTCTGTAGACGTTGATCGCGTCCTTAAGAAGGTCCAATATCGACAACACCGTAGAAACTCCACAACGCTTACTCCGATAGAACCCCGCGACAACAGTAAATTTTTAATACTACCTTTTCATAAAATAACGAAAGGAATTAGCCGAGTCGTAAAAGACGAAAATATAAAAATTGGTTATAAATCGTCCAACACACTTCGTAACCTTTTAGGAAATCCTGAAGACAAACCGGAAATGAAACAAAAGTCGGGAATTTATAAAATTACATATGGAGATTGTGAGAAAGTCTACATTGGACAGGCAAAGAGGTCTATCGAAACTAGGTATAAGGAAAATATTTCGCACTACCGACACGAGAGAGCAGATATATCTGGCGTCGCGGAACATATGGTAAAAACAACATAATATAAATATAGATAATTTAAAACTAATGAAATCGGTAACATCGACGTGCGAGCTAGTTGCTCATGAATCCGTTTATATTAAAAAGAATAAAAATCTTCTTAATCGGGAAGAAGCGTCCTTGTCATTTTCCGTACTAATCTATTTATTGGAGTAATAAAGGCATACACTTGAGAACACACGTGGTCCTTCTATGAATTTTTGCATCCAGAGTGTGGGAGAAGGTTGTACATATGTTAGAGATATGTAGAGGGAATAGAATAGGCAGAAGAAAAAGGACCGCATGTTTCTAGTTTAAGTTATTTTCGTGCTCATTCGGTTATTCGACTTGATAATGGGAATCCACGTATTCCCGAAACACGTGTCGTCCTGAATTAATTAATACTTTGCGCTGGAGGAGTAATCCGAACAGTGTGTTTACTGCGCTGCCCCACAGTCCTTGCAATCTTTACCAAAACATAATTGAATAGTTTTCGTAATTTTTCAAATTTTATTATCTATTTAGCTTTTCTATTCAAAATTGCGTGTTTAAATATTTTCCATAAAATCTTAATGCAGCGCTTTGAGTTCATATTCCCTCGCTACCTGCGACCTTTTGATTTTTGTAGTTAGTAGTTGTGTTGAGTTAGTACCTCCATCAATTTGAAACACGGCAATATACATCTGGACATTCTTTTTGTTTTTAAACTACAAACCACAGATTCCTAGTCTTTTTTCTTTTCGACACCTTCTATATCTTCTGGACATCTTCAGATATCCCACCGCTCTCACCCAACGACACGTCTTTAATATCCGCTCACGTTTCAATACCAGTAAGAATCATTCGCTTCTCGCTATGTTCGCGAGAGCATCGACGCGCCGCAACCTTCTCCCTTGGCAACGAAAAGCGGCAGTGTTCGCAGAAGCCACGTCTCGCTACTCGATTCCCGATTCCGTACACGTACAGACGGAGGACCGATCGACGAGAGAGCGAGGTACATTTTTATGCACCCTCGTCATCCGGACCGTGACGGGACACCTTCGGTACCATCGGCAGATTGAGCCGACTATCGCGGATTCGGCCCTCGTCCCTCCAACGCGTCGCTATCCCTGTGTTGGCGATGGTGTTTTAACACTGTCGCACCGCGTTTTTCACATGTGTAAAGTTTCACCCTCGCAAACGGTAACGACGAAGGAAACGGACGAGTTTTTGTAACACGTGTAGTTACGCCGAATGTCATTGACCTCGCAAACTGCGTTTTAGAATAGGGAAGAGATAGATCTTAAACCAAAATTATCAATTGAACGCACGAGTACACGGAATCGTTATGATCTGATTGTCAGTTTAAAGAATTTAAATAATCCCATTGTTCAAATTAATTTTGTAGAGTAAAATAGCGAAGAAAATAATATTCTAATATTCGCACACTCCTATTAACTAACAAATCACCTCTCTACATTACTGCTTAGATCCAATACCCTTCTAGCAACAATTGGGTCGTGTAAACACTGAACAACAGTCATATTTGGAAATCTTTATCTTAATTAAATAGGTACAGAAGTAGATTATTTACTTTATCTCCATAACTCTGTGTAGTTATTAAATTCTTTATTATTAAGCTTACACTGCACTGTTGAGTTCATAAGAAATTAATGACGCACCAGGAGATGTGTACCGTCTCATAAATTACTCCGCAGACCAGAATTTCATCACTTTAAATTGCATCAGTAAAACCAGCCACTTCCATGCAGTACATTAAAGTCGGTAGATGAAAGCAATGCAGCTGGGCGTCGTGTTTTCTGTTTTATGATGTTTCTCTTTGGGTTTATATCAAAGTTACAATACGCAGTACATCTTTAAACAACTCTCTAAACATTGAATATGAGTACATATTTAAAAATTCCGTTTTCATTTTAACACAAATTTCATTTTGACCGATGTTTAATATGAACTGCAGTTTGTAAATTGAAGTGTAAGACACCCTGTACCCAACCGGTAAATGCTGGATTAAAAAAGTATTCTTATGCAATTCCCAAAGTTTACGTATCTAAATGAAAGATTAATTGAGTTCAATTTTATTCTACACATCATAAATACCAATATTTACTTCCCTAGTCGTCATATACACTTATACATGCATTTGCTGTACTAAGGTTCAAGCAATCAGGAATCCTAAAACATCTACATGTAAAATGAGACGCGAAAACAAAACATGAGAGTAACAGAATAGAAGGAAAATATGTCATCAATATTTTTGTTACAAAAATTATTTAATTATATTATTGTTGGCTAAAATGGGTTAAAGTTTTTCAATAGAGCAATGCGAAGTGACAAATTCCTCTCATCAAAAAAATAAGATGCGCAGGCGATAGCTGCATTGTTAAATACATCAACAAAAACATCAATTATTAGAATTTGCATCCTTAAGTAAAATAGGTAATGTTATGGAGAAGGTGAAAATCTTCTTTCTCCTGACACGATGAACCTAACAATACATTTTCTTAATTATGCTAATAGTAGGTAATTTAGTTTTTATAACAAATAATATTCACTGCTATACAGTAGATATTTCCATGCATGAACAACCTTTAAGTTTTAGAAGTCACTAAAAGCGAAATATTCAGTATTTTCATTGATTTAATTCTGATTCATGTTTCAATCCACATTCAGTAATTAATACTCTTTCAATATAATCGCTGAAATACGTCAGGTTTGATTGAAACCGAGCAACTTATGGAGAACTAATGATCTTCAACCCTCCAGTCGCGGGGATGCCAACCCAAGAACTTGTATACGGAAAACTACAAATATTTCGCCCGTTCCGTGATACCCGCAGTTGTTGGGAATACTGCAGTCGGTAGTACTCTCTCGGAATGTAAACATTATACACCTAAGTGTGGCAGATTGTTACGATTTGCGATCAGCATGGCCCGCGCGTTTACGTATCCATCTAACGAACGCAAAGTTCCCACCACCTACATATATTGCATCGGCAACTACGACGGTTCTGTTATACATACTATGTTTCGCTCCTACTAGCAGATGTGAAATTTCCAACTCTGTACAAGGTGTGTAAATTAAGTAATATTTTTAAATATTTTTATTTGAATATAATTACAATTGAGCGTTGTCTCCTTCAAAATAACCCCCTTGGGAAGCCACAAAGCGTTGGAGACGGTTCTTCCATTCCTCATAGCAGTGCTGGAACTCGGATATTGGAATCGCCTTTAGCTGGTTGGTTACAGCCGGTTGAATGTTTTCGAGTGTACCACAATGATGTCCCTTCAGATGAATCTTCGCTCTTAGGAAGAGGAAAAAGTCACATGGACTCAAGTCAGGTGAATAAGGAATCTAGGGAACCACAGAAATATTTTTACTGGCCAAAAAACCGTTTATGGAAATTGCTGAGTGACAAGGCGCATTATCATGATGCAGGATCCAATCGTTCTTGATGTTTGGTCTCACACGGATGACCATCTTTCGGAGTCTTTCGAGAACCTCTCGGTAAAAATTTCAATCAACTGTCTGACCTTGAGGCACGGATTCTTTGTGAACGATTCCCTGGCTATCAAAGGAACAAATCAGCATGCTCTTGATCTTTGATTTGCTGATTCTTACTTTCTTGGGCTTTGGAGAGGCTGAAGTGTACCATTCCATGCTCTGGCCTTTTGTTTCTGGGTTATACTCGAACACCCAACTCTCATCACCAGTAATGACACGTTCCAAAAAATTTTCGTTATTTTCAATTGATTCCAAAAAGTCAACGCACCTTTGTTTGGTTTTTTGGAACCATTTTCTATCAGATCTTACTCATTCCCAGTTCATTGGTCAAAACTTGATGAACGGCGGTGTGAGACAAAATCAACTGTTCATTCTAACCGTTAACCGACGATGAACGCACAGGATCGCGGATTTTGTCGACATTGCCATCGGTTCTTGCAGTTGAAGGTCTTCCGCTGCGTGGCCCATCTCCCACCGACTCTCTTCCTTCTGAAAACGTCTTAAACCACCGAAAAACCTGGGCTTTCGACAAAACCCTGTCTCCGTAGGCTTGCTGAAGTTTTGCAAAAGTTTCTGTTGCACTTTGCCCTAGTCTGAAGCAAAACCTGATAGCACACCGTTGCTCGAAATTAATG
>JARFOC010000693.1:183189-194632 GCA_031763485.1 Osmoderma eremita | reverse complement strand
TAAGTTTGTAATTATCATTATTATTCAAAATTCATTAATAAAGTATATTCTTAGTATTTTGAAACACAGCAATAGATGTAAAGTGCAATTACAGTCAATACGGATACAATACAAAAATTAACAAACTGATTACTACGTATTCAAGAAGCCTTTAATACAGTAGAAAGTATTGTCGATCAAGAGGAATTTCAACTGATTCTTGAATCCAGACGTAGTTCTTCACTTCTTGATATATTCTGGCACCTGGTTGTAGATTAGATGGTTCATTTATCGTTCAAGTTAAGCGTTCAAGTAGTAATCTTATGGACTTGTTTATACTTTATAAAACTTTTCCAGTTATGAGTGATATCTATTCCGAAGCAAAAAGAAAACATAAACTGTTGTCGACAGAAAGTAAAAAGTAAACCATCCTGTGGACGTGATGGTGTACCCTGTAATTTGTTTAAAAGAGTTGCAAATTGTTTATTTGCTCCAATTACCTATTTGATTAATCTATCATTTGAAACGGGTGTATTTCCGTCAAAGTTGAAGGAATCTCGTGTCATTCCTTTACATAAAAAAGATAGCAAGTTAGATATTAAAAATTATCGCCCTATCACAATTTCTTCTAATTTCTCAAAAATTTTTGGGTGTGCCATGTTGCGTAGAAATTTGAATAAATATAATATTTTAACTGAGCAACAACATGGATATACAATGACTGCTATATGATATTATATATGATATTGTTGTATCGGGTATGGAAAATGGTCAGTTTCCTATAGGCGTTTTTTTTTGCGATTTAAGTCGTGCGTTCTACAGTGTTGACCATGATATTTTGATTCCAAACTTAAATTAGTATGGTATACGTGGCACTGTTTCACAATGGTTTGAATCTTTTCTAAAAGGAAGAATCCAGTTTCTGAATATTTAAAATCAGTCAGCGGGCAAAAAAGGTTTGTTAAATCCTCTAGCCTACCCGTCAAGTAGAGGAGTTCCTCAAGGGAGCATTTTTGGTCTAATATCATTTTTGGGTTTTGTTAATGATATTATTATCGGAGTACGACTTGACCATGTATGCCGACGATACAAGTGCCGTTGTGGCTTGTAACAACATATAGGGAGCCAAAATAGTGTCGTTTGACACTTCTATGTCTTTTTCAAGAGCCACCACGCGTCGGATTTTACAGAAAGATCTGCATCTGGCAGCGTACAAACTTCCGTTGACCCAACAAGTAAACGTAACACGCCGTTTTCAACGTCGTACGTTTGTGAATTAGGTGTTAGGCAAGAAACAAGATGATCATGATTTTTGTAACAAAATTTTCTTGATGGAAGAGTAAATAAACAAAATTGTCGGTTTGGGGTGAAGAAAATCCACACTGCTGTTTACGAAAGTGTAGTGCATCCCCAGAGATGTACTGTTTGGTGCGCATTTTGGAGTGGTGGTGTAATTGCAGCATACTTTTTTGAAGATGAAGCTGGTGATGTTGCCAAAGCAAAAGGAGAACGCCATCGTGACATGTTAAACAATTTCTTTTTCCATCAAATTGAAGACTTGGATTTGTACAACATGAGGTTTCAGCAGGACCGTGCAACGAGCCATAGAGCACTCGAGACCATTACTTTGTTGCATGCTCAGTTTTCAGATCGTGTTATCTCTTGCCATTCTGACATCAATTGACCTGCAAATCATGTGACTTAACACCCCTAGATTTTTTTTCTCTGGGCTTATGTAAAGGGGACACCATACGCCAACAAACTAGCAACAACCAGTGACTTTAAAAAAATATTCAACGTGTTATTCGAGAAATAGACGCAAGTTTATGTGCCAGTGTTATGAAAAATTTTACTAAACGAATGGAAGAGCAGTCGATGCGGTCATATGAATGATATCCTTTTCTATTTGTAGCCGTAAAGTCTAGAATGAATGTTGAAGAATAAAAAACATCAGTGTTACAGATATTATTCGTTTTATTCAAAAATCTTATAGTTGCAAGTGAAACATCTTTATATAATATTTGGTTTGAACATTGATACGAAATAAAACGAACAAAATATAAATAAATGTACTTACATAAAAAATGATTACGGGGAATTTATCAATGTAAATCACGTTTTTCGTTTAAACTTAATTTATCAAAGTCCCTTTGAGTTTAAGTCTTCCCTAATTTAATTTTGTTTCTGTACATTCGAATCAGAATCTAAGTTTTTTCACGTCCCTATGACGCTCAGCGCATCACACCAAGTAGTTTTAAATTAGTTCTGCATTCAACTTAACCCTGCGCTGGAGAGTTACTAGCGGTAAATTTATCCGAGACGGTTGCACTAAATTCGGTATAATTTGAATTTAACTGCTGCTCTTCAACAAAATCAATTCGCCACGGAATTACTTCCGCTGTACTTACGTCACCAGAGTAGTTTTTAACTCGGTTCTGAGTCCGCTTAAGTGTAACGATATTAAATATGAAATAAGAGTACCGTGCTAAAAATGCGTAAGTTGCTGTAATGCAAATTATATAAAAAATACAGAAAAAAAAGTATTTTTGTGGGGTAGACAAAATAATTATAAACAAAAAGATAAACTCCCCAGATATACATAAAACTTTTATGCTTTATCTCCTTTTTTATTTAAACAGGCATTCATTTACGACTGACTTTTTTAACGTATGTTTACCTAAGGGATAACATTAACACCGGGGCGACCCTATCTTCAAAAGTCCTGTACAACAACCCTAAACCGTTGTCCCGTATTTTCATGTGAACGTCGAAGATCGACGACTCATTTTCTACCGTTGCCAGGAAGGGCGCGATAGTCGAAGTGATGAAAAAGGATAGCAACATCCGTGTCATGAAAGCAGAGCAAGATAGAAGAACAGTTTCAGTTTCTCTGGCGCCGACAGCCGGTTGAATTATTAAAAAGCCATCCCGTTAGATAATTTAAAAATCCCCAGTAGCGATTCTTCCGCTAGACGGAACTTTCCCTTGTCCCGCGGACGGCATAGTCTAAATATTTACACTCATTTCGTGGCGTATGTAGTTGCGGTATGAAAAGGGAAGGTGATGTATGTATGTGGCTGTGTTCCGGGATATTCCAACGTTGATACTTCCAAGAGGAATAGGAAATGACTCTGGCAGTGTTCGTAAAATATTTGTAGCAGGTTTGTTTGTTTATATTGCTGTATGGCAACTTTATGTAAAAGGGATGCTTCGAAATATTTACAGAAACACAGTCACAGAAAGCCAAAGTTAGTATACAGTCAAAGGTCTGTCTAAACTATGTAAAATTGCAGATTCATGTTTTAAATTAATAAGTATTGATGTGTTGATTCTAAAAGGATTTTTGAAGTAACGGAGTTAATAGTTAATAAACTGTTATTTTATCACTAATAATTTTACTGTAGATTCCAAGGATTCAGCGGAATGTAGAATGTGTGTATATAAGTTCGGAGAAGAATCTTCTTAGGTATACAATTGGCATATCGTCTTCGACAGCCAAACAACAAATTGGTTTCTGGTTAAGACAGCAAGTACTCCAATTTTGGGGCAATTCTCCTGGTTTGGTACATGCCAAAGAGTGCATTTCACCTAATCATGGCAGAGAATTACTTGAACTTGATCATAAGAGGGCCAAAATAATTACTTCTGCGTTTACAGGGTACTGCAGACTCAGAAAACACCTACACAGCATCGGGGTATTGGAAGCGACCGGACTGTGTATGGGGCACGTAGAGCACGTTATGTGCAATTGTCCTGTGGCTACCGAATCAGGTGCTCCATCAGGAAAACACTTCCCTAGCTGGCCAGAAAAATTCCTTATTGAACAAGACACTGAGCTACCTTGAGGATTTTTTAGTTAATATGCCTTTAAGGAATTGTCTACTTTGTAAACAACACTGTTAGTTCTCCTTCCAGGCCACATTATTGTCAGAGAATCATGCGCTCACTTTAAAACAGTCCTCGAAAACTGCTTAAGAGAGAAGTGGTTTTCTCTTATCTCAATCTTCAACGTTTGTCCTTGTTGTTGTGTTGATAGTAAGCAAAATAAGCTCTTACGAGGAATTCAAACTTGTCTGGTATCAACGGACGTTCTGAGGAAATTTTAGAGATATTGATGGTATGAACACCGCCTTCCTCTGGTAAAAACTGATTGGCACCACAAACTGAATCGCATTTCTGTCGAGAACTTTTATTAGCAATCTGAACAAGGGCGTGATGGACTGCAACATCATTCTAGACCATCGTGTTTATAGAGTTTTACTCTGTACAGTTTGTGGTCAAAAATACATACTCAATTAGGTCGCTCACCGGTGGGCCCTCTCAGTGGTCAGGTGCGTGCGACCACTAGCAGTCGCTGCGAATGGTCGCCATCAGTTCCCCAAGTTAGCTAGTAGTCCTCATTTTTCTCTGTAAAGGACTGCTGAAATAAATCGAACATATATACTAAAATTTTAAAGCATATATAATATGTAATGTTACATTTTGCATTCATTCTGCAAATTTGTCGATTAAATTTTCTTTGTCAAGGTAAATTTTAGATATGAACTCGATTAAGGAATTTATCACAGTGGCTAGATTGGAAGGGATAACAATTTTTCCCTAAAATAAGGGATATCTTCCATAATTAATTTTCAGATGCAATTTGAAGAACAGATCTCCAGACACATCATCTGGCATTGGTATTCATTACGATTAAGATACAATTAGTTTTTTGCTGCAGCTGTCGGGCTTATTTAAAAATAAATTGAACTATCAATCAATAGCCGGGCAATGGCCTAGTTGCTTGGAAACTCACCTACTATGCTCGGAGACCCGGGTTCAAACCCCAGGTACCGCTCTTAGAGTGAGGTTTTCCCTGGGTTTCGTTACCCTTTGGCAAATGCTCAGGACCAAGATCCTAAGTCGCCCCCAAAAGCGCAGGCGTAAAATAATAACTCATAGCCGCCTTTGGCTTGCTGCAATTATCCCGCACTGCTGGAGTGAGACATGGATTATTATTATTATACCCTTTCAAAACCTTTGAAAGTTTCTTTGTGCAAATTTACAAAATGAAGCACGACGTTTCCTTTCGCAAAAGGGACATACGTTAACTGTATTTGGGGTAAAAGTAATACACGCACCAATTAGCTTTATCGCCATTGTAGATGTACACCAATTGCAGTGCCGTGCAATTTCTGATTTCGGGTTAGAATTTGGTAAACGTTGACGATAATATTCCGATCACGTATGTAATTACACTAGCATGTCCTACGGCATTTGGGCAGCAATCGTCGGCCGTTTCGCCCTAGAAAATGAGTTTCGTCGTCGCACCCAGCTTGCCAACCGCTAACAAAGATAGAGACGGACGGGGAATCGCCAATAAAGACCGCAATAAGCAAGGAAACTTTTTAATGGTGACCCAGAATGTTGGAGCGCCCCAATCCTCGCAGTTATTCCTGCCCCGGCCGGTATGCAGTCAATGGTTTCTTCACTGAATATCGCTGGAAAAGTTGCGTAAAGTTACTTACGACGGATAGATTATATGTGTCGCGGTGACTTGATTTATTCGGGATTTAAGCGGGTGAATATTGAATAAAGTCGGCCGTTGCGCCGGAATTGTTTGGAAGAAGTTCGAGCAGGAATAGAATGAGGGAAATTATTAGAGGCAATGTGAAGAAACGCTGGTGGTTCTGGTTAAAGAGGAAAATAGCTACTGAAATGGAAGCAAATCTTTATTAAGAAAGGAATAACTTAACTATTCATATTTCCCCAGCAATTTTTTCGTTTCAATTTTTACGCAAAAATTATCACAATTATTCGAAGTTCCGGATAATAATAATAATATCGTTTATTGCTCAGGTACACAAAAGAGAAGGAGTACATTGCCAAAAGTAAAAAAAAATACAGAAAGATATAAATAGCTTAGATTATAATTCAGCATGGAGAAATTCGTCGAAACTGTCGGGTTCCAGTTCACACAAGGCCGTATGCACATTCCTCCGGAATTGTGAAATAGAATTGGACAATTTTACAGAATGTGGGAGCCTAATATTACATTTTAAACTTTTGTATGATATTATTTTTATTGTTTTTAAGAACGTCCCTACATGATTCATTATAACCCAAACCATACATAATACGTATGATTCCCTTCTGCATTATAAAGACACGCATAAGCCAGCTACTACCACCCCAGACACTGACCCCTTACACAAGGTGAGGATAGCAGCATCCGTTATCATTGCCTGGTTTTCATCTTTGTATCACAAATGAATTTTCTATTTTTCAGTAAAATGTATTTAATTTGTGATTGATGTATGAACAAATACAAAAAAAAGTTCTTAAATTAATAAAGAAATATTTGACACAAGGAACTGGTTTTTTTTCGCACTGAGGACACGTTAACGTATAACTGGTTGCCTAGTATGTCGCTTAATGTTACCTATTTTTGTATTGATTGTACGATTATTTTATTGGGGTTTATGTAATTTATATTTGCCTTCATTTTAATGGTAGATCGGATAACTAGATCCTTAATCACCTCTTGTTTTGAGTATAGTTAATCAACCTTGGTAATGTTGAAGATTAAAACAATAACTATTATTTTTCAATGAATACAGAAGATGTAATGATATAACGAATATGCAACATGTATAAAAAAATTGCATTTTCATACAAATAATATATGTATATTAAAAAATTTAAAAACATACGGCGGGAGTCGGTGCACACACAATATTCATAATTTTATATTTGAAATATACATATGTTGGTTGTAACTTTTACAATATGCAGATATGCCGTCGGCATGACAGTAAAACATAATAGTTTTCAATATTGTGATATGTGAACTGCTCGAATTTAAATTTTTGCAGATTTTATTTGAAGTGCTCCGCGTATCCGGTATGTTATAAACAGCATATGGCACGTTCATTTGTACCTGCATACATATGAGAGCGTTTTGCATTATTCAACATACCCAAATCTTCTACAAGCACGACAGTTCGCGTGTCGCTACATTTTAACGGAAATTGCAGGAAATAATAGCCAATAATTTAGTTTTTATTATACTGCAGTTTTCGTATGGCGCCTTTTCCAGAAAATCATATATACGTCTGAGTACAAAGCCCTTATCTTCTAAGTATAACCCAATCCGGTGTGATCGAATCAGGTGAAGCTGAAATAGTGATCGTCCTAAGACCAATATGGGGATCAGAGCGGACCGTCTTATTGGATACTCGTCCGTTCGATATAAGTATAAATTGCCCCCATAAAAATAGCGCGGATTGTTTCCTATTTCCTTTTAGTTTACTTTTCTCTCCCTTTTCCTCTTCTTTCCGTTATTGCATACTTTATGTACAATAGGGCAGCTGCGACATTCAATATTATTTAATTTCTAGTCTAACAGACTACTCTAAAGGACGCTACTTTAATCAATAGATCGTGCGTTATTCTTGATCAAATATTTAACCAATTTAGCAGAATTGTATGAAAGACTATATTTTCTGACCAAAAATTCTGAATAATTTATAATTTAAATATATTCAACCATCAAATCAAATCATAATAGGAATGACAAGAGGCGGTTACTAGATGCCAATTTATATGGGCGCAAATGATGTCGTAAACCTTTCTCAGCGAAAAACTCAGGGAAGATTCTTAGAGCAAAAAGATATGCTCACTGGTGTAGTGGAAATGCGGAAAGACTTCTTTGAAGTTGAAGTTGAGATGAGGCACTGGGGAAGGATATCCAAACATGCTGAGAAATTTTGTGCGTTCCGTAATCGAGGACACATCAGAGGAGTGACGGCGACAAGATGGTGTCACTGCCTAAACAGCTCGCCTACTAATAGAACTCTTAAAGAACGTTTTTGGAATGGGGGTAAGGGTCACCCAACTTAACAGATGCAGACTTCTTCCTGTGTCGGTACTTAAAAGATAGAGGATATCCCGTAAAAATTCTTAGACCATTCAACAATTGAAGGCCAGGATCTCCAAAAAATCGAAAGAATAACGTACGAAACATTGCGACAGAGAAAGAGCTCGTCATTAAGAAGAGCGAAATGGTGGCGGTTTTTTAGAACTAAATAAAATTTATTTCAAAGAAATATGGTTATTGTTAACAAAATTACTTATTATGTCTTACGCATTTCTAACCATTCCGGTGGGAAGCTTGAAAAAGATTTAGTAACAGTGGCATACGGACCAAACGAAGATAAGGAAAACAAAAGGTAAAATTCTTTAAAGAACCGCTACTGCAAATAGATGACAGTAATTGCAGAGAAAGAGAAACACAAACGGTGAATTGATGGTGGCCATTTTCTGTCAGACAGGAAATTGAAAAATGAAAACAAACTATTTTCAGAAGTACATAAGCGGAAGGATGTCAACTGGAAATTACATATTGAAAGAAACTCAGTAGGAGATTCCAGAAAATCCTAGAACAAAAAATTTAAGAACTAAATACAGAAGAAACAGTGACAAATTTCAAAAGAGCGATTAAACAAATAAGAGAACCCACTGGTGGTCCAAGAACATAAAAGCCCTTATCATGAGAAAGAAATATTTAAACAGCGAAGCGCAGTCTACGAAAAATACAAAAATAATAGAAAAGAGCTTAAAAAATAAGTCATGAAAGAAAAAAATGGAAAGCCATGGGCAGATTTCGGAGTAAAAATGAAAGACTCCTACAACGTAAATCAAAAACTGCACATTATACACAGTTAGCCGTGCCTAAATCTCCACAAAACATGACACTAAGCAACGATCAAAGTGCTGATGATACTAAGGCAAATGAAGCACTGCTATGTTGGCATACTATTGCTGGACGCTGAAGAGAGATGTGTCTGATGCGTACTTATGCATCAGACACAGCCGAAAGTCATTTATCAGCACATTTTTCAAGTAAATATATCACTCTGTACGTCATTTTTTCATGATTCATACACATATTATAATATATACTTTCACAAAATTTCATTGTGTTGTCACTCTGAAACCCTGCCTAATAGAAAAATTCTGAAAACAGATATGAAATAAGTGTAAAAAGTACTACCAAGTTCACCCACTTTACCTCGTCGGACAAAGTAAATTTGAAATTTTGTTGACCAGTGTAATAAATTGTTTTAATCTTGGGCATTTACCTTCTCTTTTAAGAACAATTTCTCAAAAAATGACGCGTTCGATTAACAAGTCATGCCCAGTTGTATTGCCATGTTTCAGTTTTGATTCGTTATATTCGAGATGAGTCGCTTGTCCGCGGATACCTATATGAACTTGTTCTAAAACCAAAATTAATTAAAACGGATTGATAATGAGATATGAAGCCTGAAAATTCTGTTATAAGTTCCTTTTTAGGAAAATATTACTCTACGTGGTTATCAGTATAGGCAACAAATTACAATGTATTTTTCAAATATTTTTTTACATACCTTTCCCAGTCGAAATCCTTACTCCAATATTTACAATACTACAACGATATTTCGTACCAAAATATTGTTACACACCGGTTTTAGTTGAACAAAAAATCGGCGAAACCTGAACTGTTTGAACAATCAAATTTTTTGAACTATTTTTAATTATAAATCTAAGATTAGACGTTCGAAATCAACAGTCAAAAATAAGAATAAGCCAAAATATATGACTCAGAGAGGGGTCGGGTTGCGCCATAAATACCAAAATGATTAACCGGTAATTTGGGTTATTCAGATCTTCCAGCTTCCAGCGTGGTGGATTCGTCAAAGCCGAATAGGCGGCTGTCACAATGGCGCTGCATTATACTTAATGACCACGGTAAATACACCCCGCAGCACTCCAGCCGCGTAACATCGAGAACTTCCCCGGGGAGGTGTACGTCATTTTCGCCGCGGATAATTCCCAGAATAGACCTTCATTAACTTGATAGAAACTGCAATTCCGTTGCAGATCTTAATTTTACATTCTTGTTAGCGCGATAATGCCGAATCAGCGAGAATACCGAAAGCTCTCGAAGGCAGACGCTGGAGGCGCCCGGTCGGTTAGTTATAAGATCGATAAGTGGCGTTCGTGAGGACAATGGTGTTGTCGAAGGAGGAATGGTTTGATTCAAATCCTCTTCGGAGTAGTTCTCGTATTTTCTCTAAATAATTGAGTTGATTATTTAGACGTTTTCGTGCACTGAAGTTAGTTTTACGCTTTGTTTTAGATGAAATTAATTAAAGTTATTTCTTTAGAAAACCATTTCCTAGTGGATTGAATCAGACACCAGAAATTGAGAAGTGAATTGTACACGATAGAGCGCTGTCCGTAGCTTTCTGAATCTATACAGTTCATGGATTTAGACTTCTTTATGAATTGCATCATATTTATACACAGTTCGATATACAAAACTGTGAAAGAATTCAATACATACAAAATACAAATCATCAAGAGCTTTTGGAGGAAGATAAAGTAAATCGAAGAAATTTTTGCAGCGAAACAATGTTTAATTTGTTAAATGACAAGAAAAATATTCTTCTGGAAACTAAAATTTTATAAAAAAACTTTTTATGGAGTTCAAGCAACAATTGCAAAATACCGTTTAATTAATTTAACATTGGGGCACATTTGTCTTACTTACACCGCTAGACTCTTAAGAGTTATTTTTGCCGCTGGAGAAATGCAAGCATAAGTAAAGCTTAGGTAAAGAAGTATGATCGGTTTTCCTATCAACATTTTATTTCTTCCTTAATTCACATGAAAACACAATAAAGCTTCCGCAGCGCGCACATCTTAGATTTTACAATCCTCTCTCCTCCATCGATTCCATTACCACTATAATAGTTTATAGCGTTAACTTAACCCCGGAACAATTTCAAATCTCCAACGGTCTTCTCAGGGTCGGAAATCAAAGTTTTCCCCGCACTAAAGCTGTTAATTTTTATTTTACCCGGTTCGCTAAGGCCGGGTATCAAAGATTTACGACTTTCGGGGGAAAGCGAACAGATACTAAAGCGCCAGATGGTACGGGCAAGAAATTGTTGACCGTCCGTTTAAGCGATCAACGGCAAGCAACATGTTGCCTGGTCGGTCCCTACGGCTATTTGACTTACGCACAGGCGGAGGTTTTAATTTTCATGAAAGCTTTTGATGGAGGAGAGGATGTAATGATTTCGTGATGCTTTATTGGTTGATTGATTCCGTAGTTTCCAAGCTTCTGTTTCTTTTGAGTTTATTTACAAATCAAAGCCAGACGGGATGTGTAGATTCTAAATCGTAGAATTGTACATATGTATAAAATATGAAAATACAAAGAAATTAGGTTTGTTTCCACAGAGTCTTAAGAAATCGAATAACATATTTTCTGGGGTCTCCTCTCTAAACATGTATGACAAATGAGGTGTTTAATTCATCTTATCGTATGAACATTTATTTATGTTTATGTATATCATCTTTGTCGGCGACACTGTTCAATCTAGTGCTGGAGATGATTTTGAGAGAATGTGAAATAGGAGCAGGAGGTTTAATA
>JARFOC010000693.1:153798-173025 GCA_031763485.1 Osmoderma eremita | reverse complement strand
AATTCTATTATTAAGGTCTCATAATTTTGTTTTATCTTATATGTTTGTAATTCCTTAAATAGTTATTCATTTTGTCAGAGAGGGGGTAGTTGCTTTATATAGACTAAGTTTAATTATTTAGTATTAGTCTGATGAAGCCAATGTTTTGGCGAATCAATTGTTACTTTTATTTTTAATATAGTGAAGATTTATACAGTTTCAACTGTTTTATTTACATAATATGGATCTTCATCAAGTAAACGCCAAATCAATCCAATTGTTATAATTAATAGCTACAGTAGTAACTAGTTGCAATAAGCCACAAATTGAACGAATATTAGTTAATGAGGGCACGATTAAAAAGATTCCATCTTTTATTAATGCAATTTTGTTAATATTTGCTTTTCGTTGCTCATTATAATTTTTTGAATCAGGAAGCTATCATGTTGGATACAACTTGTTGCATGCAGTATTGCTTTCTGGGCATACCTGGCATCTCCGAGTTCCTCTGAGAAAGAAGTTTTCTTTTAATAAAGGGCAAAAAAGTTCTTATACCTCTAAACACGAAATTTACAACTTAAGAATGGTTTGCAAACGTCCAGAGCTAAAACACTATGCGAAAATTACCTTGATATACCGCATATTCAGGATGCATCCCAGAGTCGTAACCAACAAATAGCTACATCTCATTTACCGCAACCGTACGTACGTACATGAATTTTCCTACCTTAACGACACCATAAAGAACGGCAATTTCACCAAGAAAAACACAAGGTAAAACCCTATATAAATTATTAAGTAATCCGCCCCTGCATTTCCCCTCCGCATTACCTCGCTGTCAACGGAAATCCTATGTTCCTCCTGCGCGACGAGGGGTTGCATCCGCTCTAGGGCGGATGAGAATTAAATGAAACATAAACATCTAACACCGATGCTCGCCTGCAAAAGCCGGCCAGCGCCGTTCCCCGAGGAACAGCGCTGATAGACATGGGGAAACGGTAATCCCCAACGCCTAATACATAAATGCAACTACGATACCACGCGGGAGATGCAGGACGTCCCAACATACGGTGCACCAGAGGGCCACAGAAAGCTTTTTATTGAGACCAATGAACGGAGTAAATGAAGAAAAGTACTTGAACTTAGAGCTAAGTATGACAAACAGCAATTAATTAAAGGCGCCGAGAGTGCATTAAAAATACCCGAATGAAAGAAGCTGCTATTCTGTTAAAAGAGAGTACTGAAACAACTCTGACAAGAGCCAGTAAAATTCTGAATGTCTGGAAGCAGCCATCACCGAAACCGTTTACCTCAGATGAAGCATTGTCATTAATCGTGGAAAGCAACTTAACTCGCAGTCAATATATGAATATCCGTCCGCAAGCAAAATCCAGAAATGCCTATATTTACCCTTCCTATTCAAGAATATTATCTGCTAAGAGAATGCGTTATCCATCTCCAGAAGCTTCTACAATCACGGGATCTAAATATGATCGAAGTGAATTTGCAATCCCTTCTAGACCATACTGCTGCACGAATAGTTTTCTCTATAAAGGAAACATTAACTGCTTATTCTCCAGAAGAATTACAACGTCTGACTATGTTAACATTTTTTTTGACGGTAGCAGTGGACATAGTGAATATAAGCAAAGTATGTCGGAAGACTTCCAGGACTCAAGCATTTTTCTTACATCATTAGTGCCTATTAACATAATATGTCCAAGTGGAAAAAATATGGCAAAATCCTAGATCCTCAAGCACAAGATATTGTAGGCCGATGAGAATTCAATTGAAGAAAGAGACTTCGGAAATATGTAGGTTAGAACAAGAATACTATACAACCCAAATGGCAGCTTTACGCGAAACACTATGTTACAATGTCGTTATTAAACAACAAAATTTACTGACAATGGTCGACAACAATGTCTGTAACTCTATTACTGACACAAAACTACACAAAAGTGTTACGTATGTGGAGCAAGTTCAATGGAAATGAATTCTATTGGAAATTTTGCAGAAAGAGAAGTGCAAGAACATACTTTTGAATTTGGGCTGTCCACATTGCACGCGTGGATAAAAAAAATGAGTATTTATTACATATATCCTACAGACTAAGTATCAAAAAATGGCAAGTCCGACACGCCGACGAAAAGGTAGGGTTAAAAAAAGAGAAAACAAGAAGTTCAAAGACGTTTTAAATCTGAAATGGGTTTGATAGTCGATAAAGTGCGACAAGGAGTTGGTGCATCAAATGATGGGAATACTACTCGACGCGTTCTCGCTAATTATGAATTATCAGCAAACATATTGAACGTAGACGAAGATATAGTAAAAAGATGTTTGATCATATTAAGTACTTTGGCATCCGAACATAAAATTCATATAACTGCTTTTAAGGAGTATTGATTGGAAATGGCAAAGTTACTAGTGGAAAAATATCCATGGTTTTATATGCCACCAAGTGTTCACAAGGTGTTCAT
Organism: Osmoderma eremita; assembly: GCA_031763485.1. Lineage (NCBI taxonomy): Eukaryota > Metazoa > Arthropoda > Insecta > Coleoptera > Scarabaeidae > Osmoderma > Osmoderma eremita. Next base: position 170,566 of record JARFOC010000693.1, on the reverse strand, counting down.
ACATACTGCAAATTATTGAGCATTCATTAGTACCTATTGGTTTACATTCTGAAGAAGCCGAAGGGTCGAGGAACAAGGACATAAGAAAATACCGAGAACACTTCATAAGAAAAACTTCTAGGATTGATACTAATCAAGATTTGATTTGTCGACTTTTGTTGACATCAGATCCTTATATTACTAGTGTAAGGATAACACCAAAAAAACCAAAGCATCTACCTTGTCCAGAGATGAGTGTGCTTACTGAAGATTCAGATAGTGAACGTGGAGATGACAGTGGAAGTGAAAGTGGAAATGATAGTGAAAGTGGCAGTGATAATCATAGTTTATACTTTTCTGATGGCTAATAATATTCCTCTTTTTGGTATTGTTTGCTATTGTTATGTTTCTTTTTATTATTTATTAATTTATATGTGCTTATGTGTACAAATTAAGTTGACAATACTCTACGTTTATTTCCCTATACATTTGACATAATAATAATATATTGTTGTATTATATATAAGTAGTATTAATAATGCTTATTATTGACCATTCTTTCATATTAAATACTATTATTTTTTAAGAATATCTTGAATAAATGGTTTTACGTTTACATTTATTTTAGGAACTCTTTTAACAGCGTTTTTCACAATGTGATTAAACTACTTATAAGAAACACCGCTGCTGCTATTTAAACCTTGGTATTATTTTATATTACCATAAATATTTGCATTTCCATGTATATGTACACTACTTTTAGTTATATTCTTGAGAAATATTTTTTGGTTTCGTATTATCTATATCATTCTACTAATTAAGATTAATGTCACTCCTGATAATAATAGAAGTTACACGAATATCTCAAAAAACTGCATACATATTAATAAGTGATACAGTTTCATAGTTAAAATGTGTTAAATATGACCGCTGATAATTTTGGCCCCTTTTGTGTCGTTTTAAACCACTGTGCGGTGTTTAACTGCATAATTTTGACGGAATAGAATTTGACATCTCTTTCCACGCATTCATTTACAATGGTAATCTAGGAAAAACTCCACAGAGAACGCTACTGCTGAAGAGACATACGCATGTGCTCATGTTCGAATTAAAAATTCCCATGTTATGCCATTGCTACTGTCAAAAATGCTAATTTTGACAATTCTTTTTCTCTCTATTTGTCGAAACACAAACGAAAACAGTGTAAGGTAACAGTGCTCGATTTGGCAATGGTTCCCTTTAATTTATGCCTGTGATCAGAATAAATTGTAAAAGATAAAACAAGGGTATAAAACAGCATGAACGGTAGGATATTGACAGGTAGATTCAATGAATATGCATTCACCACAGTACTGGGTATTCGGAGGAAGTAGACGCTTAACAATTTTATTACGGTTGGAAGTTGGTAGAAAGATATCGGTGCTTGCTAAAAATCGTGATACATGAAAGACTATCTCTTACCCAAGATTACCGTCGTACTGACCCAATTAAACAAATTAATCTTTATTTTTCACAGGCCGACAAAAAACTTGTTTTTTTCCTCTGTTTTTTTTTGTTTCTAGCTCAGTTCGGTGTGCATTTTACGAATATGGCAACTATGTTTCTCTAATAGCTTTTGTTTTTGAATTACAGCTTACTACCCGGTTTTACCAATTTTTTTTTTTTTTGATTTTTATGTTTCGACGGACACTAAGATATATTTTCTAGATATGGCTTCGTCAAGAAGACATTGTTGCATAATCCTTATTGTTTTTGCTATATTTGTGGCGAATATATCTTTGCAAAATATCGAAAACCTATATCAGACTTCGTAAAAACTGCGTATCTTCAGTACTTTAAAATAGCATTGTGGAATCAAGACAAGCCGTGTGTGCTAGAAATGTCTTGTGCGTCTGCGACAATGGTCCAATGGAAAAAGGAATGCAATAAAGTTCGAAACACCCATGATTTGACGAGAACCTCAAAATCATCACAACGATTCCTACTTCTGCGTTGTGAAAATAAACGGAATTAATCCTAGAAATCGAAGCAAGTGGCCATATCCTAACTTATCTTCTGCTGTACAACCTCAATTAAAATCATGTGAGGTACAAGCCAGTACATCTAAACTCTCTAATGATCCAAAACTACATAAACACGAGCGCAATACATGAAATGAAGACTCTGATTTAGACTGCAGATTTAGCCAAACAGAACCTCAACGATTTAATCAAAAAGAACTAAATGAACTTAGTAAGAGATCTGAACCTACCAAGAAGCTTCTGAAATTTTAGCATCGTGTTTAAAAGAACAAAAATGTCTTAGTCCGGAAACTAACATTACTTTTTATCGCTCCCGAGAAAAGAATCTGTTACCGTATTTTTCTGAAGAGAAGGAGTCTTTTGTAATGATATTAGAGGTATTTTGCGACAGATGGGTTTAAAAAAATACCAACCTAGTGATTGGCGTCTTTTTAAAGACAGCAGCAAAAGAAGCTTAAAAGATGTTTTACTTCATAACGGTAACAAGTATGGATCTATACCTATTGCACATTCGACGACTTTGAAAGAAGAGTACACAAATATAACTAAAGTAATGGAAAAAAATTAAGTATCAAGAGCACAACTGGGCCATTTGTTTTGACTTAAAAATTGTTAACTTCCTTCTAAATCAACAAGGTGGATACACAAAGTTCCCTTGTTTTATGTGTCTCTGGGACAGTCGAGACAAGCAACGCCATTGGTCACTAAAAGTTTGGCCGGTGCGAGAGTTGATACAAAAAAATTATAAACGTGTTTTAGTTAGCCAAGATCATATCATACTTCCACCACTTCATATTAAACTGAGTATAATGAAACAGCTTGTGAAGGCCCTTGATAAAAGTGGCGAATGTTTCAATTTTCTCTCGCACAAGTTTCCAGGATTAAGGACCGAGAAATTAAAAGCAGGTATATTTGATGGACCACAAATTAGGAAACTCGTGCAAGATCCCGATTTTGTCAAATCAATGAATGAAGTCGAATTGAAAGCTTGGAATTCATTTGTTTTGGTTATAACTAACTTTCTTGGGAACAAGAAGTCCGACAACTATATCGAGCTTGTTGAGTGCATACTATCGAAATTTCAAGAGCTAGGGTGCAACATGAGCATAAAAATCCACTTCTTGCACTCGCATTCAGAGCGATTCCCAGAAAATCTTGGCGATTTTACTGAAGAGCAGGGTGAAAGATTTCATCAAGACATACGGACAATGGAAGAGCGTTATCAAGGAAGGTGGGACTCCCATTAAGGTGGCCGATTACTGTTGGAGCTTGCAACGAGATCCACCTGAAGTCGTTCATTCAAGGAAATCATATAAAAGATCATTTCATACTGTTGAATAGAAATTTTCTTGTATTTTTCAGTTAAAATAATAAAACTGTAAATTACAAAAAGTAAAGCTGTTAGCAATTACCCAGTATTTTTTTCTTAGTGCTAGAAATACTGAATAATGGTAAAAACAAAAAAATATTGGTGTAATCAGTCAATACGTTTTGGTTGAGACAACTCAAGCTTTTTATAAATATAGATGACCCTTTGGGAATTCCAAGTAAAGACTAATTCAAACAGGACAAACTAAACATCTCCCGCCTTAGTTATGCAAAATCCATTATCGAAATAATGGTATTATTACATACCATTGGAGAGAATTTACCTAACAATTCGCGCTAACGACAATCATTATTGCCGTTACCCCAAATTCACCAAGCGCTTCAAGACGAATTCATTTCCTAATTGTAAGGCTCATTCGCCTTCAATTGTCGTCCTCAACCCTTTCATTGAATGTATGTAATTGCGAGATCTGGCAAAGCTAACACACCGAACCTGGCGACGCGAATCCTTAAGCGCCCTCTATCCCAAAAACGCGTGGCGCTAGGATGAAATTTCCAGGGCACGTCTCGATAGCGAGCCCAATTGTCTGTATGTCATCACGAATTTGTGCAATACCGTGCGCCAACGGAAGTGACTAGAAAATGCGCTCGAATTAAGCGGACAAACCCCAGGAAGCGATAACGGCTATTATAGTTGACGAGCATAACCAACACTGTAAGAGAAGTGTTGACCTAAATGCATTTCCGATAATAGTCGAAGTCAGCGATGAACCCAGTTACGCGTTGGGAATAACTTAGAGAGGGCTTCTCAAATTTCTAATGGTTTTCCATTAATTGGAAAAGGAATACCTCACCCACTATCATCGTTGTTCTAGTTTAGACTTTAAAGCATTCATTGATATGACGTACTCTCCTTTTTTTTGTATTTCACATGTGAAATTATTTTTTCTTTGATTATAATTGTATCAACTATAGCGAAGGAAACCAACGGATATTTACAGTTTTGTTCAGAAACCGAACCAGGAGCGCAACATTCAAGACAAAGGCACAACAATAGACGAAATTTCACATTTCTTGTCCTGGTTTTACTTATGCCACACATAAAGCAACACACAATTTCAGAGTATTGGTCAAAGGGTCCCATTATTAGCTGCCATTTTTTCAGCAAGTACAAAAGGTTACTCCAAGGTCGTCTTTATTTCAAACGACACATTCTATCAAAAAGGCATCGGTTTGGAATAAAACTTCTTGTGTTGAGCGATTGTGAAGCGGGTATGGTACTAAAATTATTGGCTTGTTCCCATGTTAATATTCCAGAAAATGATCCATGCCGGTGCAGTCATAAAGGTCTTTATGTCAAATTATCTACAGAAAGGCCACCGACAACTGGTACACTAGCCCTAAATATCTTTTTTTGTATTTTTTTTTCATTTAAGAGAATACAGGTTTGTGCGAAACGGTGAAAAAATAGAAAAGTTTTTCCAAACATGTCTCCTTCAATACACCATGGCGATTGCGAGCTGAAGCGTTATGAAAACTTGCTAGCTCTAAGATGGAAATACATACGCAACCTTTTCATGGTGACGACATTCAGTAAAAGAAATATACAAAGGAACACCAAAATGAATCACTCGACAGGAGAACCAATTTTGATGCCAGACTATATAATAGATTACACCACTAATATACGAATGATTGGTAAATCTGACATGCAGCTAACCACTGTAGAATCTGTTGAGAAAATCAATAAAATGGCACAAAAACCTATTTTTTCACTTGATGGACATATCATGTTAAATTCATATAAAAATATAGAATATGTATCTGGTAGAAACAAATAGAGTATCTCCCACTCTGCAGATCTTCATAAGAAACATTGCAAGCCAAATTCTACAAAAACCACGGAACTCTAACCACAACTAAACCGGATAGACAAAGTTCAGAAAACATCGACCGTTTGACAGCAGTGAATTTTGTGGAATGCATTCTTCAACAAGTGTTCCTGCAACAAAATCCCGCAAAAAGGACAAAGAATCTGTCATGTTTGATCCACGACAAGCAAAAGAGATAGGAAAAGGAAAACGTGATAACTTGGTGTCCATAATGTAAAGTCGGACTTTGTATCGACGATTAGTACAAAGTGTATCACACCAGAAAACATTTTTTGTTAAACATTCTTTGGATGGTTTCCACTTTTTCCAGCAGTTTTTCTTATTGTATATGTTTACGTATTTCTACAACTATAAATTGAATTTTATGATTTTGTTATCGATATTGTAAAGTAGCAGTTTATCACTGCTGTAAATGCCACCATTTATAACTAAAATACGTTTATATGTGTTTATCTTTTACTATAATTATATTATTCAGAATAAATTTAGCTTTAAAATGTCGCAAATATATACTTACATAGACAAACATTTGATTTACGTCAAGAATAGCCAATTATAATGAAAAGACAAACTGGAAATGAAACAGAATTCGGAAATTTACAAAATTACATGTGGAGATTGTAAAAAGGTCTACCTTGGACAGACAAAGGGGGCCATTCAAATTATTTTAAGCATATATGGCTAGCGTTGCTGAGCATATCCAACAAACCGGACATAATATAAATGTAGATAATTTAAAATTGGTGAAATCGACAACTTTGACGGGCGACCTAGATGCTTACGAATCGATATATATTAAAAAGAACAAAAACCTTCTTAAGCGAGAAGAAGGGCCAGTTGCCTACACCGTTTTGATGGATTTATTACAGTAACAGCACAAGGTCCTTCAAGGAATTTTGCGTTCGGAGGTGTGTGAACGATTATAAATATGTATCCAGAAGGACGAGTAATCCGATACATATGTTTCGAGAGCACATGTGATCCCATTGTCAACCGAGTCTTCCATTCCGGAGTACATGTTTTTTCATCTTTTGAAAATGAAATTTAACAAAAAAAATTTAATACATAATTACCGTAAAACTACAAATAAACAAATAAAATACGCTTGTACTCTCTGATAATAAATAGACAATGACTCAATATTATCACGTACAGATTTTTCTAGTGGCTGTCAAATAAATAGTTTTTTGTTGTAAAGAAAGTAATTAAAAATTGTCAGACATTAGCAATACTTTTTGCGACTATACAGAAAATCGCCAAATAATGAATCCGCATTTAAGAAAAATATACTTTCATATTACACCAGGAATCATAAGTCAGTTTATTTTGAAACATTTGAGAATTGAACGTAAAGTTCAAATTACTTGCAAAAACACTTCCCATCCATATAAGAAGCAAGATGCATAATTTATTACCAGGAGACGCTGAAAGGAGAAAAACCTTCTGTAACTGGTTACCGAGCGTCTGTAATGTGCATCCAGATAATTTTAGGATCGTTCTAGGGTCCGGCAAATCTAATTCAGAAGTGTGCAACGACGGAATACGCGTTATTGGAGCAGACACAATTTTTCGATAGTGGATCCACGTAATTTCCAAAATCGCGTTGGTTTTTATGTTTGGTGTTAGCAATTGTGAACACTTAACTTTGGGCACAGTGCATATTCTCTATTTTCTTCGCATACTTCTCGTCGATTCTGGTTATACAAAAAAAACGCGACTAACCCACCTGACTATTCGTGCCTCTAAGCCATATCTTCTCCACGGAATAACTTCTCCGATACATCAACGTCGTTCCAGCATTTTCCACGCTTACCGCACGGAACGGGAGAATTATCGCGGTAAGCGGATGAATTCCGTAAATATCGACCGTCCTCAAGGACACCACATCGAGAACGCTATGCCGGAAATTTGCCTGTGCGCCGAGAAAGATCGAAACCTTCTGCAGCCGAACATTTCAAGTAAAGCCTCGGGGGTAAGTGCATACATGAAGGATATAGATATAAAGATATAATCGTCCATTCATTACTAGTACTGAAGATTCTAGTGTACGGAGATAAGTTGAAGTAGTGGCTCTAGCCCGATATCGACTCCATTTGACTAGAGACGAATGGGAAAATCTACTACTCGAATGTTTGGGTGTGTGTTTGGAGGAATAGGCTAGCATTACCAGGAATTACCCCATTTACGGATGCGTTGTTCCTGGAAAAAGTATCATTCCGTTAGTGATCCTTGGCTAAAATTAGGTAGATGCAAACAAATCCACTATTAAATGTCCCGCCTACTGCAGCAGACGATGATGCATTGGATTAAACCTCGGAATACATTGTCTATAGTTTTGCGTTTTACAATATATTTGGAAAAGGCTGATACAATATCTATTTTATGTTAAATGAAAACCTGTTGCTGTTATTTTGTATACTAGTTCGTAAATATATGCCATAAATTCACGGTAAAGTTAAGAAGAGTTCGCTTTGTATGCCCAGAAGTAAAAGATCAAATAGTGGATTGCAATCATCACCCATCGAGTTTTTTGTATAATTGACTTATATACAATCTCGGGGAGAAAACGGTGGAAATTACTTTATTCTGCTTTTAATCCTTGAATAATTGAATACGTAATTTCAACAATGAAATCACATAAGAAACTGCTTGTATGTCCTTCAAAAGTTAAAAGTCTTCACCACATCTTCCAAGACAAATAATGTCAACAAGTTGATCACAAGAACGCAATAAAACCGAAAAATATGTCGAAAGATACGAAAATTGTCAAGGCCATAGTAAAAGTATAAACTAAATAGTAAAATTTGAGCGAATATGTAGGTGAAAGGGAGTATTGGAAAGGAAAAGGAGTATTGGAAATCATTTTTAAACAGCAGTGTTCGCGAATAGAAAGGAAGAGGTTTTCTCTCTTTGAACAAGCTAACGCGTTTCCTTAGTAGAGATTAAATAATTATTTTAATGAATAATCAAGTTAAATACTTTACTAACTAATGGGTAAAAACAAATCAGAAAAATAATAATAATAATAACAAAAATAATAATATTTATTAACCTAACAGCTTTGAATATTCGTCTGCAACTGAAATCCAAAAATATCACAATGAAATTTCGAATATTTTATTGTTAATGAAAGTGAAATCATCTTCATAACAAATTCCAGTTTGATGTATCATAAAAGGATTTCGAATCCAGTCCTATTTTTACGATTTAATAGATGGAAAATATGTTTTTATTACCACTTGAAACGAATCCAAATGGCTTTTTTTTTGCGGGGAAATTTATCAACTGTTCAGGAATCTTAGGCAACATAATTAAATTATTTGCATTAAGTTTGTTCATCCAAAAGCATATTTTTTTATAAAAAGCAATTAACTTATTTTTCGTTTTGCCTTTGTGAACTAGTATTTAAAATATTAAGATGTGGAAATATACAGGGTGACGCGTTTGTGTGGCAAAGCTCGATATATCCGTTATTCATATAAGATATCAAGAAAAGTTCTTTACGAAAATTGTAGACAGTCTTAAACTTAACATTTTAAGATTATTTTCATATATACAAGGTGTTTCATATCACGAGGGAGAACCAAACATACGTTTTCTTAAATGAAACATACTGTATATTATTTCGGATTTGGGTTAAGCTCAATGCTTAATGCTTCACACCACCAATATATAATTTCATTGAATTATACGGCGTGTTTCAGAAGCTATGGTCAATTTTATGCGCAAATCACTCTAGGTTCAAGGTCTTGTGTACTTCAAACAACACAGTCTGAAATTTTTCTTTTACAAACATACATTTTTGATATTGGTCCACTTTTATAGCAAAGTGACATTTCTTCAAAATTATGAAAACTGAATATAGGGCGAGTCAAAACTCAAATAAATTCATTTCTCAAATATTTTAAAAGAATCACCCTGTTACTTTATGTCATAAAAAGAAAGAATAGTTTAGTTACTTTCATTTATTATAGCATTAATTATCATTAAGTCATTAATTTGTAAGTTTTTAAAGTTTTTTATAAAAGTGAGATTTTTAGGAATCATTTTAATATAACGAGTTAATCCTGGAAAAATGACAGTAAGACAGTCTTAAGTCTTCATTACTAGCTAGGAGACAAAGTAATTGGACCAATTTTTTTGGGAGGACGAGTGAATGGTCAAGTTTATTTCGACTTTTTAGAAAATCATTTACCGTTGTTATTGGAAAATGTTCCCCTAAACTATCGTCAAAGGATTTGGTATCTGCACGATGGAACTCCGTTACTTCACACTAGGTTAATACACGACCATTTCCTGAAAGATGGACAAGGAGAGGGGAACCACCGCGATCACCGGAGTTCACTAAAATTGACTTCTTCATGTGGTCATATATAAGAAAAAAAATTGTATAGCAAACAACGCCAACTGCACGAGGTGATATGAAAAACCGAACAAGAGAAGCATTCTCTAGTATTAATTAAGCAATGTTAAGAAATGTAAAACAATCGATTGAAAAACGGCTGTTGTATTTTATTGGTGGATATTTTGAATATTTATTATAGAACTACGTCGTAAACAGTTGGGTTAATTAATTAAATGTTAATCATTGGTGTAAGTTATAAATATTGATATTTTGTAGTTGTATTAAACATTAACTGTTATTTGTCCACGACCAACTTGTTATATTAAAATAATCTCACTTTTTAAAAAGACTTTAAAATAACTTAGAAATTAATGACTCTCTATACCTAATAGTGCTTAATAAAAATGAAAGTAACTAAACTATTCTTTCTTTTTATGATATAAAATACTGATCGATTTAAAATAATTGAAAAATTAAGTTATTTGAGTTTTGACTCGCCCTGTATTCAGTTTTGACAATTTTGAAATAATGTCACTTTGCTATAAAAGTGGAACAATATAAAAAATCTATGCTTCTAAAAGAAACATTTCAGACTGTGTCATTTGCAGTATACAAGACCTCTAACTCAGAGTGGTTTGCATATAAAATTGATCATAACTTCTGAAACAGGCTGTATAAAGCAATGAAATTGTATACTGAGGGTGTGAGGCATGAGCTTCATCTAAATCTGAAATAATGTATAGGATGTTCCATTTAAGAAAACGAATGTTTGGTTCACCCTGGTGATATGTAACAGCCTGTATGTATGAAAATAATTTTAGAATGTTAAGTTTAAGACTGTCTACAGTTTTCGTAAATAACTTTTTTTTTGATATCTTATATGATATATCAAGGCTTCGTCACACTAATGCGTCACCCTGTTTGTGTTAATAGAAATCACATCCTCAAATTTTGGATCGTAGTTAGGAAACACAACAAAAAAAATTATGTTTTGGATTTTGTTGTTTTTAAAATGCACATCATTCAGTCCCCAGGGTTTTCTTTGCATTTACTTTCTTTTCACATTGGAAATGTTGGACGGCCGGCGTTTGAATGGAATAACACCTACATAGCACCTATATAATATAAAGTATATTCTTATTCAAGGAAGAAGTGACAATAAAATGTATCAGGGCAATTTCTTAGCCGGTAGTTATTATGTGCATTTTGACAAAATAGTTTTTTTTAGATGGATATTAAATAACTTACAGATTAATAGGCCTATACAGCTTCCGTACAAAAAATACCTTCAACAATCTCTTCAATGAATATGATCCAATGTACGTACCTGAAATAAGAAAACAAAAGCTATTAGTTCGTTCTGCATGGGAGCTACAACGAAGGAATTTCGTGATCGATTTAAAATAATTGAAAAATTAATGTATTTGAGTTTTGACTTGCCCTGTATTCAGTTTTGACAATTTTGAAAAAGCTTTGCTATAAAAGTGGACCAATATAAAAAAATCTATGCTTGTAGAAGCAAAACTTCAGACTGTCATTTGCAGTATACGAGGTATGTAAATTAAGTAATGGGACTGACAACGTAGCGTTTGATATGGCAACACGGGGAGCACGGGACATAGAGGGGCGACAAGTGAACATGTAATACGCGTTCAGTGCATGTTTGAACTCGATCAAGTCATTTGGTTGTCCGTTGTCGTTCTTTCCGTGATTCCGGTTTTCGTAGTGCGTTCTACAAATGGAAGACATTAATTTCGAGCAACGGTGTGCTATCGGGTTTTGCTTCAGACTTGGGCAAAGTGCAACAGACACTCTTGCAAAACTTCTCTGGGCATACGGAAACGGTGTTTTGTCAAAAGCCCAGGATTTTTCGGTGGTTTAAGGCATTCTCAGAAGGAAGAGAGTTGATGGGAGATGAGCCGCGCAGCAGAAGGCCTTCAACTGCACTTTTTTGGAACGTGTCATTACTGTTGATGAGAGTTGGGTGTTCGAGTATGACCCGGAAACAAAACGCCAAAGCATGGAATGGCACTCTTCCGGGCTCTCCAAAGCCCAAGAAAGCAAGAATGAGCAAAGAGCATGCTGATTTGTTTCTTTGATAGCCAGGGAATCGTTCACAAAGAGTTCGTGCCTCAAGGTCAGAGAGTTAATCAACATTTTTACCGAGGGGTTCTCGAATGACTCCGAAAAAGAGTCATGCGTGTGAGACCAAACATCAAGAACGATTGGATCCTACATCATGACAATGCGCCTTGTCACACACACAATCGCCATAAACGGTTTTTTGGCCAATAAAAATATTTATGTGGCTCCTAAGCCTCTTTATTCACCCGGCTTGAGTCCCTCTTCCCAAGATTGAAAATTCATCCGAAGGGACATCATTTTGGGACACTCGACAACATTCAAACAGCTGTAACCGACCAGCTAAAGGCGATTCCAATATCCGAGTTCCAGCACTGCTATGAGGAAGGGAAGAACCGTCTCCAACGCTGTGTGGCTTCCAAAAGGAGTCATTTAGGACTGTCTACAATTTCCATAGAAAACTTTTATTGATATCTTATATGATAAAGAATATATCGAGCTTTGCCACACTAATGCGTCACCCTGTTTGTTGTAAGCCAGTTTTGCACACCAGCATTTGAGTGTTAAAACAATCATAAAATAAGTAATAAAAAATTGTAGTTGTAGATACCTTCCTTGATGTCGCATATTCTTTGAAAATTCGTGATTTTAAAGGTCTGCTTTTAATTTACGTTAACAATTTTTATATTACGTCAATTGAACTTTAATCAAATAATGTTGACGCCTGAATGCAGACGCTCCTGTATGGGGATATGTTAATTTCAATTTGTTATAAAGGAATCCTTCCTGTACTTTATTTGTAATAACGGTATTGCGCATATAAATATAAAAACGACCGAAGCTAGTATTTCTGTCTAACATTACTTGGAAAATTATCCGGCACATCCTTTGAGAAGCGCTAATGTAAACGTTTCCACAATTTTGACAATTTAATCCATATTATCTCTCTAATAATAAAGACTTATTAAGTTTGGACATGATATTCATATATAAACAGATACAACGGATGATAGAATAGCAGTAATAACTAGTACACACGTTAAATGGATATTTTCACATATAATTTACCCCATATTATTTATTAGCTTGTCACTATTAAGCATAAAAGCTAATTTATACGTATAACGTACAGATGAAACATATGCCAAACACATGTAACACAGTAATATATGGAAATACGTGTTATTTTAGAACCGTCACGAGGCACCAATTAAGTGGAGCGGATACAAACGGACAAGCGGATTCCAATTATAAACAATAACGCCCGTCATTTATAGAAGTGAACAGAGTACGCCGCACTATACTAGCATTCTTCAAAAACCGTTACTCCATGTTTCTCATTAAAGCATTAGCAACATGTGTGCGTTGGTTTTGCCATGTCAAAACATCAAAACATCTCTTACGGTTAGTCTAGTTTAAGGGAAATTCGAAACCGACTTATTCTAACAAATCCGGAAGAGAAAAAGATAAACATGCCTTTTACACGTACTCACAAGCTCACTGGAAGTTGTTGCCTAACAAATTATAGCAAACAAAGGAAATAAAAGCACTGTTATTAAATGTTAGTGATGCTTGTACGTATTGTTAAGTAAATAATTCAGAACAGAAATGGTATAATAGTCGAAATACATCCAAATACAAAGCGATATAAACACGTTTTAAAACGTTTAATTCTTATTTCAGTGCGCTCAAGACTTGTTTATCGAGTAGTTATTCAGAGGTAGTTGTTACGAGTGCAACGGAAAGTAGTACACGGCGACGGTTGGCAGCAATTGCAAGTCGTTATTGTTTACGGATACTTTGAAGTTGTGCAATTATGTGTCACGTTGAGTTACTGTGTTGAATTGGAAAAAGAGAGAATTAAAGTGGTAGAAATGTGTAGTCATTTCAGTTTAAGGTAACAAATGTATTTTATGTTCCACTGTAACAATTTCTGATTCTCTTCTAGTACGCAAAATAGATACTTAAAAAGTATATTTGTAATATATTTTAAATTGATAAGTAGGTTGGAAGCAATTCTTAATAAAATAAACCCTTCATAAAGCAACGGATTTCTATTTATAACTTGGATCACTGCATTTTCAAAAATTCAATTGTATTGTATGTAATTATTCTGTTGTAATAATACTTTGATGTACAAGCCGTGAGGGCCTATGGCTAATAAAATGCTAATATTAGGAACCTTCTTCAAATGCTCTACGGACTACCTTTCTCCATTCTCCTCTATTCCCAATCATCTCCTTCCAATCTCCTATTTTCATTTTTTTTAGATCTTCCAGTTTATTCATCCATCTTTCTCTTGGTCTCCTCTTTCTCCTTTTCCCTACTGGTCTTCTGGTAATCTTTCTCTGCTTAGTCTTTCTACATACCCCAGGCATCTTATCCCTTGGGATTCCTTGGGTTTTGGCAAACGCTACAATATTGTGGCTTTCATATGCTTCCTCTACTTCTAGATTTGTGTGTCTTATCCATCCCTCCTCGGTTCTTACTCCTCCATATATAGCACGCAGCAATTTCCTTTCCCATCTTTTTATCCGCTCCACTTCGACCTAATTCAGGACCCTCGTCTCACAGGCATATGTGGCGGTAGGTCTCATGACTGTTTTGTAGATCCTCTCTCTTGTTTTTTTTGCACATATTTTGACTTCATGAGACTCTGCAAACTTCCGTATTTACGGTGCTTTTTTGCAATTCTTGCCTGCATTTCTTGTTCTTCACGCCCATTTTCTTCAATATTAACTCCCAAGTAGACAAATTTACTCTCTCGAAAACATGTTATTTGTTGTCTGCAAAGAAAAAAAAGTGTTGGATATAGTACCGTGGAACATATTGCTCTTGAACGGATCACCAGTGGAATAATATATGGTGATGTGATGAAGAAAATATCTTCCAAGGTACAACGTTCAAGACTTTCTTCCTTTGTAGATTCTATTAAACTACGTATCTTGAGCTTTTCACTCATTAAGGTGGTAAGGATATATTTTGTTTTAGTTCTACTATTTGAAGCCACCAGAAATCTTTCGTTAATGAAGCATTAATTGCTGATTGTGCAAAAGAAAAGGAACATAGCCATTCAATCCATTAAAGAAGCATGGTAAATTCTTTAAGGAGCACGAACAATAATACCGTGCCTTTAGCCAATGTAACCTTATCAAACACATTCATTATTATTTTGTACAGTAGATACTTAAGAGAGTTACAAATTACTAAAAATCAAAACAATATAGAAAAAAAAATTCAAATAGCTTGATATTTGGTAAAATAGATTTCCATTGAAGTCGTACTTTGTTTTGGGAAAACTATTTTGGCATTTCTGGTGAAAAGAAAATTAACAATTACACGTAATCAATCAGCAGGAAAAATTAATTCATAAATCAAAAAAAACGTAGATTAACAGCTGAAAATCGGTGTAAGCTTCCAAACTGACAAATGCTCCTACCATCATGTCACTACATAATATCGTTCTCATAGTACGAATCTAGTAAACAATGAAACGCTAATTTGTCAAAAGGTTTTATTCCCGTTTCCATTGGATGCAGCTTAACGCCACGGATTCGTATATTTTCAAGGGATCACATCCCTCGCGGTCCAAACAGCGATTTAAAAACGCAATAAATTAATACCGCCAAAGTCACTTAGCGCTTCGCAAAATTTACCGTGCGTGGCGCACTGCGCCCCCTTGACGGTCGCGAGCAGAACTGATTTATCTCATAAATATGGCCGACCAACCGGACACAAACAGCAGTGCGGAAATATGATTTATCTAATTGCGCACACTCTCGCCATCCAAGCGGTAGTGTGCCGATACGATTCATAGATGGCTTTTTTTAATAACGCCCCGAAGCGTTAATCACGGAATTAAAATTGTGTGGTTAGAAAAAAATGTATACCCGGTGTTCAGAGTTATGTTTTCGTATCAGTATTCAGATCTTTTCTCTCTACATGTACTTTTGGGGTTTGGTGACTAATAAATGTGAAGAAGACAGCGAAATTAATCTAAGGATTGCAAAAAGTAATAACTGTGCAGGAGGATGAAACAAGTGCAAAGAGCAAAAGATGTATCCAGAAATACAAAACTTAGGATTTATAGGACTGTGCTAAGACCAACACTAACCTACGGATGTGAAACCTGGGTTATAAATCAGAAAAACCAATTGAAGATAGAAAGATGGGAGAGGAAAATCTTGAGAAGAATATGTATGGAGGAAAGTCAGTGGGGAAGTTTGTTAAGAGTAGAAGACTGCAATGGCTAGGACATCTGAAAAGAATGGATGACGTACGAAATGTTAAAGGTGTGGCGTGGAAGATACCGGAAGGAAGAAAGAAGACAAGACCGAGGAAAAGATGGATACAAACAGTGGAAGAGGATCCGGCGGGGAAACAGATTAGAGGATGGGGGGAGGGGGCTAGCAAGAAGCAGAAAGAAGTGGAAATAAATCACACAGTTCAAGGCCTAGATGGCCTGTATAAGCTGACTATATATATATATATATATATATATATATATATATATATCCAGATCATTTGAACATTCCTAAAATAAGAAACTGTTTTGTCGTATTGTATACTGGGTATCTTCTATCTAAAGTAATCTAAATACGCACGTAGACGGCTGTTGTCACGCTGTTAACACTTTCTTCCATTATTTGACTTTTATAATTACTGTACTTTTATGCAAGATCATATCAGTGATAATGAATCACCGATAAAGCTTATACACCGATTGTTGGAGACTTTGAAGAAAAGTTTGCAGATGTTACTGCCCCAACAGTACCTTTTCGAAAGTTAATAAAAAATTCGTATTAATGCACGGTGGTCACAACGAGCTAAAACCATACGGCAACGAGTAACTCAAAGATTTAAAATAATAGCATACGGTGGCTTAAACCAGTAAAAATAAAAATAGAAATACCCTTACCACCCTGCTGAGGATGGCAACTTAGTTGCCGAAATACGTATCTGGAGTTCTTCACTCATCAAGGTGGTAAGGGGATTATTTTTATTTTTAGGTTAAAGATTTTTTGAAAACCGTTATCAGAATAAAAAATAGTAAAAAATAAAAATACCCTTACCACCTCGATGAGTGAAGAACTCCTGGATACGTATTTCGGCAACTAAGT
>JARFOC010000693.1:119690-136301 GCA_031763485.1 Osmoderma eremita | reverse complement strand
ACCTCGTTTTGTATTAGTTCATGCTGGTGATGATAACGGATTTGTTCCTGGTGCTGAATATACATTTCTCTGCAAGATAAACACTGCTGATGTTCATCATGAGATGGATTCAGACACATAGGAGGATTGGTTTATTAAGAAATTGCTTCCAAATATACCGCAGAAATCAGTGATTGTTCTTGATAATGCTTCCTATTGCTGCAGAAGCAGGATTGACGAACTTGGAAAAGAAGAAGTTCTTCGATTACCACCTTACCACTGCGAGTTAAATCCCATTGATATGGTACAATGGGCGCAAGTTAAAAACTGTATAAAAATGAATAATACCACATTTAAGGTAAAATATATGGAGGAATTAGTTCGAAGAGCATATAGCACTGTAACAGTTGATAATTGGCAAAATTAGAGCAAACATGTAAGAAATATTGAAAAGGAAATGTGGATAGTAGATAATTTGCAAGATGACATTGAAGAATTTATTATTCATGTAACAGATTCGTCATCATCTGAAGTTCAAACTGGTTCATCCACTGACTAAAAGTTGAAACAAGACATACGTGTGTGTAATTGCTATTCCTTTGTTAAAAATTACTGTATTATATGGGGATTTGTATAATTTCAGCAATGCACAATTAGTGGATTTTCTGCAACAGGCATTGAAATGTACAATTCTTCAATCTTACGCATACGCATACTGATTTTGCTCCAGCAGCTACCACAAATTTTTTATATAAAATTTTCATGGAAATAATAATGACTCGATAAAATTTCGTCGACATCAAGTAACTATCTAATACACGATATGAAGGAGCCACAACCTGGTGCAAGTGGCATAAAAATGTTACAAAATATAATTATATCCAAAGATACAGAACCACACTCAGAAATTAAAGCTAATACTTCTTCAATACTAATAGCTAATACTGATGAAAACGATAACAAACTAGTATTAACTTTGGAAAACCTTCTACTAAACGAAGAGCTGGAGCAACAAATGTCTTAACTAACACATCAGTAAAAGTTATGCTAGAACGAAAAGAGTCAATAAACAAAGAACAGCTAGAAATTCAACAGTGAAGTGTACCCTTGTTGTTGTTGTTCGTATTATAATGCAGAGGCTTAACACTGCGGCCTTGAGGCCTATTGTATCACTCTACATTAGGTTTGTGTACGTGTGTATTGTGTGTGTGTGTGTGAAGTGTATGGCTTGTTACTGTCTCTCCTCGTCGTAGAGGGCAGCAGTGTTGATTTAACTTCAACACTGAAGAGTACCGGGAGGGATACCGACCACCCCTGCTGCAACCGATCTTTAGAAAAATCGGCTGCCGCAACGGAGATTCGAACCCCGACATCCTGTACAGGTGCCTAGCGCTATCCCGGCAACTAAGCGTGCCCTTACTGATACATCAAAGAAAAATGTAGACGAGAATGATACAACAATAAAAAAAAAGATAATGAGAACAGGATTTCTAAAATATTGGGCACTGATGGTGAAAAGATACATTACTTGTGATGAACAGTTTACTGAGCCTCCAAGAAAAGAATAGATCCAGTGCTTCCTTTGTAAAATGTTGTGGCATAAAGAACGTTCGTCATATGAGGGAATTGAAAAATTCAGGCATGATTACTGTTGATTCATTTTGCCCCAACAGATATGTCATCTTAAATTGAGGAAAATGGAATGTCTTATGAGCATTTCTTAAATTTATTAATACATCATTTTAAATGAAATATTAGAGTAGTGATTAATAATTAATAATATACTAATTGGCAATATCGATTAACATTATTGAACATGACATAATTGACAAACAGAGAATAAGTAATGTTTCAAATAAAACAAAAACTACTTATAAAAACATTACATTCTATGTTTCATTATACGCCAAACTCATAGAAACTTATTTTTATTTTTAATCCTACAAAGACGTTTCCTTCAGAAACTACGCTACATATATCTGTCATATGAATTGAAGTCCAACATTACTTAACAGGTGTTAACATAGACCATGTGACTAACAACTACTCGAAGAATCACTGCTTATTAACAGGGCAAAGCTAATGAATATGAATGGCAAACTACAGACCTGATTTCGGAACAGCAACTCGGTAATAAAATCCAGCTTTAACGATGGCATAAAATGGACTTTAATCTAGCCGCGACATCTGCTATTAATCCATTTCGAAATAGTCGAAACTTGCCGAAGAACCGAGGAGCATACAAATTATAAATACACCTCTTGATTGTAGTGGAAAATTCACCAAGGGTAGAAAGCGGCAAGTCGGTGGTCGTCGGTAGTTTTGTTTGAAATAAACATTGGCATAACTATAAGAACTAGTAAAATGCCAAAGGCTCCTTGCTTCCGAACACTCCGACTTTTAATAAACACATTTACAAATGGATGAAGAATATACGAGTGCCATGCCCATAAAAAACGATTTAGGCAGCAAGTACTGATAAAATTTCTTGCTGACAATTTGATATTTCAATGTGTGATTCAGCTATCGCAATGGCTTCGGCAACCAGAGGGACAAGAAAGGTTGGCTGAAGTAAAAATGTAATTGTTTTCGTTTGAAGAAAAATCAATTTGCTGTAAACAATTTTAAATAATAGTCGCCACACTCTAAAACTCAAACATTTAATTGTAAAGAATTAGTAACAGCGATTCACTTGTCGACGGTCCTGAATCGAATGCGTGCACCTAGAAGGTGCCACAGTTATCCGCTCTTCATTTGTTTATTTCCCGTCCGGCTTACGATGCACGACCAATCGCCGAACGTATTCATTACATTGCATAAAATTATTATCGTTAGAAAATTAAAAAGAGAATGCTGGAAAAAGAACAAAATAAAAGAAGTCGATTTGGACCGAGGATATATAAGGAATTTGGGGTTTTTGGAATTTACCTTCGTTACTTCGACAGTAGTATGGAGAATATACCAAAAAAATATATATATTAATAAATGTAAATGATGTAAATATAAATATTAATATATAATAATTTTCCAATGAGCAATCACATGTTCACTTCACTTTATACAAGAAGATACATGTTTACACTTTACATTCGGGATGAATCGTCTTTTTAATACATCCAAAGTAGGAATCCATTATACTTCGTTCACTTTTGATGTTCAATTTGGATGAATGCAGACGAAAAGAGTAAATCATGTTTAAGTTCAACTTAAATGTAAACATGGATAAGTGAAGAGTGAAGTTGATTCTAACCTATTTTTCCTAGAATATCTCGCTCTTCCCTTGCTCACTCTTGCAGTCTCTATCATTTCTAAACTGTTAAAGTGAATGTAAAATTTTAAAAATATAAATTGGTTTACTTTGACTCTTCATTTTCACTGTAGATGAAGCATCCATAGTGTAAACTAAAGATGTAAAATGAAAAATCCTTCTTTACATCCAGGATTAATCATCCATTCCATTCATCCAGAGTAGAAAAAAAATCGATTTGCGCTATTCACTGTCACTCTGAATGTTTGCTCTAGATGAAATTCAGATGAAAACACAATTTATATTTTTTTCATTGCGCATAAATTATCCGTTATGTGCGTACATGCAAAGTGTAAATTTGGTTTTAAGGGGTGATAGATAAATTAATCAATTTTATAATTAACGATGGTAACGAGTTTAATTTTCTGATGGCCCCCGCCTGAAATATCAGGGAAAACTAAAACATCCAATATGAAATTAACTTCAAATTAACCCCATCAGGCATTCGGATTGTATCCATTCGAATGACCAAAACCACCAGCTCCATCTGCGTGCCACAGTATTTATAAATCGACGCGATCCTAATTTGTCAGCGGTGATAAGTACAGATTGTCCGGTGTTCGGTTTTATCGAATTCCGGGCAAAAACGGCGATTTACCCGGGCGAGGATCCTATCCCGCGGCGAGCACTTATCCCAGTTTTGTTTGCCCCAACGGTCGGGATTAATAATGTCCCATAGACCAACCAACCTCTCTTCCCGAATTCGACGATCTTAGTAAAGTACGGTAGGGATTTTCAGACAGCGTAAATGCAACAAACATATTGCATATCGCAACGGAAAATATATCTGGGAAAAAATGCTGAGACGAAACTTGATGGCGGTATTCCCTTTGTTATACAGGGTGACGCATTAGTGGGGCAAAGCTCGATATATCTGTTATCATGTAAGATATCAAGAAAAGTTATTTACGAAAATTGTAGACAGTCTTAAACTTAACATTTTCAAATTATTTTCATATATACAGGATGTTCCATATCACCAGGGTAAACCAAACATACGATTTCTTAAATGGAACACCCTATATATTATTTCAGAATTAGATTAACCTTATGCCTCACACCCTCAATATACTATTTGATTGCGTTATACAGCGTGTTTCATTAGTTATGGTCAATTTTATAAGAAAATCATTCATATTAACCCATATACGGCCAAGATACTAAAACGCTCTTAGAATAAGAGTTTATTTATTTTTCTCTAATAAACATAGTTCGTTCAATATAAAATTATTACAAAAAAATTAAATATGGCAAGAAATAGCATGGTGCATCAACGCATCGCTGGCCGGATCTGTGAAACATTTACTTATACAGTATTTCCTATGAGTTAATCATGGTAAGACATGATTTATCTCTTATAAATGTTTCAAAACTTTTAGCGTGAATATGGATATTACACCGCTTGCACATATATATTGTTGCACTATGACACACGCTACATCTTTTTCTAGTTTTCATACCTTCTTCAATGATTACATAGCCAACCGCATCAGTACGAATTGCATTTGATATAGTATTCGGCACTAGTAACTAGGAGATTGCTTATTTTCTTGGCCTTGGATTTTAAAAAACCGAAGGGCAATATACGATTTGAGATCGAGCGGAGATAATTTCTTTTGATGTACAAGATTGTAAATTTTCCAGGTTTGCAATGGCACTGTCAACGGCATTACAAAACAAAGGCCACCACCACTTCTTCCCCAAAATTCTGCTACGATAATTTGTTATAGCATTATCGTGTAAATCTACCCCTCCCATGTAATTATTGTATTCCGAAACGACTGCAGGTTGATGTATAGATACAATTTTCTTTTCTTTGCGGTTATATCGCCTTCAGCGGTTGAACATTGCAACAATTGCTTATCACTGTTACAATAGAGTTATCTTGCCATCGAACAAGTGATATACCACTACTTTCCACACAGACGCAGCTATATGATCCTCGTGGCTTCTTGGACATTGATTTATTCGTCTCTAGCGGACCACCTAGTGTTCTATTTTCGCGTATATTACCCGTGGCGAAATATCCTTTGTCGGTTAGTACAGAAATTAGTTTGTATGATGAAAAAAATTTGTCGAAGAATATCCGGTGCGCACTCTTTTCTTCAATCACCGACAGCAAATTGAGAACAAGTTCACCTCCTAAACCTAGCAAACTTTTTCGTGTTGAAGCTCCAGCATATGGAATGAACTGATATAGATAGCCGCCAGACGAGCAAGGGCACCATAACTTGACACCAAACTTGACAGGTTTTTTTTCCAAGTACATCTTACATGAGTGCCTTCCAGAATAAGATACCATCTGTTCATCTATTGACAAATAAGTCGAAAATACACTAAACTGCATACATTCTTTGTTCAGAGGATCAAAAAATAATCGTAGTTTCGTAAATTTGTCATTTTTATCTAACTTGCTATTGTCAGACAAATGAATGTTTCTTTTTATACTTCTAAACCTATTTCGAGTCATGCAATCTTTCACTATTTTTGAACCTTTATCTTCTTCTGTAGACCAATGCAAGTCCGCCCGCGGCAGAGTATGATATCCGGATAAGATCATGATTCCTAGCAACTTTAGCAAATCGTTTTTATCAATTGTAAAATCATGTCTGTTATTGTCACGTGAACACTTTTGAGTATATTCAAATATACTTGTTAGGACTTCGTCGTCAAAATACATAAAAAATAAATCTATTGGTGTTTTATCATCAACTTCAGCCTTTAATCTAACAATATTTCCTTTTTCTTTAGCTTCTAAATTGCTATTTGAATCATATACATATTCTCCGGCTTTCCAGAGAGGTATTCGATCTACAACTTTGTTCAACGACAACAAATTTCTACGTTTCTCTGACAAGGGTTCAGAATCCGAATCATCATCAGACATAAAACCATCATTAGCGGTGAGAACTTCAAACGTCCCAGCAATATCTATGTTGTCATTTGTGTTTTCACAATTCTCATCAAAAACTTCTTCATCGGTCAGCTCGTCCACTTCTGGAGGTATATATACTGCATTTATAGTATCTACGTATGAGTTGAAAAAATAAAAATACTCATTCTATATTTATCAAAATATATTTACTCTACCTGCTTCGTTCTCTAATTCAACTGCTGTTTCCTCTATCGCTAGTTCTAATTGGCTTTGCGTCAGATATCTTGGGGCTTTAACAAAATTGTTAAACAAAATTATTACGGCACAACACAATAATATATACAATGCGTAGTACCACACAGTCAAAGCGAAACTTGTTTATTGTAACGAGTCTCGACATGTAAAATTATGGCTTTATTCCATCACGCTCGCTGACTGTCAGATGGATGTCAGAAGCATGCGCATTGTGTAAATGTATTGCAATAAATACCTGTATGTCGCACAAATTGTGCAATGCGCATGCGTGTGACGTCCATCTGAGAGTCAGCGAGTCCAGATGGAACAATGCTGATGAAGTTCACTGTTTCGGCCAGTGATGCGTACACGACTCACTCATATTTAGCTTCTATTTTGCTTAGATATTCATTTTTGTTGTCTACTCAAATATTAATTGTTTGTTACTATAATACATTGTGAATAAATCTATTATGAGATAAAGTGGTTTTTCCATTAGTCACTTGAAATAAATGTATTTGAGTTTTGACTCGCCCTGTATTCAGTTTTGACAATTTTGAAAAAATGTCACTTTGCTAAAAAAGTGGACCAATATAAAATATCTATGTTTGTAAAAGAAAAACTTCAGACAGTATTGTTTGCAGTATACAAGACCTTGAACTTACAGTGATTTGCATATAAAATTAACTA
Organism: Osmoderma eremita; assembly: GCA_031763485.1. Classification (NCBI taxonomy): domain Eukaryota; kingdom Metazoa; phylum Arthropoda; class Insecta; order Coleoptera; family Scarabaeidae; genus Osmoderma; species Osmoderma eremita. The sequence continues at coordinate 129,216 of JARFOC010000693.1, read as the reverse complement.
TAACACGCTGTATAGTGCAATGAAATTGTATATTGGGGGTGTGAGCCATGAGCTTAACCTAAATCCGGACTAATATACAGAGTGCTCCATTTAAGAAAACGTATGTTTGGTCCATCCTAGTGATATGAAACAGCCTCTATACATGAAAATAATATTGAAATGTCAAGTTTAAGACTGTCTACAATTTTTGTAAATAACTTTTTTTGATATCTTATATGATAACGGATATATCCGGCTTTGTCACACTATGCGTCAACCTATATTTTAGAAGCATAGTCGAAACATTTTATTCTATGAATGCTTTAACAAAGTTTAAAATAAAAAACAGGAATTTTAATTTCCTACATTACATTTCATTTAAATATATGTATGTAATACAATATATCTTTTAAAGGATCAAAACTAATTGCCCAGTCATTTAAATCAAATGCGAACGATCAGTTAGATATAAATAACATTCGTACATTTACTGGCACTTCAATAAATCACCTTCCACTACTAATGTATAACTATATACATAGCTGCCTAAATTTTTCCAACGTTTTTTTTTTACATTTCAGAACAAATTTATTTTTTTTGCCCTTTCGGTCAATGTTAAACCAATGAAATTTATTTTAGGTCAATTAGAAATAAATCTCTTATTCCTATTATTATTATCAATGAGATAAATGAAGCTGTAACATTAATATTTGAATTCAAAGTATCCCCATTGTGAAGTTAATTTCATGTAAAGTAATAATTATCCAGGACTAAATATAGTTAGGAGATCTAGGGATGACCTAATTCCTATATTCTCCTAAGATAGTTTATTATATAGTTTGATCATTTACTTTTCTAAGACGGATTACCCAGTATTGAATGATTTATAATTTGAATAAAATAATTATTTTACTGTTAAGTAGGTTAAGTAAAGATCTGATATAATCGTTCACATTCAACAGCTCTACTAAATTTTTCACAAAGATTCTATTAACATCTCCTAGTTTCCCAAAAGTTAAACAAATCCGCTTTGATTCATCCATAGATTATTTTAATTGACCAAGTTTAGTAAGTTGAAGCACTATAAAACGCAGAATAGAATTGATAGTTGGGTAATTTAATGTCAAAATGTTTGATCTACCCAATGAACGGTTGGCATTAATCGGATTAAAACCATACATCAAATTGTCTGGAAAAATATATGTATTTATAATATCCAAGAATTTCCGTCAGTCTTACATAATTTTACTAAATAAACATATGTATCTCCTTTTCATACCCATTCATATATATGTGTACGTTATTGCTGTATCTTTGTTGATTTTCCGCTTTCGTCTTCCTTCCTACTTTCGTTTGCTGCCACACGCTCGCATATAAATGCTATTTTTTGTGTGATTCCTTAATGTAAATCAAGTCGGGAAGTTTCCCGTTTCTAAACCGCTACGCCAGAACGCTATTCAATCGAGCTGCAATGTCAATAATTCCTTCGTTTGCCGAAACAAAACGAAATAAATAAGTAACATCCAATTTTGGACGGAAGTAAATAAGGCAAAGGGAATTAAGTTCGAGAGACCGACAGAAAAAAATCTGGAACCACAGGATTTCCTTGAGGCTATAAGCCGCCTACAACGATAAATTCTGATGATACATTTACAATGTCAAATTGATCTCTTTGTAAATGTTCCCTGTTTGGGGAAACTGGAAAAATAGAAAGCCTTCTACTTTTTATCTTCTTTTTATTTGAAAAAAAAAATACAAAGAAAAGGTTTATATAAAGCGCAATAAAAAGGATAAAACAAGTTTTTTTCGAACCCTATTGGTTCACCCCACACTAAGAATAAAACTTTTTTTTCGTAACTCTATAAAGCTTAAGTTTTTCTGGTAGTATACGTGAACCAATTGTGTTACATCTCAGTATGAGGTGAACCAATATGGTTAAAAACAAAGAAACCTTATAAAGTTACGAAAGAGAATTTTTTCTTAGTGTAGGGTGAACCAATAGAGCTTAGGAAAAAAACTTGTTTTATCTTTTTTTATGCGTTTTATATAAAAGCTTTTCTTTTTATTTTTTTAAATATACACTTATTTGATCGTTAAGGCTGTCATAGAAAATAATAACACCTTTTGCAGTGTTTGGATAGATCTGATATTTGATTGGTTTAGGCAATTGAATATCTGGTCTAACATACTGTTAACACTATTTTCTATAAAGCTGCGGTAATTTGTCACATGCTTGTTATATTATACACGCCTAATTGATCATTAAGCCTTGGAAATTGTTTAAAAACGTTAATGAAAGACACCAAGTCGTTCGCAACATCTAATTAAAACGAATACCAAACTACAGTCGTTGTGTCAACACATTTTAAATTAGAATCTGCATGTATAGCAGTCAGTTCCTTTATGAACTAAAATAGTTGACTACAAGGAAGCCTTTATTATTCATCATTGCGGCACGACGTAGCAGTCCCGGTATGCGACTAATTTCCGAATGCAACACGGGTTAGACTAAACAAAATTGCAACTCAATTGGTTCAACAAATGAAAACGTGACTGAAATAAGCATCGATGAAGTGTGTAATACACAAACACCTACATTCACAAACCTCTTAAAAGTGATTTTCCTTCTAATACGCATGATAATTTCTTTGTTCAAGCCAACTGATTTGTTCCATGAGATTTTAACAGCCATGACGCATTACGGGGCTATCAGCATACTGATAAAAATGTAAATCTGGTCGCAGAATGGTCTGAATCAAATTATCTTACCTTTATATACCAAGCTGCCTTCATCGTTTCAAAGCCAAACATGGAGAAGAGGATATGTCCAGATTTATGCTGTGTAATTAATTCTTTGGACGATCACTGTGTGAAGGTGGTATATATATACAGACCAATCAGAATCAACGTCTTCACTGCTATTAAAATATAAAAAGATCTCCAACTGGGCGGATAACACAAATAAACTGGATGACGCCTTGACCGACTTAAAACCAATACCAGAAAATATCGTGCATACCATACAATATATCTTCAGTCAAACAATATCCAGAGGATGGGAGAGAACAATACATTTCCGGAATAACTAGCGGTGTCAATAACTTCATGGCACAATACACTAGTCTGTATGAGCGAGATCCTTTTGGCTAAGAAATCATGAAATGCGGAAATGCTTTATATATTTATTTATTTATTTAATAATAATCAACCCGGATGACACAGGTGTATGAGTTTTGTCGAAAAAAAGGATAACATATTAATTGAAATATTCGTTTAAACTATAAATAACTTTATCAGTCAAATAAGATTTCAACATATCTTTGAAATTATTTACATGTTCAGATTTAGTTAAATTCGATGGTAGAGAGTTAAATAATTTTAAGCCCATACAATTTGGGGACAATTTACTATCTTCCAGTCTAGCAAAAGGAACCCTAAACTGATTTCCAGTCCCCACACCGTAGCGATGAACTTCATTACTCTTCACAAACGTTGCCCTGTTCGAAAAAATATGTACATATAGTTCGAAAATGAATAACCACGTTAATGGCAATATTTGAAATTCTCGAAAGAGCTCCATGCAACTAAAGGTACTGCGTACATTTGCGATGATTCTCACAATTCGCTTCTGCCCCACAAATACAGCATGTGCAGCAGACGATCCTCCCCAAAAACCAACGCCATATCGCAGTCTACTCTCAACCAAGGCATAATATGTAGCTATCAACTGCTTTCTTGTTAGTACATACCTTAAATTACGAAATAGGTACATTAAGGAATTGAGTTTAAAAACTAAATATTCACTATGGTTTTTCCATGTACGACCCTGATCCAAATGTAGGCCTAAAAATTTTGTACTATCCGTAGATGATATCATTTCACCGTCAATACAGAGATTAAGTGACGGTACTAGTGGTTGCCTACTGTGGAATGTCACATATTGGGTTTTATCCACGTTTAATAAGACTTCATGTTCGCTCAACCACTGATTAAGTCAAGAAAATAATTGCATTTATATTCTAGAGTTTCTTTTATCAGATATAACAACAGAAATGTCATCAGCATACAAATTGATATGACTGAGATTGTCCAAAGAAATATTTTCAATGTCATTAATATATGACAAAAATAGAACAGGACCTAAGACCGAACTTGGGGGTACTCCCATACTATTGTTGAGGCTAGTAGAATTGATAAGTTTTATAATTCCTTCAAAATTAAAACTCAATGATAGAATATTTGTATCCAGCTTTGCTAACCTTAGCCGACACAAGTAAAATGGGTTAATACTCTGAAGAGTACGGATATCATATATAGTACAAAAATCGCTAGGAATCTAATTACAAACTTAGCTTCGATCCTAATTGAGGCAAGCTAGCAACGTTTCACCCTACTTTTCAATGCAAACTGCTATCCTAATTCTACTTTTGGAATTTCCAAACATCTCTACCAAAAAAAGAGGAAAACTACAATAACTTCAAAGCCTACTCTGGCCATCACCGACCTAATTTCTTTAAATTAGGAGCTGTAGAATAAGATTTCTCCCGCAATGTCCGTAAGGTATGCACTAGCTATATATAGAACGGTGACAGTGACACACATTCGCTTTTACGGAACGGAGGATTCCGAGTTATTCTGGGAATTAACTGGAAAGAAAGGCTACCGTAAGATTCCCCAGCGTTCCATGTCACATCTGCAAGGCAAGCGTACCATTTCCGTGTCGCTGAACTGAACGGAGTACGAGAAAGACAGGAATATACATACATACGTATTGCACATACACAAAACACACAAACAAGAACACGGGAAATGCGCGTTTCTAGTTTTCGTAGGTATTTTACAAATAGAAGCAAAATACTTTTCTAAAGAAAAAAGTAAATATAACCAGAAAATTTTAAAGAGGAAGAGTGTTCATGGTGTCCAAGCGATACTTTAACTATAAATTATATGACTTTAAAAAAAACTTTTGGAGGATGGTGCATGATATTTTTATTCTCTATTCTATTAAATTAGTAAATAAAATTTATATTGTTGCCGTTCTCACTAGCTGGAAACCACTCAATATTTTGTTTCTTATTGTTTTTATGGCCAACTTAATTTTGCAACTCATCTTCCGCTTCGTCGGCAAAACCTACTATATTTCTAATAACTAAGTATTCAATTAAACAGATATTGATGATACAGGTATTGAATAAACGTCTTTATTTTGTGGAAATGGGTAAGTAATTATTATTAGAAGCAAGAGCCTTCACACGTTAGGGTCAACGTTTCGGGGGAATAGAAGACATTTTTAGACGTGTATATCTTCCAAACTGGTACGGGACTGCAAGACCATCAAAATCTTCCAAACTGGTACGGGACTGCAAGACCATCAAAATCTGGCGAAACACAATACAGTTATTCTGTGGTGGGTGCTGGGGCATTAAGGGGATTGTAGATAATAACCAGGCGGACCAGCTAGCAAAAAAGGGATCCGAAATAACCTTCATTGTACCTTCAGTTCTTGTGATCACAAAAACTGCTGTGCGTGGTGCGGTAACTGAGTAGATAATTGAACAACACCAGAAACACTTGCACCATGTAGAAGGACCGAACCACAACAAACAATGATGAGGAAACCATCACAACATTTGGCAGCTGACATACTGACGCTTGGCAGAACGCAGATTAGGATAATGAAGGAAACATCTACACAGAATGGGTGTCAACAGGGAAGCACCTCTGTTTATATTATGCAATGAAGAGCAGCAGACAGCCTCTCACATTATTTTTGAATGTTATGCATTACCAATATGCCCTATTTGGTAAATGCCGGGATAGCGGGTGGCAAGAGCGTTGGGCATCCGTCCTGGATGTTGATGGGTCGAATCTCAGTGAGGCAATCGATTTAAAAAAGTCGGTTGCCGCCGGTGATCGATACCTCTCCCGGTATCCTTCAGTGCTGGGGCAAAAATCGGCACGGCTGCCTTCTCACGGCAGTAACAAGCCACACACTTCACACGCCAACACACAGTACGAACGGAGGAGGTGTAGCACACAGGGCTGAATATGCGTGCGGCCTACGGCCCCCTCCCCACCCACAGACTTTATCCTTTATGCCCTATTTGGTAAAACAGATGCACTACGGGGCATACCGGAAAAGGATTTAACCCACACACTACTAAACCTTGTTAGGGGGATCGGATGTATTCGGATAATCAGGGTACAACTGAATGCACAGTAATGCAATAAGCCTCAAGGCCGCAGTGTTAAGGGATATGTAAGACCTGTCTCTGCATCAGGGATCAATCAAAACGTGTCTACTAAATACTAAATGTCGCACACTAAACTGCAGGGATCGATATATGAAAAAAAAACCATTTCCTGAAAAAATATGAAAATTTTATAATAAAGAACGATTTGACCTAATCGAGCAAAATATATACAAAATCAAAATGTAATAATACACTTATGGGACCTGGGTTATTTCTGTAATGCTCCAAAAATGAATTTAAGTGATTTCTGAATCAGATTTTGTTATAATAATTTACTAAAATACATAGGGTTATCAACGCGACATTGTATATTTCAATGTTTGTGCAGCTGACATTCAGATATCACTTTATTATTCCCCAACCCACTGCCAACCGCAACATTTGTAATATGCCGCATATATACAGTTAGTGTAAAAAATATTCGTACACTTACCTGTTTCCGTGGAAAGATAAGGCTGGAGCTCCAATTTAAGTCGAAAATTTAGAAAAAAACTATGTAACACAGAATTAGGTGCTTTCTAAAAATATATTACTAAACAAAAGTTAAAATTCTGGAACAAATACATAATTAATTAAAGGAATTCAAACTTTTAACGAGCAATAGGTATTCGTACAGGCGATAATTTACGTACATATGTACGCATTTATGTACAAAAACAACAAAGTTAATACTTGGCCGGGAAGCCTTTCGCATCAATGATTGCAGTTAAACGTCTTTGCATAGAACTAACTAATTTGGTTATCAAATCGGTTGGAATATTATTCCATTCTTCTTGCAGGGCGCATTTTATTTCATTCTTAATGAAAATATGGCGCGTTCTTATTTGTTTGTCCAGATAATTCCATAGATGTTCAATGGGATTTATATCTGGACTCTAGGGTGGCGGATCAAGTTGTTTTGGAGTATTATACATCCTCGTATTGCACGCTTTATGTTTGGGATCGTTGTTTTGCATAAAAATATAGTCATTATTTAATCCCATTATTGCAACACTAAGCGCACCCCCAAAAGAGCACAGAACCACCACCCCCTTTAACACCTGGACATATATTTTTGTTATCGAGTTCCGTATTTGTTTCCGCCACACTAAACACTTTCCATCAGACTTAAATATATTGAACTTGCTCTCGTCCGTAAATACAACTTTATTCCAAAACTCCGAAGTCGCGTTTTGGCAACTTCTAACCGTTTGAGTTTGTTGACCTTTCTTATCCAATATCTTCTCCGTGCCGTTCTACCATGGTAATCAATTTTACGAAAAATATTTCTTAGTGTACTGTCACATACATTCACACCTGTACATCTTTGTATTTCCGCATTCAATTTCGGTGCACCAAGCTTCGGGTTGACTTTCATTTTTAATATAATTGCGTTGGCAATAAAAGTTTAGTCAGTTTGGATGGGCGTTCTTTTCGCGATTTATTATATAATTTACAGGTAGAAGAATATCTGTCTATAATAGATTGAATTGTCGAGTGAGATCGGTTCACAATTTTTGAAATGGTACGCAACGATTTTCACCGATTTATTATAATCTTCCCTATGTAATTCCCCGAATATTGCACCTGTACGAATACTTATTGTGCGTAAAAAATGTAACTACGATTGCTTTCTAGGGTGTAATTATAACTTTTGTCAATCTTTTTAAACATAGCTACTTAAGAAAACAATAAACTGCATGTTATTAATATTTTTCACAATGCCACTTAGAAAATAGACAAATTATATGTATTTATTATTACATTTACTTCAGTGTACGAATACTTTTTACACTAACTGTAGGTAGTATCTTTTTATGCATGAATAAATGATTATTAAATATTAAACCAATAGATCCCAAGAAATAGAATATTTATAGAAACATATATTAAGATGTTTTTTTCCTATGGGAGCTTAAGTTCGAATCCTACTAACTGCGCCAATTACGTTTCACTGTTCCAAGAAAAAAGCTTATTCAAAAAAGAGAAATATAATTTATGCAACTTGATACGTTACAAATAAACAAATAATGACACGATATGATACAACATGATGTAGCTAAATTCACTTTATTGAAATTGTTTGTTAGTTCTATAAGTTAATTATGCAACTGGAAAGGCATATGTTTTCTAAAAGGCGAATGCACTATTTGCTGTGTATAATAAAACTGAATATCTTGTGCTTTACAAATTTATTTTTTGCCTTTCAACGTAATCCTCTAAATTTTTCATAAGGTAATTTTCCTTTTTCGGTCATAATACCCAGAGCTGCCTCTCAAAATTTCAACATTTTTTTAGCCACTCATGAACTTTGATAGATCATAAATCACCTCTCAATGATCCCTACGCGCATACATACATAAAATATAAGCCATGTTTACTTTTTTCTGCCCCACGCCCAATATCATTCCCGAACAAGTTGCTTTATGCTTTTCGGACGTGATTTCAACATAACATTGTCCGACCTTTTTATACCGACATCCAGCGTCGTCGGCCCGTGGGTCAATTTGGAAGGAAAAAAACAGCCATTGTAAAACCACCTCTCTAAACCCCACCCGCATATCTTTTGTGCGTAAAAAATTAACTCTGTTTACATAGTTAAATATCTTTTTTGTCCGCTTCCGCACTGTTAATTTAATTTTTTCTACGCGATTCCGGACGGATACAGTTACCGGGTCTCGTCGTTTTATGTCGCACTTGGGCCGTTCATTACCGCGTACGTGGCGCTAACAGTGGGAGAGGAGCGCACGTGTATTAGTACGGCACTTTGGACTTTTCGCACAGCTGTTAACTGGGGTACCGCGCTGTCATACGAGTATATGGGCGGATGTGCAAAATTTCGCTGTGTGCGGTCAGTATATTTTCGATTGTTATATATTTTCGCTTGTTTCAAAAACCCCAATGAGTTGATAATTATTGCACAACGGCTTCGGTGAGATATTGTTATCGTTAATTTATTGCTCAAAATAATGTACAGATTGTGAATGTAAATAATGATTTGATATGAAAGAAATATCAAAGGTGTAACCATTGATTACACTTTATTTTATTTCGATATAAAATGACTCAAAACAGCAACCCCAAAATCAACACTAACGCGGTAATAAAAACATTGATTTCCTTTGAATCGGTTGATAACAGTCAAAACAAACATTCGTATAATATTTGAAACTTATTGTAATAATTAATATAATAGTGATAATAGAATAGTATAAGAGTAATAGTGATGATAGCAATAATAATATTAAGACTTCAACTAATAACGTACTAAGTCGTCTCAATGACTGGTTCGTTGCTAATAAACTCTTCTTAAA
>JARFOC010000693.1:108798-119590 GCA_031763485.1 Osmoderma eremita | reverse complement strand
AGATAACCAGGCAAGCACTAGAATATCAACCGATCGGTAAAAGGAGTCGTGGTAGGCCAGCAGAAACATGGAAAAGGAGGATTAATAGAGAATTGGAAAAAGTAGCGAAAACGTGGAAAACGTTGGCACAAAATAGAAATGAATGGAAGAGACTTGTAGAGGCCCTATGTTTCGAATGGAACCAAGAGGACTAAAGTAAGTAAAGAAGTAAGTGAGTCGCCTAGTCTAATTCCGGTGCGTATTTGTATTTTGTCAGTTAACTCATTCCCCACCATTATCGTCGTTCTGGACTGGCTGTTTAGATCTTGTTTGAGTTTTATCAGTTTTGGGTCTATTTCTCTTTTACACTTAAACAACACGTAACTAAGATGACTAAATCATGATCACAGTACAACTACACAGCAGCACAACTACTGTACGCTGGTGTGCAATTCCACAAACTCACCATATGATTATTTTCTGACAAATATATCTAATTTGTTGCACGAGTAGTCCAATTGTTATACCGAAATTGTGGTATCTTATTTCAGACAACACACTTCAAATGACCCGAACAGATCTTGTAGCCGATTAACTGTGACCGGTTAACCTATCACTATGTTACCTACTAATTATAACCATCTTATATCTATAACCGACTATATCGTCACAAATCAAAACTTGCTTAGGATGATAATCTTTTTCTGCAATAATTTGTTCAAATTTCCCTGGGACGCAGATTCATTCGTAATTTTTAGGTTTTTTAGATTAAACCGAGCTTCAAATCTATGCAACTATCGCCTACTTGCTGTGAATGACTTTCCTTCCTATCTATTTCATCTTATGACTGCATGTCTTCAAATATAATCAACGCTTTTTGTTGTAACGACATACCATCAATGGTAATATTTTTTGTTGTCATGTCTACTACTCACAAATTCAAGGCTTTCTCTACTTTAGCTAACACCTTATTACGTATCGTAGATGTAACTTTTGCAGTTTGAGACGCAGTGGAAAAACTATCTTGAATATTTTTTTCCTTTTCAATACTTTATGTAAAGAAGATTTGTTATTATTATAGATGTATGGCTGCAATTTTTGATTTTTCGCTAAGCACTTTACGTTTCCTTTTCGGTTTAGAGGCAATTTTAAAATATTTTATAATTTACTTGCTTGTATTTAAACGAATTTACTAAATATGATAACAGACAAGCACTATCTTCTCCCGTAATAGTAAAAGAACTAACAAAATTACCAAACATATGCTTCACGAAAAGCTTTACAGCGGCATTCGATGTCTTATTTCAACACAGCAGCACGGTTTCATGGCTGGACGTTCGACTATAACTAATCTTGCTGAAATCACGCACTACATAAGCTCCGGTATTGACTCGAATGAGCAGGTGGACGTACTATACACTGACTTCACTAAGGCATCTGATCATCATGGTATTTTGACATCAAAACTTAGCTTACTCGGTTTCTCAACCTCAATCACCGATTCGATTGCTTCCTACCTTGACAATCGTTCATTCTATGTCTGTTATAATGGTTTGGAGTCAGATGTATACACCGCCTCTTCCGGAGTACCGCAAAGGTCCAACTTAGGACCCATTCTGCTCAACATGTACATAAACGATTTGCTGTCTAAGTTGGAATGTCATGTGCTGGCATATGCGGACGATCTAAAGATCTCTACCAAGGTGAAATCGGTTGATGATTGTATGGCTCTGCAGAGGGATCTATAGGTTATCAATAGATGGTGTGCTGATAATATGATCAAGGTCAGTGTGCACACATGTGCGGTAGTAACATACGCTACAATAAGCAATCACTTGATTTTCCAATACGCGTTGGATTTTGTTATCCCTCGCCAGACGGAAATCAAGGATTTGGGTGTACTATTTGATTATCGTCTACAGTTTGCCAACTACATATCTGCTATTTGTAGATCCGCGTCGCAATCACTCAATTCTATAAAAAGATCTTGCAGGGGATTTTCAAATTTGAACGTCATGAAAGTCCTGTATTGGGCGTTAGTGCGTCCTAAACTAGAGTAAGCGTCGGTTATTTGGTTTCCCGTTTATGTTTACCAAGAACTATAACTGGAAAGAGTTCATAAAAGGTTTTTGAAATTTTTAAGCTCCAAAGACACTGTATACCTATCCAGCACCGGGAACGCACTACAACAATTTACTATGGGAGCATAACGTCAACTCTCTTTCTAAACGAAGGACTGTATCAAGTGCTAGATTCTTGATGAGGTTGATGGACAATAAAATTGATGCGCTACAATTACTGTCCCTTGTTGGCATCAATATACCGAAATATGGCACTAGATTCACTGACACCTTCTACATACCAACGGCTAGAACGAATGCATATGTTAATGCATTCGTTGTATGTATAGTATGTAGTATAGTACATATGCCCCGATCCTTTCAAAATTCCTTCCTTGTCATCTCATACAGACAGCTTTAAGTGGAACCGCGGATACTGAATCAGCGGATACGGAGGTACCACTGTAATAATAAATAAATTCTCTTTGGTTTCTAATAACGCAAAAATTTATTCCGCTCGTACGCATACGATGCGATATATTTGTGTAGGTACAGATAGAACTATCGGGATCGCTATTTTCTGGCATTTCCCATGAAACGTGCGTAAAAGCATTTGCGCGATAAGGACTGCTTTCGTCATACTTGCAATAACCGAGGGCAATCCTGTTGCTGCGCAACAAATGCAGTTCGTTAGACTCGGGGTCGACTACGATATGCTTGCGGACGGATGGCAAGTGACAAATGCAATGACACGTGGCACTCTTATACGGACATACGCCCGCGTAGCAATAACAGAAATATGAAATCCGGGGTGTTTCGTCACGTTTGCCTATTGTCCATTATTATCCCTACCAGGGTATATGGATATATCGATACAAATGCTACTGTAACAGGAGTAATGTTTTAAAAGTTTTATGTAATTTATGTAGGTGTGATAATAACAAGTGATAGACGTATTTTTTGCTTTCAAACCATACTTCATATTTCTTCATAAATTATCAATTTTCTCATTATAGATTAAGAACCATTCTTTACATCTTTTGGATAAGACTAGTATTGTTGGTGATTTCAACTGTGTTGTGTTTATCAACATCTAGATGATGAGTAAAATACGCACTCTACAGAGCCTTTTGAATTTGCAGTGCCTTATTCTTCATCTTGCTGTATATAATCATAGATAAATTGAATTTAGAAAAAAAGTTGCTTCCAAACAAATGACTAAAACTTGTTTTTGACGTTCAGTTGTTTGCGAGACCAAATGATGTTTCATTGAGAAGAGACGTAGAAGAAACTACTAATTTAAGAAACTGGGAAACTTTAGCGAAGTTAGGCGATATGAGCGACCGACGCAGAGCGCGGAAATCAGATTCGCGTAAGTCGAAATACCAAGGTTGGAATGTCTCACACGGATAATGAAAGACCAGGCAGGAGGCAAAATAAACAAATTGCGTAACTTCAAAGTACACGCAAATCGGAGTATTACCGTATAAACAAGTTATTTGCTTTACAAATGCTAGTGGCAAGAAGTCGACTTTCTTGCTTTACATTTTAATCTGCTGCATTTCAGACACCTAGAATGCATGCTCTTGATTATTTGTCGTGCTTGTATAACCCAATATTTTCTTCGCACGGCGGTCAATCATGGATTTATTCCACCATGCACATTCTTCTCGTGCTCAATCCATGTAATCTTATAGGCGAAAGAAGATTCTTCGGCAATATTATAAGATACTTAATTTCGGTAATGGTAGCTCCACTTTTGCTAATCTACCTCCCAATCTCAATATACAATTTTCATCTATGAATTGATTTAGCGATAGTATAGTGGGTGTATTACTTGAAACTTCGTTACCCGCAAGCGAAATCACTTATCTTCCAAATTCTCTTCCTTGTAGATATATATTTTAATCATTATATTTTCGCTCCATATAGTTCAGATGTCGTCAGTTCTTTTAACCGTTTTTCTTCAGGCTTTCCTGTGTTGTGGGCAAATCTTTGTATATATACTGTTACTCTCAATATTCGTTCCAGTTTGCTGAACTTGTCCAAGCAAAAGATGGGTATTGGTTGTCTCTTTTACGTGTTTACCAATAAATTACTAATTTCAGTCGCTTCGTTCGTCATGGTATCATTAATCTAATCATTAGGCCAATAATGCCGATCCTTTCTCAGCCATGTCGGTTCTACCATGCAGTTGCCTCTACCAATTTCGATGCTGGAATTCCTCCGGTAAACAAATCCGCAGGATTGTCTTTGCCGGGACACTACTTCCATGCTTCGCAGTTTAAACAACGCACTCTGTTGACACGATTCTGCACGTAAGGTTTCTATTTTGGAGTTCGCCATAATAAGACTAAGATGCTTTCCGGACCAATGGAAAGTTGTCCTAATTATAGTTATACCGAAACCGGGAAAACCTCCAGAAGAACTAAATTCCTATCGACTAATCAGCTTGCTGCCTGTCCTTTCGAAGGTTTTCGAAGAGATACATTATTCTTAAGTGGAAACATATTTCCCGACCACCAATTCCGGTTTATGCAGCAGCATTCTACAACCGAACAGGTACACAGAATAGTACACCAAAAATCAACAGAGACCTTGAAGCTAAACGCTATTGCTCGGCGGCGTTCTTAGATATATCACTTGCATTTGATAAGGTGTGGCACGTTGGCTTGCTTTATAAAATCAAATAAAACTACCATAAGGCTACTATGAAGAACTAAAATCATACCTTTCGAATAGACACTTGTAAAACACCAAGAGGAATACTCACCCCGATCAACTGCCCCAAACAGAAGAAGCCAAGTATCTTGGAATACACCTCGACCGCAAACTCACATATATGGACTAAAAGGAACCAACTTGGTATAAAACTCAGGAAAATGCACTGGTTGATTGGTCGTACATCACAGCTGTCTGTGGAAAACAAACATCTTGTGTTCAAAGTCGTACTGAAACCAACGTGGACTTATGGAATCGAGCTATGGGGTACGGTTAGTAATTCCAACATTGAGATTCTTCAAAGATACCAGCCTAAGGTCTTACGAATGATTGTGAATGCATCATGATATATTTCAAACCAGATGATACATTGTGACCTAAAAATTCTTACAGTGAAGAGAGAAATTACAAGAAGTAGCAGGAAATACCAGGACAGGCTAGATATTCATCCGAGCGACCTTGCAATGAACTTATTAGAGAATACACATGAAGTGCGCAGACTCAAACGATTCCAATCTTTAGACCTAACCCATATATGTAGCTAAATGTAAATGAAATCTAACGCAATCTAATCTAGTGCGAATGGATTAATCATTAGTGTGTTGTCAAAAATCTAGCATAAGCTAAGATATAAGGGGATGAGTCGATGGACAAAATCCCCCTTATGATACCCACTCATAGCCATATAATTTGCTGAATATCTTAGTAGTTAGATTGCGAAATGCATAGAAGGTAAAAAAATTGTAGTTCCGCCTCTTATTCATTGTAATGCTATTTTTGAATCTGTTCATAGTACAGCATTCTTGATTTTTAAGTTTATGTTACCTTTGTCTTGCGAATGCGTCACATAAAGAGCGTTTACCGTTATACGAAAGTATTCCACCCGGTGTATGCTAGAACTAGAGCGAGTTTTCCAGATGGCATTCGACGAGTATAAATACAGACATAGGCGAAAGTATGAGTAGTCAATTCTATCTTGAGTGTTATCTTAGAGTGGAAATAAATGCAGTGAAAATAAATCAAACGTAAATAAGTCCGTATTACAACTAGTTTATAATCAGTGCTAAGTGCATCAATAAATTAGATTTATCAAAAATATGGTTCTTGAAGTAAGAAAATTACAATGTCGCGATTTCATAATTATTAATTATTGGTGTCGATTTAATCTACAGGCAAAGTTTTAATTTCTTTTTGTTTTTCGCATCAAACGTCTGGTTCGATGGTAAAATCGAGGGATATACTTTTGGAACTTACAGTACACACAAACGTATATATTTACTATCCGCAAATAATGGAGAGTGTCCCTCTGTCGCGATACCTAAACGTTCAAGAAGGGTGCAAATTCTGACCCACCCCAATGTCAAACTGGGATCTACCCTTGTTATGCGTTCTCTATTATGTAATTGTTATGCGTGAACGATGTGCGCCCTGCATATATGAAATTTTATTATTTCCGTGTAAACGAATTGCATTGTGTGCGACCCTGTGTTGGATGAGGTACCCTTATGAGTGCGATCTACTTATGTAAACGGACATGTTTCTGAGCCATTATCGAAATTTATAATCCAGAAACAGTAGCAATAACAGCGATAATTGGAAAAACACACCTACTCGATTAATATCTGTTATAAAAGAATATAAGTATTTCGATACAACACTTTACTTACTGGAAAGGTATTGTTAATATTCCACTTAAAGGATTTACAAGCATTCTTTCATTGAAAAAGTGGTAAGTCTAAAGGTTGCTTTTGGTTAGGTGCATTTGTATATTTACAAATGCGTATATTTTGCCTTAAAGAATTTCATTATACATATGTTTAACCAAAATTACCAATATTAAAACTATTGCCTCAGCCTGGTTTAACAGTGGAGACTCTAATAATCCCTTAAGTAACTGAAGGCAATAGTACAAAGGCGTAAGATGAAACTTTAAATAGAAGTTAGGAGGTGCTATTCAAATTGAATCACTTATCGAATTCGGCATTTGGTGTCCAGTATTTCAAGAAACACAAATAATAGTCGCATTCCCATTGCATACGTATGTGATTTGTCAAAAGGATACCAAATCCAACAACGAAATACTTGCTCAACCTTGGAGATTTTCAAACGACGAAAATGAGCGATATAAAGGTTAATGCGTTTAGTGGCTGAAGAAGAAAGAAATTAAAACAAATTTCCATTAATATTAAGGCATGAGTCCAACTGGTGCACTAATCTATAATTGTTTGTTTGGGGGATTCCTGGGGGCTGTTTGAGGAACCATTCTCTAAGAGCAAAAATTTAGGGTCCGAATGGTTTAAATACCAACGATATATATTGAGACTCTTCAACCCATCCCAGTGAGCAGATTACAAATCGTTTGGGATGTATGGTGGCGAGCATTTTTATGCAAAAGGATTTAGATTCCTGGGATGTTTATTCCTGATGCTGACGCGCAAAGAGTTTAAGGTGTCGTTCAGAATTGAGCAATTTCTTGATAATCCAAATATATAGCCAGCATTACCAATCCTGCTGAAGGTTGAGGTCCTTTCAAGAAAGCTGTAGGATTTAAATTAAACGTAAAAGCTTCGACTTGTCAGTAAGTATTTGCGGAATTCACTGAGCATCAATTTTATGATACTCAAAACTATACAAAAATGGAAAGCATCTTCTAACTTCCCCACACCTTCATTTGATGCTGCAACATAACTATGTCGTGCGTGGAACAAATTTTTGGTAAACTATTCTTTTTGTCGAAATTTATTGCGTCCATTCAATAATTCTCACGTTAGAATTTCTATAGTTGGCATATACAGCGTCCATTCTTGTATTAATTTCTTTTGCTTTTATCTTCTAGCGATCCAGAATTGAATAAGACCTTGCGCATTATTTTAGGACGGATTATTTAGGTTAAATGTTATTTTCCAAATTTACCACTTAGAAAGAAGGAATCTGCCTTGGTTTTAACGTTCTTGCAATGCTTAGTTGATCCGTGAATGTTCCATTGAGCCGTATTTTTTGCCTTCTGGTGATGTAGCATTGCTCATCTAATATCCATCCTAGCAATCTTCATTATTTCTACAGATTCACGTATGGGCGATAGTGGGTCACCCTGGCTAATCTTCGTACGTCATTGTAATCTGTGCAGTGGTTTGTTTCTTGATGCAGATGTTCAGCTACCACTGACTTCTCTGTATTTCCAAGCTGCGCGTCTTATCTTTTTTCACAAAGGCACTTTAATTCATAGATCCTTGGTAGGTGGAAACAGTTGTTACGTCGCAAAACAATTGGAGACACACTCAGAACAAGCCGACAGCTACGCGAAGAACGTAAACAAGCTAACAAAGCGGCTAGAATCTCAGGATATTTGATGAAGTATGTAATGTGGAGAAACAAGAACCCCAGTGTAGGAGACAAGGGCTTTATATCTAATATAAAACGTGCTTAAGACTGCTTCTAACGTAAGTAATCCGAGCAAGGACAGACACCGCAGAAACAAAAACAATACTGAGAATAACAGAAATGAGAATATTACGATTTATTGCAAGCAATACGGTAAGAGACAAAATGATGACAAAATGAAATCAAAGACACATGCACAGTACAATATGTTGTTCGGTGGTCAGCGCAAAGAAGAAGAAAATGTTACTAAGACGTGGACAGAATGAGTGGACAATAGTAGGCAAATAACTATTTTTATGATTTAATTACAAAAATTGCTGGTGTCGTTTTAAAACCTACTTTCATTACAACTGCGAAAAAATAAATATTTCTGGGTATAATTAATAAATTTATATTGCAAACACATGTACATACACGAACATATAATTTGTATTGTTGCGTATATACATTCAAATGCTGACAGTTATATCTTAAAGTTCAAAACAAATATTGTACGCACATGTATCTCGAATTATATCTAACATTAAACACTGAGATTACATCACCTGAAGCAACAGATATCCTCTGTAAAATACACAAGTTGACAACAAAACAAGCCGTAAAACCGGCTCTATATGTAATTAATAGAATGGCACCTATTATGCCGTGTGGTATGAACGTTATAATGTTTATATCCACAAATATATGAATAGCGGCTGTTCGTAGGTTTCGTTTCTTTCGCGTATTATACGTATTTACGAATAACCACAACATACTCACATACACAATAATTCATATTTCATTCACGTAAAGGTACCAACACTTCCATTCACATAACGGCGAGCATTACTCGGAGTTTGCGGGATTTTGGCAATTTTCCCCTTTCACTCTTATCTTTTGCAATTTATTCTGAATTCTCGCGCAGCGGGGATTTAGTGCCTATACGCAGGGCCTAGGTATGTTGTAAAGCGGTGAACTTTGACGACGTTTGCGGTAATTATGTAAATTTGACGCGGTTTTCTGACTGACAGTCAACAAATGGTTTGTATAAGGTACGCAGCGGGTGAGGTATTTGACTAAAATATTTATATGTTCCCCGAGTTTGCCAGATTTTGGCGACCGTTATAAATCCTTGAGGAAATTTATTGCATAAAAACTATTATTTGCAACCCTAGAAACGATAATTATTAAAGGATAAAATGCCTACACTGTAGAAGTTTTATATACATGTTATTAGGTTACCGTAATAACTAAAGGTTTGGTTATTTTAGAAACTTCTGTAGTTAAATTAATCATTTAAATATCATCTAATTCAAAAGCGCTAATATATCGTAGCGTAAGACATGAATGGGCTAAATATCTTGATAATTTAGAAAATGTTCGGTCATCTAATTATAGTTTGCTATTGGGACTATTTTACTCTTCTCTATGAACTTTTTCTTAAGGTCTGAATCTGTCTGCATAACCAATCATTTAAAGAATTTCTCAACATCTCTACACATTGAGTTGATTTGAAACACAAAGCAAATACCTAATCAATACTACTAAGTCCGTGTTTACTGACTGCAGCCATTTATAAGTAAATGTTGAGTGTTCAAAGTGGTCGGAGCAATTTTTACAAAATCATATATATAGTTCTTTTACCGAATTTGTTTATTATTTTAATTAACTGTACGATAGTTCTTGTTTGTATTATCGAGATGCAATGAAGTGCAACACTTTTTTGAGGATTAACATTAATATTTGCGTACATAATTTTCTAATGACGTCATAATTATCAGCTTAGCTAATTCTAACTTCATAGTAAAAAAAACCCTGTTGATAGTGAAGGTTGTTAACCCGAGCCGACTTCAACAGAAATATGTCTGCACCTAAGAAAAGTGTGTGCTTATCTAATTACCAGGCTGAGTATGTTTGTTTTCCTAAATAGTTCAAGAGAACATTGTCCATGTGTTAGTGAATCTGTTACTGGTCTACAAATTAATACAATATATTTTTCTGCTTGCCAGATAAATGTTAAAAAAGTTTAATAAAATTTTTTTGTGGGTTTACTGACATCAAACCAATGCATTTTGAATCGTAAAAAAAGTAATTTCCAATAGAAGTAGGAAATTTATTTTACATACACTACATATATTAACGGTTATTGTCGGTTTTAAGCTCATGTATACTGGGAAAAAAAGTCTTATAATAGTAATATCAATCTAATTATGTCAGTCGAAATCATAGAACAAATCTAACGTATTATATGCATTGGGAAATATTGTCCAATCACTTGTTAAGTATTTAAAGGTCCATTAGTGGGAGAAAGTAGCAGGAATACGTTGTACATTTACAAGTAAAGCTTATTTCAATAAATATTTGAATGCAGTTGGGAAGTGCAACGAAGAAAAACAAATTTGTGTTTAAAAATTCGAATCTTAGACCCTAAATTAATAATTACATGAAAAATTGATCATTTGTAACATTTAAAAGTGCTGTTTGAAGAATTTTATTCACATTCAGCTTAATATTTCTTTTCTATATAGCGCAAAAACCTGAGTGGAGTTTTATTAAGAAAGATACATCAATATTATGAAAAAGAATTAGTGTTGCTTTGATGCGTCTGGAGCTATGCGGTTGGATGCTTCACGAGGACTGTATCATTTAACTCCAACACTAGTTTTCGTTTT
>JARFOC010000693.1:91365-108698 GCA_031763485.1 Osmoderma eremita | reverse complement strand
TTTCAAAAATCAAAATATCCTTACATTACCGTCCATCTACATCCTCTCATGCACTACACATGTTCATCAAAACAAAAGCACTTTTGACACTAATGGAGTTCACCATGAGCACAATACCCGCGCTAAGAACGAACTGAGAACATCGTACCACCGGCTGACGTGTTCCCAAAGGAGTTTAAACTATTGAGGCCCTAAATTTTATAACAAACTCCCACATAGTGTAAAGGACCTTCCTCTAGAGGCACTCAAGATCCGGGTGAAGAACATCTTGATGGAGATGGAATGCTACACAACCGATGACTTCCTACGCAACTAAAAATGTATATTTGATGTTCTGTTTGTCACTAGCTGTTGTTTATGTTCTTTTTTTATGTAGTAGAAATAAGGATAGGTTAGAAATCGACGTATATCAAAATTTCTTCTGGTACAGATGTACTGGTGTACTGATGTAAACAGATTCGTAATGGCAGGTTGAAATCACTGCTTTCAGCACAAAGTCGCTAGCATTAATTCTCTAGTTCATCGTTTGTTAATTTTTCTATAACGATAATCATCACTCCACCGCATATGAGTAGGCAATTCTTGTAATTGCGTCTGTTTTTTGTGATGCATCGGATCATGCGCTGAGTTCGTGTAACACCGGGAGGTCGTAGGGCCACAGCTCATACTGTATGTTTATTTTTATATTATGAATTTGTTGCAAGAAAATAATAGTAGATAAATCCACCAATTTGTTGCTTGTGTGTGGGTGTCACCAAACTGGCAAATGGTAATAATTGTAGAGACGTTTCGGGTCTTTGGTTTCTAATCTTTGTGTACCAATACGTATGAACTAAGAACTCATTGAATTACCTTCCGGAACGGCAAAATTGTAATACTAAAATGAGCAAATACCTACACACGGGAGAATGGATATGATATGCTCCTTCCTCCTCGAAAATATTGTTTACGGTTTCTGTTACATGTTTTTTTTTTCGATACCCTCTTAGGGTGCGTATATATCAAGCGAACGAACACCGAACAGCGAATGAGCACCGAATACCAAAGGCGAATTCGACTGATGTGCACGTTAATACAAAAGCGAATCAAACTTTCGGCTCGCCTTCGTTTGTGTTCGCGGTACATCAAAGACAATTACTGCTCAGTGTAGACGATAAACAAACGAGTTTGTTGTTCTGGTGCGAACGTTAAACAGCAGAAGTAAAATGGCAAACAATCTCTGAGATTTTTAGGTTAAGCTTTGAATATTTTCAAAATGTCTTATCGACGAACATGAAAAACACTTTCAGTTCGCTATTCGTTTACCTTCGTGTGTACAGGTTTACAAACGGATTACAAACGCTTGCTGTTCAGAGTTTGCTGTTCGTTCGCTTAATGTATACTTTAGATTCAAGTGGTAGTGAACGTATATAATTGTCATTTGTTTGCAGTATATATGCGATAGGGATATGCTATTCCTCATCCTACTTTATTGGGGAGACATGACGTCTGTATCTGCTTGTACATACATACATTGCATATCAACATATGTTAATATCTATTATTGATTGAAAAGCTTATCTACCCCACATTTGTGGTATTTAACACCGTTAAGCTGCTGAGTGTTCCGGTATTTTCCAAAATTAGATCAAACTGGAAATAATTAACATTTATTTAATTCAACTTAAAACAAATGGAGCAACTAAGGCTAACTTATAAAGGACGAGTAAAACAAACACATTGCGTTCATTTTTCCTTGGTTCACGATAGATAGTTGATGTTTGCTCAATGTTATCAACAAAAGTATTTTTAGCTGATTCAACAAAATCTTAAAAGTAAGTTGTAATTAATTGTACTATGTGTAATAATATCTATAAAATCATAAATAACAGGCTTATTTTCTGTAGACTAATATCGCGTAACGCTTGGATTACGACATTTATGGAAAGGAAACATGCATAACAACAGCCTTCCATAATTTTCTTACAGAATTCGAGCTGTTGGTATTTCATCAATTTATAAGAACGATACTTATTCTAAACCTTACAATATATTATACAACTTCAATCCATGCCGTGATTTTTCGACAATTCCGCCATAGCACAAATGAAAAGATCGCATTCATTACTTTCTGGTGCTACAACTTGAATGGGACGAGCAATTTACATTTACTTACAACTGGGTCCCGAAAAAGTGCAACGTTAATGTTTATCCTGAACGAAACTGCCACTAAAATTTGTTCAGATTTGATTTCCAGTATATCCTCTTTGACTTCTCATTTATACCCTCCATTTTCCCATGCATTTTCTCCAATCAATCTGTGACAGAAATCTTCATTGACAACTATGTGTTGCTTGGGTAATATTCACTGTGTTTTCTGCACAAAAAAATATTAGACTTTATTGTAAAATACCTATCCC
Source organism: Osmoderma eremita (assembly GCA_031763485.1). Taxonomy (NCBI): domain Eukaryota; kingdom Metazoa; phylum Arthropoda; class Insecta; order Coleoptera; family Scarabaeidae; genus Osmoderma; species Osmoderma eremita. The sequence goes on along the minus strand of JARFOC010000693.1, from coordinate 106,299 downwards.
TAAGACCTACATATCTTTAATTCTTTCGCCAACAAAATCTAATTCTTCCTCTAACGTTAGAGGACTCTATGCTCAGCGTCTCACTTCATTTATTAAGAAAATGCAGTATTAATGACTACTAACCTCCATATTATCCACTGAACACCACTTGAATAACAGCCATGGTGTTCTGTGTGGTGCATACCTCCCAGAGCGCTGCGTCTAACATTATTTTGTTCAGAGATTCTGCTGAGGAAGGCAATTTGGTTGCCGAAATACGTATCCGGAGTTGTTGACTCATCAAGGTGGTAAGGGTATTTTTATTTTCACTATTTTAAGCCACCGTATCTTATTCTTTATAACAAACTTTCATATTACCGGAATCTTACCGGTAAAAATATCGATGTTTTCGCACACGACACTTGCTGCAAACAAATGTTATTTATATTTATAATTGAAATGATATCTACATATGAACAAACGTACGTATAATATATTTTTCAAAAATACTATACTTACGGTTTTTCAAACATGCACAACAGCGAGCAACTTGTGCGTTTTGAAGTATACGTAAGGGCCGGTCCACACTTGACAAACGAGCATAAACGAACACAAGAACAGCAAAGTATTAAAACAAACTGGAACATAGGCAAGCGCCTGCAGCACTGAAGGTCTGAATGTTCTTTGTTCAGTGATGTTTCATGAAGCGTCATTAGCTGAAGGTACAGTGAAAGGGAAAAGTTACTCCAAGTAAAAAGATAATTCAACTACCTCAGATTAGTCATTTTAACTAACTATTGCATGATTTGTTTAATGATTTAATTGATATAGATGAAACACTCGCGTGTTGTGTTGTTGATTTTGTTGAAAGTGTATTGGAACATGTTGTTTGGCATGCATAGTATACTTTTATTATTGTGGCAGCAATTGTGTTAATCATGTTGTTACTTCACTGCCGTTGCATAGAGCTTATTCATTTAGGGAAAAGCGAACACATCAAAAGTTGTCCGAACAAATCTAGCATCCAATCAGAGGAGAAGAAAAACACATTTATACGGTCAGATTCTAAATCCGTACATTGCGAAATGACGTCATTGTTTTTCTTTAAATGAAAGTACTCTACCTGTTGGTCGATCATCATGCCAGTATCATCAGCGCACCGTGTACAATAATTGTTAAACAAAAATTATGATGTTTGAATGTAATCCAAATGATATTTAAGGGAAATATTTCTTTTGTCAAATAACAATCGAAATGGAAGCCTGCCAATAGAAGGAGAAAAGGAAGACCAAGAAAGAGTTGGGAAAAAGGAATTCATGAAGCTATGCAGAGGAAAAGATTGGAGGAAGATGCTCTTCGTGACAGAGCCTCTTGGAGATTGGGATGCGGTAGATGGAAAACTTAGTTGTACATAAGCCGCTTATAGATAGATAGATAGAAATAACACACATTTGTTTTAATGTTAATATAGTCATTCAATGCAAACATATGTAGCTGGCAGCTAGTTAAAACTATAAAATCTGTTAAACTAACAAATATATGCTTTCAATATATCTTACAATAAATTAGTTGCCTAAATGACGTAATGTTGTAACTCCAGGTTTCAAGTCAAAGTTCCCATTTTTAGTCTTTGGTTTATATCCCTTTTTCTTATATAACCAATGTGAGTGTAGAAAATGTAGAGATTCCAGAATTTCTTTGTAGTTTAATATTTTCTGTTTTAGGTTTCATAAGTTTGTTTATATTAGTTAGTGATTTAATACTTCGATAGCCAAACAACAAATTAGTTTCAGCTTAGAGTACACCAACACTTTAAGCAAAACAAAATGTTTTGTCCGAAACGGCATTTTGATATCGCCCTGCAGGTTGAAGAGTCACCAAACTTTAACTATGAGCGACTAGTACAAGATTTTTGGAGCAATAAAAATTACTTGTATGAGTGAGACCCATCGACGCAAAGTCAAACAACTTTTTCTATTACCCGATTCTTTTTTATGAAAGTAGTTAGTGTACACATTTCCTGTAATTAAATATGACTCGAAACCTATTGTACTGATTGTACGGTAGCATTTTCAAGTTGTATCTAGCTATCATCAATAGATACACACATTACATTTTTCTAATGATAGTTGATTTAATTATCTGTATTTATAGTTATTAACCAATGGAATTTCCTGTTTAATGTAGAAGTGCATCTGCCTCACAGGATGACAGACTTCCGTAATTCAAAGAGATAAGATAAATGGCATTTAATTAAATACCATGTATTCCAAACTTTAAGGTGTTGTGTATTTTGTAAATGGTAATGGTAGCATTCATTAGTAGGTAGGATTTTTATATGTGCACATCACAAGTGTACCATTGACTTGACCAAGGAAGTGTAATGAAATAGGAAGTTTGAAATTAGATTACGAGTAGTTAACATGGATTTATAGTTTAAAATATAAATCAATGGGATATACAGTCGAACATCGATAACTCGAACCATGATTTGCCACCAAGAAAGTTCGAGTTATCGAGACTTCGAGTTATTGAATAAAATACATAATGTACATATAAATTGTATTTTATTTCTGTTTATTGTTTAAGTAAATGCGTATTTATTTTAGTAAATTGTATCAAACGATACAAAGTGTTATTTTGATATAAAAAAGTCGGTTATTTGTGACTGACGAAACAATTTTATATTTCTATATTCGAAAAAAAGCTTCAATATTAGTTTAACCGTAATACAGGGAATCGGTTGTTTGTTCATTGGTTTTTAAATATGACCACCAAACATTCAACGAATTTTCAACCAACTCGTTTGAGGGTGATTGCTGCATTTTCGCTGTATAGATTGGGTTAGACATTCTTGTGTATTTCTGATATTTCTCCATACTTTATATTCCATTTGTAAACATTTTAAAACAATTAGAAATTGTCTCAGACTTAACATCGATATTCCATGCAATGGTTACTTCATCAACACAGTCCATTAATTTAATGTTTTTTTGTGTTTTCTTCAAAACATTTAACAGATTTTTTTTTAATTCTGCGGTGATAATGACATTTTAAATTTTGCACGACGCCTTGATCCAAGGGCTGCAACTTAGATGTCATATTCGGGGGGAAAGTTTGATAAATTTTAACCTATGTTGGATATTTTTAGAGTTAGTCGGAAAATTGTCAATAAAAAGAATAATCTTTCTTCCCATCTGTTCAAGCTGATTGTATAATTTTATCAGCCATTCTTCAAAAAGTGATCCTGTCATCCACACCCTCGAATTTGCTTTATAGCCCAGGAGTAATCACTTAACACCTCGGAAGCAACGAGGTTGATTGTTTTCACCTGTCAAAAGCAATTTCAGTTTATGATCCATCCATGTTTGCGCCAAGAATCAATGTAACTCTCTGTTTAGTGTGCTTTCCGCCATGACTCTTCTTAAAAATAAGGTGTTATCTCAGAGACATTTAAAAAATAGTCCTGTGTCATCTGTATTAAGTACGTCCCGTGCATTATAACCTTATAACAAGTGGGCTAAAACATCACGTTTCCATTTAATGCAGTCCATCTGTAGATGTTGAGATCTGTAGATGTTGAACGCGTCCTGAAGGAGGTTCAATATAGACAACACCTCAGAAACTCTACAACGCTCACTCCGATAGAATCCCGCGACAAAGTAAGTTCTTAATATTGCCTTTTCATAATATAACTAATGGAATTAGCCGAGTCGTAAAAGACAAAAATATGAAAATCGGTAATAAATCGTTCAACACACTTCGTAACCTTTTAGGAAACCCGGAAGACAAACTGGAAATGAAACAAAAGCCAGGAGTTTAAAAAAATTGCATGTGGAGATTGTGAGAAAGTCTACATTGGACAGACAAAGAGGAAGGGAAGGGAAGGGAAAAAGCAATGCATGTTTCTAGTTTTAAGTTATTTTCGCGCTCATTCGGTTATTCGACTTGATAATGGGAATCCATGTATTCGCGAAACGTGTCGTTCGGCATTAATCGATACTTTGTGCGGGAGGAGTAATCCGAAGAGAGTGTTTATTGTGCTGCCCGACAGTCCTTGCAACATTTACTTCTTTTATAAGTTTAAATCTTTCATCAATAGATAACGTTTTTAGGGTACGTTTTAATGACATCATATATCAACATCAATAGAAATTTAAACGTGAAAAATCACCTGAGCACAGTCTCTGTTTACTTACAATTAGTAAAACTATTAATAGCGTACAAATGAAGTTAATCGTAAGCAGCACACAACCAAGGTGCGTGCAGTTTAGGGAATCGGCAATAAATTCTTTTTGAGTTGTACCACCCAAGCAAAAAGAACTTTATGTGTGCCAGTAAAAATAAAACAAGTATTTTTATCGGACGTTATCACCCAGTCCGCGGTCCTATTGCTCATCGAAAATTCCCTGCCAAAATAACATCCTAAAACTAGGCATAAAAACATACATAATTCAGGTTTTCCCCAAAAATTCGAACGTGACGCCAAATATTCTGTTCGAGTTATCGAGATATTCGAGTAATAGAAGTTCGAGTTATCCAGTAAAAATTACACATAATTTTCGGTCTTGATGCTATTGCCAACCAATTTGACTCGAGTTATCGAAAATTCGAGTTATCGAAGTTCGATTTACCGAAGTTCGACTGTATTTACAAAACTGTCTGATATTCTATTAGAAATTATTGATTTGAAAAATCGGATTAGCGCTGCTTCATTTATTGGTTGATGAAGAAACAAATTGTCCTCAATTAATTTTCGCAAATAAAAAAAAATAATCGCTCTAAATCGTTATATTCCCCATCTGTCCAAGTTCATCTTGTTACTACGACGAGTTTATTTCGAACATGAATGCTTTGTTCACAGTCTCTGGATATCTCACGGCTACGTAACGCATTTAAACCTTGGAATCTCCAGATATGAAAACATAAAGAAGTTATCACTGTCATAACAATTCATAGGACTATTTTATTTAAAACAATTTCCTAATAATATATATACAATATAGGCAGCGAAATATGTACTTTTTTCATTTTTTCTGTGTTTTAAATTGATTTCCAGGTGGTTTTTAAAGAAATGCATAATGCTTTTAAAACAAAGCTTGGAAGTCGGCGGTACGAGAAAAGACAATAATTTGGATCATGTTTGTACATATTATTGAATATGTGGCATCTCATTTAATATATCGCAGTGCGTTTATCTTTTTTTTTCTGTAAAATGTAATAACATTGGTAACAAGATTTGCGGCAAATTGACATTTAAATATAATACTAAATACTAATTTTTTGAATGCGTAGATTCCCATTGTTAACCGCAGGACCGAATGAATATAAAAGCAAACATACACCAGTTGATTGCGGACACAACAAAATACACATATATGATACAGAACTTCCTAACATAATTAAACTCACAATGTGATCCCAAAAAACTTACAGCGAAAAAATGAATGAACAATCGTCTACAGTTCTTAGACTAGATAGTTTAGTAAGTATGAATAGAAAATTAGAAATAGGCATATACATAAAAGAAACCAACACAGACATATTCATAATGGCGAATTCGAACCATTGTGAACTACATAAGTTATGGGCGATTAACCCTCGGGTGGATAGATTAATTAAATTTCCATTGAGACAAATAGGATAGGAAAAATTGCTAAAGTACATTAAAAATATTGCAAAGTATAACGGTTACTCCGGTTACTCTTCTGTATAGATGTTGATCGCATTCCTAAGAAGGTCCAATATCGACAAAATCTGTAAAACTCCACACGGTAACCCCGCTTCAAACAGGAATTAAAAAAAAATCCACAACGATAACTCTGGTAGAACCCCGCGACAAAAAAGGAAATAAAGTTATCCCTTCACAGAAAATCTGCTAGGATATCACAGTGCCAAAGGCGCTGCACATCTGATTCGAATTTCAGTTGCAGCAATCGATTTTTATAAAGATCCGGTTGCCGCAAGGGTGGTCGTACCCCTCCCGGTACCCTTCAGTGTTGAGCATAAATCAACATTACTGCCCTCTGACAGCGAGAAGAGACAGTAACAGGCCTTACACTTCACACACAATACACACTTACACAAACCAAATGTAGAGTGATACAATAGGCCTCAAAGCCACAGTGTTATGTCTCTGCATTCGCATACAAACAACAACCCTTACACGTAATAACGAAAATAATTACCCAGGACGTAGAAGATGAAAATATGAAAATTTGTTATAAACCGTCGAACCTTTTAGGAAACCGAAAATGAAACAAAGGTTTCGAATTTACAAAATACATGCGGAGATTGGGAAAATGTCTATATCGGTCAAATGAAGGGCAATAGAAACTAGATATAAAGAATATACGGCTCATTATCGGTACGGAAGAGTAGGTTTGTCTAGTGTTGCTGCGCTTATCCGAGAAACCAGACATAATATAAAGATAATTTACAATTGATGAAATCGGTAACGTGGACGCGCGAACTAGATGCATATGAATTGTTATACAGAATGTTCCATGTTGTTTGTCCTATTAAAATATTTTAGGGGAGGAAATATACAAAAAATCGGAAAATACAATGCGCTAGGCCAATATAATCTTTCAGAGTAAATTATTTACGCTTTTGCATCAAATAATTTTCTTATTTTAAGTAGAATATTATAATTTTTATTGCAAATTCTGATTCTAAACGTTATTCTAAATACAAGGTAGTAAGCTTTCTGCTTACCTACATAAATATAACCGATTTTGAGATATCTTGCAATTTATGTAAAAAAATTGTTTGGTAGCCCTTCATTTAAGAAATTGTTTTACGACACTCTTAAATTTCAAAATCTAAGTTGCTTATCGTTTGAAAGTAACGGATGTTCAGAAAAATTCGGAGTCAAGTGGTTTTGTACAAAAATCGTATGCGCAAACTTAAGTCATGATTTGTATTAAATTTTAAATATGAAATGTTGTCTCTAAATAATTATTAGAATCTAATATCAAAAATTGGATTTTTGAATTTTAAAATGGTATTTAATACTGTACACAAGAAATAGCATTATGAGGAGGTGCATAAAATATTTGGGGGAAGGTGGTACACAATTTCAACATCTTTTATAATTTATTATGGTTTTATAATTTATAGCATACGAATAGGATTGTGTATTCCTTCACGGTAAGACACCTCATGAAGAGGTGTTATTGTTTGGCAAGACTTCTGTAAAATACAAAAACGATTAATTTTAAATTTCACCTATAAAATTGTGTTAAGTAAATGTATCATTCTATCTTAGACATGACTTCAAAATTCCATGTATTATTTTACTCCGGATTTTCCTGAGTACCCGTTATAATCCCCAGGCTTGCAAATCTTCGAAACACCGTAGGAGTAATCCGATACAGTGTATTTATTGTGCCGCCCCACAGTCCTTACAATCCTTACTGAATAATCGTTTATATAAATGTAAATAAGTCGCAGATAAAAAAGAACTTAAAATGGCCACTTCCTTAAAATTAGTCACTACTTCTCTACATGATTTCTAATGACGTGCCAAGTATTATCAACATCGAAATGAAGCAACATGTTCAGACAAAATAACAATTTTTTGGTGTACACTAAAGTAAACTAATTTTAAATTCTGTGTTTTAAAAGGGTTATTATAGTAAGATTACGTTAGTACAGTAGAAATGAAATTAAAGTAATTGAGGAACAGAATGTCAATGTTAATGTTAAATGTTAAATTGTATTGGTCAATAATAATGCATTTGAGAAACATGATCTGGACTGTCTTTTATGAGATACTTAATTTCTCCATAATATCAACGTATTTTTGGATCTTTTGAAGTTTTCTTTAGACTCGTCTTGGTAATTGCGGCACATCAGTCACACAACATACTTCGTTTACGGAATACGTATACAGTTTGTATACAAGGTCACCTTGTATGCATTAGGGTGGCGAAGGTCGATATATCCCTTATCATATACGATATCAAAAAAAATTATTTACAAAAATTGTAGACAGTCTTAAACTTAACATTTTAAAATTATTGTCATATTTACATCGTGTTTCATATCACCAGGGTGAACCAAACATACGCTTTCTTAAATGGACCACCCTATATATTATTTCAGATTAAGATTAAGCTCATGCCTCGCACCTCCAATATAATATTTCATTGCATTATATAGCTTGTTTCAGAAGTTATGGTCAATTTTATATGCATCACTGTGAGTTCGAGATCGTGTATACTGCAAATCACAGAGTCTGACATTTTTCTTTTACAAACAGATTTTTGATATTGGTCCACTTATATAGCAAAATAATATTTTTTCAAAATTGTCAAAACTGAATATAAGGCGAGTCAAAACTCAAATACATTCATTTCTCAATTATTTTAAATGGACCAGCCTGTATTTGATATCATAAAAAGAAAAAATAGTTTAGTTACTTTCATTTTTATTGAGCACTCTCTATACCTAAAGTCATTAATTTCTAAGATATTTTAAAGTACTTTTCAAAAGTGAGATTTTTTGAAATTATTTTGATATAAACGTTAGTCATGGAAAAAAGAACAGTAAGACAGTTTTAAGTGTTCATTACTAGCTAGGAAATTATATAATTGGACCAAATTTTTTGGAAGGACGAATGAATGGTAATTTAGACCTTTTAGAAAACCATTTACCGTTGTTATTGGAAAATGTTTCCCTAAACGTTCGTCAAAGGATGTGGTATCTGCACGATGGACAATTGTTTTGACAATTTTGGAAAAATGACGCTTTGCTATGAAAATGGACTAACCTTGAACCTACAGTGATTTGCATATACAATTGACCATAACTTCTGAAGCATGCTGTATAATTCCACGAAATTGTATATTGGGGGTGTAAGGCATGAGCTTAATCTAAATCCGAAATAACACACAGGCTGTTCCATTTAAGGAAACGTAGGTTTGGTTCACCCTGGTGATATGAAACAGCCTGTATATATGAATTTTACACAATTTTTACAATTTTCCTAATTAACTTTTTTCTGATATCTTATTTGATAACGAATATATCGAGCTTTGCCACACTAATGCGTCACCCTGTATATTTATGCGGTGTGGAGTTTCTTTAAGTGGGAACTTATTTTTAAACAGAAAATGTAGGTAAAATAAAAAAACGTATATTTATCATCTAATTTATTTTCTTTTATTTATATTCAGCCGTTTGTGAAAGTATAATCAAATATTTCAGTAAAAATGAAGTCCTTTATTATAATTACGTTTCCATAATACCCAAATGTATAAATGTAAAAAGGAACTGGTTTTCCATTATCTTGTAACCATAGATTTCTTAAATATTTAGTGTTTGCCCTTTCCAGGTTAGTTTGCTACGCAATAAAACATTATTAACTATTGGTCATGGTTACACTTATTTTAGTAATTATATTAGCATATAATTGTTCAGCTTACTTTCTATTATTATTGTTTTCCTTCTATTGATTGGGATGGTAATTCATACAGCCGATGACAAATTCCAAGTATCTTGTACAATAGATCTATCTTTTACGCACATGTGGGGTTACAAACGCATAAGTAAACAAATCTTTAGCATATATAATGCAAATTTATATGACTTATTAATAGGTAGCAGGTCAAACGTGCCTTATCGTGAGGTTGACAAAAAGTCGCCTATCTTGAACATTGCTAGATTGGCAGTTGATGAGTTGTACGTACATACATAAATGAATCGTTTTGCACTCACACAGTATACATGCGTTCATACAGATAGATACATAAAATAAAACAAAATGTTGATAAGAGTGTGTTTATATTAAAATTTAAATTGTATGTGCTGCGCTATCTTGCGTCAGTTCGGAAATGGTAGTTGGAGAAGCTATCTATGTATTTCTTCCTGTCTCATCTTAGATATTGACTGTTTTTATTTACGGGGGAGATAGAATTGCGTTGTCCAGTAATTCTAAGGAGAATCAATTCGTAAATATGTTATATGGGGTAAGTCTAAGCATATTATTCATATTGTAATATATTTATATTGTGGCAAAAATTGTCTCCATTAAATATACATTGTATTCAAAAAATAATTTAGTTAGTAATGCTAAAGTTATATTCACCTAAGGGTATTATTTTGCCAAATTGTTTGTCATATTTACATTTAAACAAGACAGGCTTGTCAGAATAGAAAAACTATGTACATACAGACGCTGATTGGTTGCGTTATAATATTGAAACGAAAACCATATTTCCTTTTCTGCAAATTAACAATAATTTTTATAATAACACGTATTTTACATACTATATGGAAGCAATAAGCAATGAAAGGCTAATCAGACATTTCTATTATCGTTGTTACGTGCACTTAGAATGACCTCTTTATTATTGCATTATTGGAAAATCTACATACACAAGTTGAAATACTTATCACGATAATAAATTGCGAAACTGCGACGCCGTTCTTGAAATGATGAAAAAACACTTTTTACTGTCAACAATACAAATATTAAAATTAAAATACTGTATACAGGTTGTCTCATCCAAAGCTATATTTTTATGGCGGCACAATTCTTTTTATTTTGTAAAAAAATCTTTCCTACAAAAATTATACAGATTTTAATATATCACCTACTAATTAGGGTTTAAGGCATAAAAATGCAGGATAAAAAAGCAGTTTCCTTTAGAGTTACGTACTAAATTAAATTCTACTGTTAATATTTTCTAAACGTTTTTGGTTGATAATGAAGAAATAATGATATCTATGTACTAGTTTATACATATTTACAATTTAGTGGAAATTGTTATGAAGTTATGATCTAGAAACTAAAATGTTTGGATATGCTCCAAATTTTAGGATGAAGATTATAATATACACTATCGGTCATTAATGTTAGGACAGTTCAGAGAAATTTAAAAGAAATGTTTTTTTAAATATTCAATGTCTCTAATATTATTGTAAACATTTATACAACAATGGAGAGCTTACGATAACGTAATTAAGCCGGAAATCCTCATTACCATAAGTGCTATAATGAGAAATTCTAATTTAATGTATTTATATAGCTTTCAATGCTAATTATTTGTAACGAATTTGTTGGTCAAAGCCAGTAATTAAAAATCTTTTTTATTCCTATGTATACATTACATTACATATTTTGCAAACCATTTACATTTATTTATACATACTTAAAACTGCCCATTACTGTATTATGTAGATATACATATATACGAGGGTTGCCTTTTATATTTCGGGAATAGAGAACAGAAACTAGAATTAATTATAGTACATGACTTTATTGTTTTTCAAAATATTCTCCATGAAGATCGATACACTTTTGCATGCGCTTCAACCAGTTGTCGAAACACTTCTTCCACTCCAATTGAGGTACCTTCAAAATATGCATTTTGAAAGCAGCAACCGCTTCTTCAGCCGTCGAAAAACGTTGACCACATAATTTTTGTTTGATGTGCGGAAACAAAAATAAGTCATTGGGTGCGAAATCAGGGTTGTACATCGGATGACCCATCAATTCAACTTTTTCAGATGCCAAAAACTCTCTTGTTTGAGCTGATGTGTGAGAGCTCGCATTGTCTTGGTGCAGAATGATCTGTCTTCGGCCGTTCGTTTCCCTTATTTTCCCAAATACTTCTGTCAAACAAATGGTTGTGTACCATTCTGAATTGACCGTCCGACATTGCACTAATACAGTTAACACTGGCCGGTTTTTCCGAAGAAACAGGCGACCATTTATTTCGAAGTGCTTCGTTAGCAAACTACTTTTGTTGCATTTAGCTCTCCTTGAAAGACCCATACCGGCGACTACTGTTTACTTTCGGGCTCATAGGCATAGACCCATGATTCATCACCTGTTACGATGTCATAGACATGTTTTAAAGTACCGTGATCGTATTTTTGGAGCATTTCCTTCGACCAATCCACACGAGCCTTTTTTGACCGATTGTGAAAATATGTGGAATCTAACGCGAACAAATTTTTTTGACGGCCAAATGTGATGCAATATTTGAATGTATGCTGGCCCTACTGATACCCAATCAATCTCACGATACGTCACATACCGATCTTGCAATATCAGTTCACGCACAGCATCAATGTTTTTCGGAACAACAACTGATTTTGGATGGCCTTCACGAAATTCGTCAGTGAGTGAAGCACGGCCACGATTGAATTCGACGTACCACCGGTATACACTAGTTTTGGATGGTGCTTCATCGCAAAATGCCGAATTAGGTTCATCGATGCACTATTGTTGAGATAATCCACGTCGAAAATTGTAAAAAATAGTGACACGAAAATGTTCACGAGTTAATACAATTTTGTGGCCAAGATGATTTTTTTAAGCCGCTATAAGTTACACAAATATCGCTTGTACGTCAAAATGGCCGAGGTTTGCGATACAGGCATCAGTTGGTAGCACCTGGAACGCCTATTCCCGAAATATAAAAGGCATCCCTCGTACCATAATCACAATGATTGATGACAGCAATGGGAAGGAAAGAGCGGGCCTCTATAAAATAAAAACAAACACGTTGCCAAATGCCTATAGTTATAGTTATGTCTATATGTGACCATACAAATAGACAGAAGTTCTTAGTTTGTAGTGGGAGTTGCACCAATTACTGTGATTTAGTTTTAAAGGGAATTAGTAGGCCTAGTACGCCGTAAGGGTGTCATTCGCATGTGTGCAATCCGTACGGCGCTAATTTGACATTTGAAAATATGTTATGTATTTCACTGTGTATTCTATTTATGAGGATACACAGCAAAAGTCGTATTCTCCGCGTTCAAACTAAAATAAAAAAGGAGTACCCACCCATTCTAAAAAAAGAAATATCAAGAAGAACATAAATGTAGTTCTTGCGAAAGGAAAAATAAGAGTAGGGTAAACCGGGGGAATATCGACACACTGTGCAATTCCGACACCATATTTTTTTATCCTATAGGTACGTTCCAAACGGTGTTTCGAATATTCCTACAACCTCGCAGGCTTTTCCGAAATTAACACTCAGTGAATGACAGTTCTCTAGACAGACTATTTTTTACGTTGTGTTGAAGAAGATTTTCTTTAACAGCCTTTATGTAAATTCAGTGTCTTGAGGGAAATGAGGTACGAATTTTAAATAATTACATTAGTGTAACAACTATTATGCTGTTTTAATCCATAATTTCTAACACATATTTTAATGTAGTTGTTGGTACTTTTTAAACGATTGATTACCCTGTACCGTGCAATTTGCGCCATATTGGTCTACCGGGGTTATACCGACATCCTAACACAGGGAAGTATCGACATGGTGTTGATATTTTCCCGTGTCAATTATATCGTGAATAGTTTTGTCTGCACAAAAAAATTGTTTTCGAGAAAAGGAACAACAGATAAGAATAAATGGAGCGAGCAAACTCTCAGAAGTTGAGTTGAGTTAGTGAACACTGGAAGATCAGTGAAAAGTGTTGCAGCTGAATTGAATATTCCTAGGATCAGTCTTCACCCTTTTTGTAATCAAACTCATTATTTTTCCTATTTTCTGCCATTATCGGTATTACCCCGTAGGCATATCGCAATTGCCCCGGTACCGGGGCAATTCCGACAGCAAGCAGAGTTCAGTTAAAAAAATAATAAAGATCTAGCTTATCAATATTTAAAGGATAGGGTATGTAGAATAGTTCCGGGAAATTCTGAGCTATTATTTGTCGGTGATAAGGTATTCATCAATTTATAATCAAAAAACACAAAATTAAAAATCTCTTATGGTGTCGGCATTCCCCCGGTGTACGCTAGCCAACAGGGAATAATGTTATTAAGTAGCATGTTAAACATTTATGGGCATTAACGGTGCCGTCAATAACAAAAAGTACCGGTAATTGAATTGACCAAAATGCCGACCCATAACTTTAATTTTTGAAGAATTTGGATATGTAAAAGTGCATTGAGGTGCCGATTTCTGTAAACCCGTGGCCAGTTATTTGAGCATTGTGATGTGCGTGCAAAGAGAATAATGTTTCGGCGGTATTCTCTACAAAATATTCATTTTCCCCAATTTTATTCATTAGATACTGTAACGCAAAATATCTCCTGGCAATCACAAAATTTTCGCCACTTGTACTCATTTTTTTAAATATGCTGTTTGACCACATTTAAGAAAACTGTTTTGCAGTATATACTTTGTTTTCAACCACGCAGATTGCTACTTCTTTGTTTTGTCGATCATTGTTAATAGAGCGATTTCTTCGCTCCTTGTCTTTCAACTGTAAAAATGTTCTACAATTTGTCAGGCATCTACTTCTCAATAATATCCAGCATAGTTTGTTCAGTGGGAGTCGAAGGATTTGCGAAAGTAAAAGCAAATCGCCCAATGATTTCCTTTAAACTACTACCGGCGTAATACCATTTTATAATTTGTTTTTTTTTCTTCGGTGGTATAAACAAACACGTTTGAAAACATATGCTAGTAGTATGTACGTACGGGAGGAAAATCAAGTGACGCGTACCTTAGGAATGGCTGCAACAGAATGCGAATCTCATGCGCGCGTCGGCTCCCCCACCACATAACAACCAGTATCGTTGAGAATCGGCATCGCTGCCGATAGCAAGGTCATCTTATGCGTAGGATAAGATTCCCATACTCAAATGAATACTTTGCGATTATGGTATACAGCGCTGGCCAAGTCTAAACTTTAAAGCCATTTATAAGTATTGTATTTCATCAAGCAGCGATGTCATATCGCGGATCACGAATGACCGACGCGTGATTCGCGCATTTATGTTGACGTTACTCAAGCGTCTTTTACTTTGAGAGTTTTCTTTTTCGGAATTTATAAATTTAATTGACAACATTATTTTCTCTTTATTTACATTATTGCTTTTGAAATCTATTAAATTAAATTTATTATTTTGGTTTCTTTGTCAAAATTTTATAATAGAATGATTTTCACTACCGAGGAAAGGGTCCAGATAATTAAATG
>JARFOC010000693.1:72793-83933 GCA_031763485.1 Osmoderma eremita | reverse complement strand
CACAGTTTCTGTCTTCTTACAATTAGTAAACCTATCAATAATAGCGTACAAATGAAGCTAATTGTCAGCAGCACAGACCTGAAGTGCCTGGATTATCATTCGAAAGTGCTGTTTCGGGAATCAGCAATAAAGAAAGTGAGTTGTATACCCTAAGCAAAAAGAACTTTATGTGTCAATAAAAATAAAAGTTTCTTCTTTTTAGAATAAACATGTTTTCGAAAATAAAATAATGATAAAGGCATCAAAAGATTTTTTTTTGTGCTCGGTGTGCTCATAGTATTTTTATCTAATCGTTATCACCAAGTCGCCGAGTCCTATTACTCATCGAAATTTCGCTAACAGAATATCGTCCTGAAACTAGGAATAAAAACATGCATAATTCAGGGTTTCCCAAAAAATTTGTCTTATCGAACGTGACGCCAAATATTCTGTTCGAGTTATCGAGATATTCGAGTAATAGAAGTTCCAGTTATCGAGTAAAAATTACACATAATTTTCGGTCTTCATGCTATTGCCAACCGAAAATTCGAGTTATCGAAGTTCAACTGTATTTTCTTAAATATTTATTAATAAGTGGCAATAATTTTGTAAATATTATGAGTGAGAGTAACTCACTTATGCAAAGTCATCCCTATGTGAAATAAGTGATTGTCCTGTTCTTCTCTTTTTTTTTTTTAAAGTGAAATTTGGTAACTTACAGTAGCTTTGAAGTAACGTAAAGTATCAAATGCATAATCGGGTAAATCCATGTAAAGCCTATGTCTTTTTTTCAATTTTCATGATACCATTGCATACAATGGGAAGCTTTTAAAATCCTTTGTTTCTTCCTGTAGTTTCCATGACATACTAGCTGCTTTCGTTCATGTTAATCACAGCAATCATGATCATGTAAACACAAATCAAGAATACCAATTGTGACTAGTAATCGTGTTTATTAGGAACGAACGGTCATTTATGCGTTCCTATACAAATCGCGTACATGACCTGCATTAGTCCGTTATAGGTTAAGTTACGTTAAGATATTTTTAATTCGTTATGAAAAAAATAATACTAGTTCTAGTCATGTGTATTTTGTCTATGGTGGATAGTAACGTTAGTTAATTTACAATTTAATTTTACAAACATTATTCAAGTAGTGACGGTACGAGTTCAACTTCGTGAAGTACTGCCACCATTTTTTATAGGTTAAGTTCACGTAAATGTTTGTTTATGAACAGTCAAATCACAAAATTTATAGGATTACTTTGTTTGCAATCACGATTAAAATTTCCGTAGTGGGGGTAAAAATAATCACGTTAATCAAACGCGCTCATTTATAATACTGCATACGTGATTGCTAATCATTGTTATATGACGTCAGTCGGCTTGGTGCGCTTTGGAGATCGTTCGAAACGGGGGAAACTTTAATCATTTTTTACCAAGTTATTATTGGGGAATACTGTTTTTACGCAGAACAAAGCGATATTATTGATAAAAAGAAAATTGGAAAGTTCCCTATTTCAAGCAGTGATGTTAATAATAGCAGAACACAAGTTTTTACGCAAATTAAAAAGGTGTTAACAAATTTACAAAGTTTCAAAAGAGTTTTCCAAGTTCAACCCCAGTTATTCGGAAGGAAAATGCTTTTTAGAAACACCTACGAATTTACATTTACTGTGATTTCAGATTTAAATCATTATTCAGCAGACATTCACACAGACAATTTTACGTTGTATCAGCTACAATAGCGCAATTTTTTTTTTTTTTGTTACATCGTTCATTAATCTAAATCGAGGTCCAATGTCAATACTAGTGATGTGTAAATCTGCCCTGTTTGCGTAGCAGCTACAAACTGCTACGTTTGTGTAGCAGTTTAAAATGGCTGCTACGTGTAGCAGTTTTCTTTATATAGCGTAAAAATTGTTAGATTTGAACGATTAAAAAAACAATTAAAATCTATTTAAAAATAACAGTAATATTTTTTTAATGACATGAATTTTATGATTTTATTGAAAATTCACCCAAGCTTCAACTGGACACAAAATGTCCCAAATTAATAAATTATATACGTATACGTAGAAGCCGCTCACTAGTAATGGGTTACCTGTATCCCCAATGCAAAGAAACAGTTTTCGAAGCGAGATCTTTATAGCGTTTTACTGTATACTGCTATAAATCTACATTTCGCAAGGTGATAAAACATTGCGGACTCGACGAATGTCTATTTGTCTACTACGTCGTTTCTTTTGAAATTGGGTAGCTGCTACAAACTGCTATCGGTAGTTTGCAGCTACAAAATAGCCGCTTCGTTCGTAGCAACCCATCACTAGTCAATACCTTCAGCAACACCAAGATATTTACCCTATTGGGTTAGAATGTATAACATTCGTATTCATAAAAAAAATAATTGTGATACTCCTATTATATAAAAAAGTTAATTCTACCATTTCACATCATCTGAAAACACAAATTGTACCACATACATCTGATAAGGTACACTCGATGCCATAAAAACCGACAAAGTAACTGAAAATATATTTCAACAGGTGTAAATGTTTCTTTTTTTTATTAGTTTGTGCCGATATTTGCAAATGAAGTGAAGGTAGTTAATTTTATGATGTTATAGAGTGCACCAGAACTCCGTTACGGGTAGGTTACCTGTATTAAAAGACAACTCCGTTACCATTTTCGGAAAGTACTTGAGCACCACTAATCTGCTCCTGAATTCCGTCATGACTTATCACAGGGTGTTCCCAGGGTGAATAGTATTTATTTAAAATATAAAATTATGTAATAAAATTTATTTAATAAGCGTTATTGATTGATTGTTAGTAATGCATTTCAATTTAAAACTGAAAAACATTCTTTCCAATCCAATATTTATGGCATTCTGATTTACGAGATTATTTACATAGTCCTTACTAGTATTCGCATAATTAGGTAAACACCTTCCAAGATTTATGATTTCAGAAATTCGAATTACTTAGCTTTACTGATATTAGCAGGTATGGGGTGTAATTACTTGGATAAACATCCTCTAATCCGAACGAACACGTTTGTAACGGAATTCAGGATGGGATTAAGGGATCGCTTCTACCTGTCATATTTTAACATCTGACCGTAACGAAATTCGTGTGCGTCTTGAAATTGTTTCCCGAAAAAGAACAATAAGCCTGTTCCTGATTACCCCTTAGAGATAAAGACAATACTTATGGCAATACTTGAAGTTGCAGACAGATTTCTCGTATTTATAGATGTTTACTGTAGGGTATACCATCCATCTCTACGTTTGCATAATCAATAAAATAGAATCTCATTATTATTATTGAACTGCGTAACGTATTAGATAAGGCATTTGGTGTTTAATTTCTTTCTACCAATCATTTTAGAGACTCCACGGTTTTTATGGCTCTGAGTGTAGGTCAGAAGTAAGCTTACCAGAAGGAATTGTATATGGTCAGAAATCAGGGATAGTCAGTATAAAATATTCTATCTTATCTGTTTCATATTCTTTGTTGGGAGTGGTTTGCTTCAATTAAGGATTTTTCCCCCAGAAACTATTACTTGTTTTCACAGATCGTAAATGTATCTATAATCGTAACTAAATGATTTGGTTTAAACTTGTTTTTTTCATATTAATATTTTAAGAGGTTTTCATTGTAGTAGGTTGTGAAAATTGATAAAAAAATTGTCAGTTGAATTAAGTATGTATTTACTTTTACTTGTTAGAATTCAACTATTATTAACTACTATTATTTGAATAAAACGTAAGTGATTACTTAAAGGTAAAACAGTTTCCTTATAGCATTAAGCAAACCCTTAGTTTCCAATATTTGCTTACGGTGTAAGTAATCACTTATATTTATTCAGCATTTACTTGTTTTTATTTGAATAAAAATGTTGAACTTGATTTTAGTTAATCCATTCGCCTCGATTTTTTTCTGTTCTAGTTTTAACATTTTTGAGAAAAGTATTGTTTTAATAGACACTAATGTTGTTTGTTTTCAAAATTTTAAATATTTTTATTTTTCGGTTTTGAAATTAGGACCATGGGATAAATGAGTATCAGTAGGCACGTAACTCCTTTAAATATTGATTACACAATAGAACTACTAAATTTATAGAATGCCATATTTTATTTAAACTTATAATTATTATAATTAATTAGTATAATAATTAAGTATGGACGCTGTGAAAACAATTAATACATAAAGGAATTTTGGGTGCAGAACAAGTAATAAGGGTTCTTGTTTCTTTTTAAGACAATTATGACATCTTCTGATTGATCCTTTTATGTGTCGATGTCCCGCATAGTTCATTGTTGATGCGCTTTTGAATGTCTGCGATGTGGCAGTGTTTTATGATAGACAAACAAGGGTACTCATGCATGTTCGCTCAATCACATAATACTGCGTAATTTTTCTGTACCCTCAGATTACGATAAAAAGTTGTTTCTTATATTCACTTTGTAGCTGCTATTGCATGCAGGAGAACGAAAAAGTAATTCTAAATAGGAAAATAAGTAACGATTCTTATTAAATTAAACAACAGAAAAATATGTTCTTGTGTTGTTTTTGTGTTGAAACTCTTTATACACAATCCAAGAATTTACGACTCATTGTAACAGCAAACGGTAAAAAGCTTTTTTCCACCATTTCATAGATTTCCTATATACAGCCTTGGCCAAAAAAATTTGCCACTTATATAAAACCCCAATAACTTTAAATTATTTTATATTCAAGTTAAATAAATAATACCAGTTGATAAAAATGGAAATATTTATTATAGTTAATTAATATTTTGTAGAAAAACCATGTGCTTTAAAAACTGCAGCTATTATTTTCGGTAAACTATACTAGACTTCGACATTCTTGTGGAGTAATAGCCTGCCACTCCTGAATCAAAATATTTTTTAGTGGTTCTTTTGATGTAATAGAGTGGTCTTATTTTGTGCTTCAGTATCGACCAAAGATGTTCAATAGGGTTGAGGTCCGGAGCTCAACCCTATTATGTGAGAACCATTTCATCGTCACTCGTGACACGGCGCGTTGTCTTGCTGGAAACAGACATTATCTATGTTGGTGTCACCGAACAATTTATTGAAAGATGATTCTAGTGCAGTTTCCAGTACTTGGATGTACTGTTTCGAATACATTCGCCCCTCACAAATTACGATTTCGCCCACTTCATGTGCCGACATGCAACCCCATGCCATGATACTACCTCCTCCGTATTTTAGAGTTGGTACCACACATTCTGGCTTGTATTCTTCGCCTTTTCTGCGTCTGACATAGGTTGCACCTGCGGTACCAAAAACCTGAAATTATTACAAAGATCATTAATTAAACTTCGAAAAGACTAATAACAATTTTATTTGCTCCTCTGTTATTATAATGTGTTTCTAATAAACTAAGATTCATAAAATGAACATACCTCGAAGTTAGATTCGTCCGACCACAGAATATTTGTCAGTAAAATTTTTACGTTCTATACACCACTGCAAGCGTTTCTTTTTATTTTTGTCTGATAGACAGGGCTTCTTCCTAGCCTTGTAGCCTTTGAGTCCGGCATTTTGAAGTTTTCTTCTTATTGTTCTAGGAGAAACATTTTTCCCAGTACTTTCGAATACGTCAGTAGTCAACTCGAAAGGTGTTGATGTCGATTTTTTAAAGAAGTGCGTCTTCTCTCGCACTTGTGATGCGTTTTTTTTTTCACTTCTTTTTAAGTTTTCACGACTTTCAGTTTTTTTATGTCGATTTATGGTCTCTCACAGTACTATGAGGACATTTCACCATTTTTGCAATTTCAGTTTTATTTTTCCCTCCCTCAAGAAGTAATTGTATTTTTAAACGTTTAGCTAAATCCAATTCACACGTTTTCGGCATTTTTGAAGAAAGAAATACAATTTTTTAAAATAAATCACTATAACCTAAAGATTATTGAGCAATGTGCATACTCAGAGCGTCCGCAGTAAACTAAATACGTATTAGCAAAAGTTTACTTTACTTACTAGTATAAACGCATTGCGAGTTGTTCCGGTGTGTTTATGATATGATTCATCGTTTAGATTTTTCAGTTACGCGTGCCGATAAATACTAATATACAAAATATTTGATGGAGAGTAAAGAAGTTATATTTCTAAGAATTAGAGAGGGTGGCAAATACTATCGGCCAAGGCTGTATGTTATATAGATTTACTATTTGGTCTTATTAATCAACTCCACCCATATAATTATTGTAGAAGATTGGGAGGACAATTTATTTCTTCTTGGTTCCGTTGTTTACATTTTCTTTGTGTTGTAATGACTGTACCATCATGGCAGTTACTAATATTATTGCTTTAGTATCCTTCCATTTTACAGAGATCCAAACAGTGTTACTAACTTTTCGTCTAACGTTCCTTCCACATTACCTGTTTCCTTTCCAGCATAAACATTTATGTCATGCATGTCCCGTTCCTGAATCACACATCACCCACAATTTAATTCCTCGTTTGATTGGTTTCAAGAGTAAGTATTGTTTCAAAGGTCTCCCGTTGAATTTTGTCATTGGTTCATCGATTTATTGGAATTTGCTCTCGGAACGATATTTCAGAAAAATGTGCTTTAGACATGGCAGAAATTCATCCATGTAATAAGCTTTAATATAATTCTCGGGCTTTTCACATGTGTTAAAGTATAATTTCGAATTAAGCAACATAAATCTGTGTCTGAAAAGAGCTAATTTTAGTGCTTTATTTCTGAGAGACTTGTGTATGGACCAATATACATATTAGGCAGTCTGTTATAACCCATTAGCAATGTGCCTATTACAATAGCTATTTCACCAACATCGGTGATTTTAATTTGCCTTTTTTGTTTCCTTTGAATAAACTTCAAGTCTCAAGTTCGTTCATTGCTCAATATAAATTAGCAAGCTTTTGGGAAACAGTTTCTGTAAATCTTCTCCTTCCTTGGACGATCGATTTAGCTCTACTACAATATTTGTAAATATTTTCTGATTGCTCAGAGATAATTTTCCGTAAAAATTAGCATTGCATTCAAACCACTCCAAATATTCCGAGCATTATATGGTTCATTCATAGAAACATCTGGTTCTTCAACAGCAACTTCAGTATCATCTAATGCTATCTTCTGTATCGGAAGAATTGTATTCGGATACGCCTTCTTCATAAGGTTCAGCTTCAGACTCATCTTGTATATGCTCAGCTGCATCTCTCAATTCCTGTACAATTTTTCTTCCTGTCGAATTGCAAAGTAGTCATTGCTAAAGGGATACACATATCCCACTAAAAATGCCTGGAAGGACACATGCGTCCCATGAGCAAGTAGACGGCGTTTTTTTTCTTCAGGTAAATAGCTTTAAAAAAACTTTACTACTATATTCTAATATCTTACCTGTTCATTTTGAAAGCTCAATTGAACAAGTCGAACAATTAAGAGAGTGCAATATGGACATAGGTAGAGCCACGTTTGTATGAATCCATAACATTAATTGGCCCAAAAAGACTGCAATATGAGTGGTGCATTTAATAATAGTTTTATTATGTGTTTACAACATTTTAATAATTTTTGAAAATATGATTGGGACACGTATGCCCCATTAGGCGCGACAGAGTTAAGATAACCGTTCTGTTATTTCAAGCTATTTGAAGTGTGGCGGAAGTATTCGTAAAATGAAGTGTCGTAGGGAAAAGAAATGGTATAAGTGCAAGTAAAGTAAAAGTCTACATCTTGAAACTGACAAAGTGTATTACCTTTCAGATGATATTTTAAGTGTTAGATGAAACAAGAATTATCTTCCTTATTAACGCACTGAATTTGACCGGTCAATCCTGCTATCGGAAGTTGTTTGCAATCTCGCAATATTCAATTGCTCCAATAGAAGAAGCAATTCGTGGGTTGACAATTTTTTTCATTTCGTCAGTTTCCATCTCAAACTTTCTTTCATTTGGCCGTTTCTCAATTTTGATTTTGTTTGTACGTGGAAGCAATTCTGAATCTACTCTATCCAGCCAAGGTGATATTCTGTTCTACATTCACGTTAGATGTAATAGTGCAAGCCCTGGAATTTTCAGGAAAGCTGGATTTTTATGGGAATTCTAAATGTTGCAAAATCCTTTCTCGCACACAACTTATTTTTCGTTTGTTTTCTATTGCATTTTTGTCAGCCTTTTTCTTATCAACTGTTTCCGTATTATATAAAATATATGTTAGGATCCTATAGCAACATTTGTGTGAGAAATGCTGGATTCTCATAAATACATCTTTAATTTCTTTCCATGCTTTTTCTTTTAACTGAACAATCGCTGGAGTCATTGATTTATGTAAAAGAACATTGTGAGTTTTTAACCCTAGAATAGTATAGTAAAATATAGGCGGTAAGCTGGCTTCGCACACGACACCATCTGAAATAGCGCTATTAAAGAAAGAAAAAATATTTTGTGTGAACATATATTCAAATACATAGTTAATTACAATTAATTACAAAACTCATTGAATACAAACAGGTTTTCTATATTTTGCACGCAACGGCGTACTGCAAGTGTCTCCGTACGCTTCGCGACACATTCTATTTTTACTTCTTAGGCAGACATCGCTACGTTTATTAGTGGCTTGCTCGTCTCCATTATTTTTGGGTTGTTTCGACTCCGTCTGACCGGAAACAGTCATACAGGGCCCTGTTCTTTTGTTTGCTCTTTCTCTTGGACCGGATAAACTCAATACAATATTTTTTGCTATGTCCTTATGTTGTTGTTTTTTTCTATAATATGGTAAGGTAGACCATTTATAGCCGTTCTTTCCATAAACAGCCTTCCTCTATAAATCTTCATTCAAAGCATTACCTTCTTCGGCGAAAAATCCGTCTCTATTCAAATGGTCTTGATATATTTCATTGGCACTTGTCTCTCTTCCAGACTGACCCCAAGATCGGTTTCACCTTTTTCATAACATAGTATTAACTCCTTTTCAGTAAATATTTCAAATTCGGCTCGTAAAAGCCACTTCACCAAATACATAAGTTGTATCGGGAGTAGCTTTAATAAACACATGTACATCTATTGATGCAATGACGTCACCTACCTGTGAAAGATGATTTGTCATTTATGCATGAAAATTTTGCTGAAGAAAGCAACGATTTGGTGACCAATTTTGACGTGTCAGGATTCTACAGTAAACAAAACAAAACATTTTTGGTTTAAATATTTTATTATCCGCTAAAATAGATCTATAGAATTATAGAAATGAACATTGTACAAGAAATCTTACCGTCTTGTAAAATTCTATAACACGTTTCAGTTCCAGAAGATGTCTAGTTCCAATAAAAAGCAATATCGTGATTTCACAAATTATTTTCTGGCAGTCCGTCGTCATGAAAAATTGGCGACACATCAGAAATATACCGGTGAAGACAACAGCTGTTTCTGATGTGCGAACATAACATCATTGATGAGAAAAGCAACCACTGGATAGCATCAAGTGCAACCATTGATGTAAACCGGTGTAGAAAGCAACTCTAGTAATGAGTATGGCATGATGGGGTCACTACGACTCGACGTAACTTTTACACGTGCTAAAAACACCACGAAATCCAAACAAATGTTTACCATATAGAATACGCTCATAGGCCATCTTCTGGTTTTACGACCACAATTCATATTAGAACACATTTGATCGAATGAATCCACACCAAATTTGGTATCATTTTAGAAATGTATTATCTCTGGTTTTTTATTATTTCATGTATTCTCCCATCGGCATGCACTGTTGAGAGTCTTTGATAAATATGATACTAGATTATTTGCTCCCAGATACAAAATGCATTATATTCCGAGCAGGAACTCTTTTTTTGCCGTTGTGGTTGTTTCGTGGACCATATGTGACCATTTTTGCCCTTCATTGCGGTTTTTTTGGGAACAATAATATGCTTCAAGTTGCCAGCAATTGAAGACAATGACACTTCATCATCACTATCGACAACAGGCATAGTGCCACTTCCAACTTGGTTTGAATGATTTGTTGTTGCTTGATCCATATTGAATTTTAGAATACTTTGTGAAGATAGAGCATTTTCGTTTTCTGAATTTTCATTGTTGTCTGAATCTACCTCTTCCATTTCAACAATATCTTCTTCATCTTCACTACCTGATGATTGCGTTTGTTCATCGGTATCTGCTCCTTTAATAACCTTTCTCGCCTCGGCTTCTAATTCGGCTTGTGTCAACCATTTTTTAGACATGGCTAAATGTTTTAAATCAAATGTGCTTCTGAAAACTAAAATATAAAATTTACTTGCTCAAGATATCATGTGTGTATTAATTACTCAAGTACTAAACATTCGTAATGCAGGCGAACGCTAAAATATTACACCAATACTAAATCCTCGTAAAACTGACGACGAACACTCGATAAGTTGAGAACAAAATGACATTCACACAAATTGCTCACTGATGCAACTAAATCCAGTAAAAATATGCAGCTACTGAAGGTCACACATCTATTGCACTAGCGGCAATATCCGAACTCCTAACAAGTCGTAGGTTTTCAAGTAATTGTCTTATACTTGAAAGTTTTAACTAAATGATCTTAAATACAGATTTTCAATTTATTACTTGTTTGTATTCAATGATAGCTCTTGCAACTAATCAACCGACTTTTGATATTTCGTCTTTTCATAACATGGTTGCCACGCATTACAAAGCATGTCATATAGTTTGACAGATACAGGTTATGGTTTAAAAAATACGAAAACTATCAATACCAAATCGAACGTCAATATGACAAATGCCAAGTAAAGTAAGTGCGTTGACAACTTCCCTTATTTATGCAACTGGCAACGCTCTGAGTGAAGACGGACGAATGTCACTAGATTTGACATTACTATATATTTGCTAAATATGAAGCTGTATGGTTGTGTTGCTATGATTTTAACATTATCGCTGTCAAACGTCGGCTGTTCCGTTGCGAGGGTACATTCAATACTATCACAAAGAAAAATTGTTTCTTACGAAGGTTAAAAAGTAGAATGAAGATTTACTGATTGTTGATAGTTTATTTATTATTTTCATACTCATGCTTTGATTTTTTTTCGTTGCAGTACTATTATCAATTTGCTCTCTTTTGTGTGATCCGAATCCAGACGACCCATTGGTGCCAGAGAT
>JARFOC010000693.1:0-64701 GCA_031763485.1 Osmoderma eremita | reverse complement strand
CAATTAAACAAAAACACAATTTAGGATTACATTTTCTTTCGGGTCAAATAGACCCGAACAGTACAGCAGGGTTAAGCTTTCTTGTATTGTATCATAATTAGTTATATCAGTTTAGCAAAATGGAGACAAATATACATTTAAGTAATAAACACTATACTACATCAAATCGTTAAATCCCGGAGATATTATTTGACTGGTAATGGTACCTATTAATATCATTTAAGTCCAAATGAACAGTATTTCTACAACTAAAGCCGTACATGTCCACTTAATTGTAGTAGAAATATGTTAGCTCTATGTACTACAGTCTAAAAATGTGTGTGTACAATCTAACCGTTTATGAATTGTGTGAACCAAATGCATTTTGCTTCTGTTGGACTGAGCTAAATGGAAAACTTGGAAGCTCAGAAATTGGAACATGTTTACTTAAGTATGTAATGCAGCTAGAAGTAAAACATTTGTGCTTATATTCAAATACTTGTGGCGGCCAGAACCGTAACAAAAATGTAGCTGCCTTATTTTTATACTTGGTGCAAAATAGTAACCTGGTGACTATCGAACACAAGTTGTTAGAGTCCGGTCATAGATTTATGGAAGTGGATAGTATGCACAGTGCTATTGAGAAAGCTAAGAAGAATATTCCTGTGTATACTCTTGAAGATTGGCTGAACGTTTTCAGAATAGCAAAATCAAAAAGACTACAAAATAAAAAAAGTTCTCTGTACAATGTGTGTGAAATGTCATTCAATAACTTTAAAGATCTTAGACATTTATAAAACATACTGATAAACAACAAAAACAAGAATGTTGAAGGAGAGACGGTAAATCGGGTAAAGATGAAATGTCTCATGTATCAAAAATGTAAACCAGGTATAATAAATTACAGGTATGACCATTCTTCTGAATACAAAGAAAAAACAGTCTGCTTAAACTGTGTAAATCAAAAGATATTTCTGCAGTGTATCATGGTTGGTACAAATCCCTCCCATCATCTGCATGTGCAAAGGAAGTACTTCCTGGATCTAGCTCAGAAGTTGATGACGTTGACAGTGATCCTTAAGTAAAATTAGCAGTTTCTTAAATGCTCTATTATTATAAAATTATGTTTAATAACAGATATAATGTAAAGTTATACCATTTAAAATGAAAGTTTTCATTAAATAAACTTTATGAACTAATTTAAGTGCTGTCGTTTGAGAGAAAAAGACAATTTTCCTTCGTGAACAGCAACAGAAAAACTCCAGCACTTCCTACATACCTTTAAAAATAAGCGTAGCATATGACCGGTGGCCTTTAATCAGTTTATATCAGACTAACTATTTATATGTTTAACCTTAGCGTCCAAAACAATTTATGTAACAACAGTTTAGAAGAGGAGCAAAAAATTACAAACATACCTATATGTGATGTAGGTATTGGTATATCGATGTTCTTCCCATTTACAATGAGACTCAACGGTTCTGTTGGTATGCATATAATTTTAGATACTGCAACGCTCTGCGCAACAACAGATGGTAAATGTTTCATAAGTTCTCCTTCAGAAAGAAACCAAAACGCCTTGCAAAAATCAATATCAGCATTTTGTGAAATGTTTACAATTCTCTTTGCCTTTTCCTCTGGATCAGTAAAATATCTGGTTGAAGTCATAAAAGAATTTGTAGCTTTAGATATAATTGAACCTATAATATGAATGTATCAACATATTTAAGACAAGACATTAATGTTACCTTACCTTCGCTGTAATATGCTTCTGAGAATATAGCCATGGATAAAGCAATGAATCTTAAAGCTCCCCGCATTGATTCACAAAACTAAAAATGATTAAAACAAACGATTAAAAAAACATTAATTTTAAAATTGTCTACCTGAAAACCAAGACATCTTCCATAAAAACAGTATTGATCGATTTTAGAAACATTACTCAGTAATGCTAATTGTTGTTCATTTGGCACAAGTGCATTGGGAAATAATTCACCCTTTTTACAATTGTCTTGTATAAGTTCTGCTATATTCAAACACGTACATATACTAGCAAATAAATGAGCGCATGATTCAACCTCTCTGCAACATTATGTGGTTATTACAGTGTAAATATTATTAATTACACTTACTTTGTAAAAAAGGCTTTCCTAAATAAAACACTGACTCGTTTTAAGCACACCCTCTTATTCAATTGGATACCATAGTTCACAGCTGAATCAAAAATTTTCAAGTAACTTCTATAGCCATTGGCAGGAGTATTTTCATCAAAATCATAGTCACTTGCAATAGACCTTATTCGCAGAACGATTGGCCATATTTTATCAATATTGTCATTTATAGCCAAAAAAGCTGTGTATAATCTTTGGCCATTTTCAGTATTGTCATCTTTGAAATATAAAGCATTGTTTGTACAAAGGTCTTTTAAAGCTTCGTGCGTAATTTCCTGATCCCCAGTTTTATCAATACTTTCATATTCTGACATTTTTCTGAGAAACGCTACCGGTTTTTCTTAATGTTAAAACTTTAACAAAAGGCAAGTAAAGGCATATCACAATCACAACAAATCAAAAATTCTCACCAACTCTGACTAATAAATTTTTAATCATCCTACGTAGTTGTGGCACACATCGGGATTCACACGTCAAAATTTAGAAAAAATTATAATAATGCGGAAGACTTTGTACCCAACCTTAATTTCAAAATATGTCGATAAATCGGTGATCTTTTTTTTAATGTAATCAATTGGGATAGTCTGTGAATCAAACTTAATTAAAAACTAATGCCAGGAACGTGCTAGTAATTACTAATTATTATTAATGGTAGATAATTGCTGTATATATGTATCTTTACACAATTTCATTTTTTCTGACCGTAAAACTATCATGATCAAAGATCACACCTTTATCAGTCGATCCCGCGGAATGAGAGATGGCGCCAAGACAAAAATTTTCCTAATTTGAACAATTGTAGGTTATGTTATGAAATACGTATATTGCGTATATTAATTTATTATTCTGGAAATAAACGATTTTGCAACTTAATTGTAAATAATTTTCGGTTTCTCTAATATGACGACTTTAAGACCTTTTACTTGCGATGATATGTACAAATTTAATAATGTGTATGTATAAAAATGTATTATTTCCATACCAAAAATAATGTTGTTATACCCCATTTTATCCAGAAATTTAGATCCCCTTACAGAAACTTATGGATTATCATTTTATATGCAATACCTTGCCCATTGGCCGGAATACTTTCAAGTAGCTGAGTCACCAAGTGGAGAAATCATGGGATACAGTACGTTTACATTCTAAATTTGAATCTCGTGTTTTATGTAGTATTTTTGCAGTAATGGGTAAAGCTGAAGGTCACGGCGAAAATTGGCATGGGCATGTGACGGCATTAACAGTATCACCCAGTTTCAGACGGCTAGGTTTAGCAGCTGCATTAATGAATTTTCTTGAAGATGTTTCTGAGAAAAAACGAGCTTACTTCGTTGACTTGTTTGTTCGAGTTAGCAATAAAGTTGCCATAAATATGTACACGAATTTAGGTTACATTGTGTATCGTACAGTTTTGGAATATTATTCTGGTGATCCTGATGAAGACGCTTATGGTATTTTTAATAAGTACTTGAAATTATATATGACAAACAGCTTATGTGTTTCAGACATGAGAAAGGCTTGCTCAAGAGATGAGAAATTAAAATCTGTCATTCCCCTAACACATCCTGTACGGCCAGAAGATGTTGAATGATATGCAACAAATAATGCTTTGTGAATGATATGCTGCGTTACTAGAACCACTATGTATGTTACACTTGTGATTTTTTAAATAAATGGTTTTTAATCTGTAATTTATTTTGAATTTTGAAATAGATCCTTAGGTTTTAAATGCAAACAAATAAAACGGCTCTGAAAATATAAGATACTTCAAAAGCAAATAACGAAAGTATAAAGAACAAACATTATACTTGCTTGTAACCAATAACTTGGTAATTATATAAAGTTATAAATAATTTGCTGTTTATAATGGAGCAGATATACAATTTTTATTTAATCTTGCCTGCTTAGGTATCAGACGGCGCCGTTTATTTCGAATCAAATTAAATCCTCATTGCTATTCTTTTGCTATCCATCTCAAAACAATTGTATTATAACCATGTGCGCACTTCGCATAAAGATGCCACATTTATTTCATTCGGCATTATTTTCTTGCGGCGGTTATTGGAATAGCAGCGCCAATTAAAATAAATACAGTAAGTATGAAATTTGTTTCCAGATATTTATTTTGCATATAATATAAAATCATGAATGGTTGGAAAAATAACAACATACAAAACTTATATTGAACATAATTTTTCATATAAAAACGCATAAATAATTAAAATGTGGGTAATATACAGCAACCGACACGATCCCTTGGTATAAGCCTCAGCTCGGATCCGTGTTTCAAGAAAACATTTCCTGAATCAAAATTATACAAATAAATAACGAAATTCTAACGCAATTTCTTATACATTACCTGCAGTTTGCTGGGGATTTATTCCAACACCATCATCAGTAATAATGGCAGAGGTAGCGGGAGGGACCCTAAATTCTTCAGCAGCAAATTTTAAAACTGCGGTAAATGGAGTTTGTTCAGGAACGCTCAAGCTATAAAATTAGTTCATATTGCAGGGATAGTAATACTCGTATAAATACAAAAGCCCATATTTATTACAAAAAAAAATTACAAAGAAAATAAGATATCATCCCATAAATCGGATGATGAATTTTTAGACGCATAAACTATTTTATTTACAATCGAGTTTTTCATTTCACTATTTTTATCATGCAATTCTTTGATTACTTTAAATAAATCATCGTATGTTATTTCTGGATATAATGAAAATTGTTTATCAGTCACCCAAGCTTTTTGTGAATTTATGTACGTGGTATGCATCATTGAACCAAAGTGTTCTATAAAATTAAATAATAGATTTATTATGTCTTTATTATGGAGACACACTTCAACTAACATTGATGTATCTAATCCTTTGAAAAGGTAATTCCAAAATTCTTTGCTCATAGCACTTTTATCCAACAACTTTTCTCGTAACTTCTCTGTAATAATAAGTTTGATGTTTTGAAATTGTGTATCAATTTCAGACAAAATACAAAGCATTCTTAACAAAACATGCAAGGATTTTGCTAATCTGTAACTACTAAGCATTTCACAAATTGATTGTGTAACACATTCAAGACCCCCCTCATTTATTAATTTTTCCCATTCTTTTAACATTATACGTGCTTCAGTATCTTTTGGATCATTAGAAGAATCAACAATAAGTTCAACTAATGCATTAGATGATGAATTTTTCAAAATTTTGTCTCTTAGAAAACCATGTAAACGTTCTATTGAATATAATTTTGTGTAAATTCTCAAAGCAATATCAGCCGAGGAGACTGTAGCTGTTCGATAGCAAAGTAATATTTCAAGCACATAGTCACTAGCATATTCAAAAACATTGGCACCATAAGTCAAATTTTTTGCTTCATTTTTCCATAACCAACTCTTGAAAACATGTAAGAACTCATTTAATATACCTTTGCTTCTAAAGTTCTCCATAGCCTTTTCTATAAACGAACCTAATTTAAATGTGTTTTTAATCACTTCAACCGTAGCCTTCCTTGCCCATTGTTTATTTTCTAGGGTTTTCAAGAATATGTTAAAATTGTTAATAATGTGAAGTATGTTTGATGATGTGTCATCGGTCTTATTCATAGTCCTTAATTGCAAAACGAATGTTTCTTCAAATACTTACACTTTAAAGGGTAGTTTTGGGTCTGATGTGAGCGTAATTTTAAAAGTCACTTTAGAACTGTAAAAAAATGCGAAAGTAAAACATATGGATGTTGTAAAATACTAAGTAAACGTACGCCATTGGTCCTGGTCTTTATTTGATTTGGAAATCTCGTAGTAGACAAATAAATTACTTAGAAAATTAACGCTCGAAGCAAAATCTTTTTAATGGTAAAATATTAATTATTATAAATCAGATGTAAATTCATAACCTAAACTCTTTGACCATTTGACTTTAAAATCTGACATCTAGATAGTACCGCCATCTAATTGTAAATATGTGATATAGTACAACAGAAATGTAGATAGCATTTAATAACATTTATTATTTCTTACTGTTATCAAGATAATAGCTTTAATATAATTAATATTATTCTCAATAAACTATAAGAAAGCATAATTAATATTATTGCCTAAATTACACCGCTGCTTTTTTTTTTTAATATTGATGTACCCATCTACTCTAAAAGCTAAAAGATGTCACTGGCGTTAATTATGCTTTTGTGTAAAGGTGGAGGCTAGTGAATGATTGTATACATGGGCGTTTAATTTATAATTTTGTGTTAGAATAGTTGATAGTTGAAGAGATTTTGTGAGCAAGTTTTTTTTAGAATAATTAATTATTCTAGTTAGTATTGGATTTTTTTGAAGAACCTTTTGTACCATAAATACATTTTAAATCAACAAACAATTTCAAGTGAACTCTTCTATGAAATTAAAATATTGCTTGTTCGAAACGTTAATGGTTATATTAGAAAATGGCTTGGAGATTTAAAGCGTCTAAATACAAGAATGCAGCCCCCATTGTACCAAAACCTGAGACCTATGTTCGTGATGTTTGTATTGGTTCATATCAAACCTATGGAAACAACATCACCGCATCGGCAAAGTTTATGGCCTTTAACTGGGACCACGCCGGATCATCACTGGCGGTTTTACCAATCGACGACAGTGGGAGAAAAAATAAGTTGATGCCCTTACTCTATGCACATTCCGATACCGTTACTGATATGGATTTCTCACCATTCCACGATGGTTTACTAGCAACCGGATCTCAAGATTGTCTCGTAAAAGTTTGGCACATTCCAGAAATAGGTTTGCAAGAATCTCTAACAAATCCAGAGTGTACATTTTCTCACAAACAAAAACGTGTGGAAACTGTTGGTTTTCACCCGACTGCAGAATTTCTTTTATATTCTACTTCATACACGGTCTTAACTCTATGGGATTTATTTTCTGAACAAGAACTATATGTAAATCAAGATCATTCAGACGTAATACAATCAGTTAGTTGGAAACGTAATGGTACTTTGCTGGCCACTTCGAGCAAAGATAAGCAAGTCCGTATAATAGATCCCAGATCAGCAGATTCATGTATTAACATAGCATCAAGTCATCAAAACATCAAAGATTCTCGAGTCGTATGGTTGGGAGAAAATGACAAGATTTTAACGACCGGTTTTGATGCTCAAAGATTCAGACAAATTATAATTAGGGATTTAAGAAAATTCAGTGAGCCAGAAAAATCTTTAGAATTGGATTGTTCAACTGGAATCCTTATACCTTTATACGATGCTGATACTGGAATGTTATTCTTAGCAGGAAAAGGTATCTTAATCATGATATGTTAATATGATTCTTGTAAGAAAGTTGATTTGTTTTTATAGGGGATTCAACTATTGGATATATGGAAGTTTCTGATAAGGAGCCTTATCTTACGGAAGGTATAAGACATTCTGGTGAACAAACTAAAGGTGCTTGTCTAGTTCCAAAACGGGCTTTGAACGTAATGCAAGGAGAAGTTAATCGTATTCTACAATTAACAAGCTCTTCAGTAATTCCCATAACTTATCAAGTGCCTAGAAAAACTTACAGGTAAGAATATAATGAATTTGGTGAATGTTCCTTTTGAATGCAATTTAGAACAATGTTCGTTTTCATTGATGATAATTATTTAATTAGATTATATACCCTTTTGAAAATACTAATTTGCTGTATATTTTAAAATCAAATACCACAGTTATCTGTATGTGAAGAGCAAATGCATGAAATAAAGATGAAATATAATTATTTCATCATTAAATCATCAAGTGACGTTAATAAGTAGGAACAACCTAAGTGGAGTAAATAAAATATTTGCACTTATTAATATTTATAATAACTTAACTGGGCTATGATAAATGGAAATTACACAATTTAAAATGTAATAAGAATAGAAAAAAATATGTATAGGTGAAGGTGAATGCTTAGAACAAGATTCAAGCAGTTTTGTGTAGTATTTATGAATTCTCCACGTGATTTTATACTTTGTTGGTATTCAGGGTGTTTATAAATTTTATGTTTTTTTTCAAAAATCTTGATTTCAAGTTTTTACTTAGTTTAATAATAGGTTTAATAACAGATTTAGGGTGTTTGGTACAAAACATATGTTTTATAAATATCTTGCCTTTAAATAAAATTAAACAAAACTGGAACAGGCAGTTTAAATTCCGCGCTATTTCCGTTACTTGCGCCATCTGCCTACACCTTTTTTTGACAGAAACGTGAAAATTATTATTACGTTATTCTAGTATTTAATTCCTTTTTGTTATTAAATAAGACTGTGTAGGCCACCTTGTCAATAAGCATTGCAATGCATTTATTGCGCCCAAGTGAGGCACTAGTACACCTTTGGTGTAAAGCAGGGATTATTCGAAATATAGAGGGCTCTGAGTGCAAAACTTTATCTAATAAAGGACTCTGAGTGTAAAATTCAAGAACTCTGCATAGGGTGTGGTTTTCTGCTGAGGATAGCAACTTAGATGCCGAAATACCTATACACAGTTCTTTACTCAATACTACCTTGTTGTTGGGCATTTTTTACTTAAATCAAATAATAAAATAACAAACGATGATATACAACTGTATAGAACGCAGCGATAACAAGCAAGATCAGCCAAAATGGGATGTATCTGGAAGTAACAGAATAGGTAACATATATTACTTAATACGTGACGAAGTTATTAATATAGGTACCGATTAATGCAACAGAGTTGATGAAGCGCCTGTGGTAAAATGTTCAGGGTTACCCATATATATATAATACTCCTATATTTCGGGGCGTGTCAAAATCTTATGGAACTAGTTTTCGCCAAGAAAATGAAATAGGCGACTAGGTGACACATACTATTCCTATATTCTATCTCAGTTAGCACAAAACGGTTCTGCGCCGGTCCAGAAGTTCGCAGAAGTGTTTGGTGCTAACTGAGTTATCCGATGTGTTGTGTCTCGTTTTGATTTCGGAATTTTCTGGACGGAACCCGCAATATAGGAGTATTACATATATGGAGTTACCACGTTTGCTGTCTTTTTCTAACAACTTTGGCTGTGTGGGGTTCATAAGAGATAACAGGCCGTGTCACTGAGTTTGTGTAACATCGGGTGACTATGGGGCAATGGTTACTGTATGTACCGTATTTATTCTAATAAGCGCTCCGGCGGTTAATTATTTCGAGCATCTATCTTTGCGGCGTTTAAACGAGGTGCGCCATTTATTAGAGTGCGGCGTTTATTTCGAATCAAAGCTAAATCCTCATTTCTATTCTTTTGCTATCCATCTCAAAACAATTGTATTACCACTTAGTTTTGATACAAAACGACTTCGTTTTAGTATCACATACGGAATTCAATTTGAATGTGGTTAACGGGGATTCCTCTACCAACTTTTGACGTTGATTGTGTGCACTTCCCATAAAGATGCGGCGCTTATTAGAGTGCAGCGTTTATTCCGTTCGGCATCATTTTCTTGCGGCGTCTATTAGAGTACGGCGGTTATTGAAGGTGGGTCTCCAATTAGAATAAATACGGTATGTATAGTAGGACCCCCATATTTGCAGGCGTTTGATTCCGACATCTTGCGGGGATAATACCGAACGGGTGTGTGTAAGAAATATGAAGCAAGACTAAAACCGGAAAGAACGTCGCATATAATATTTATTTAAAATTACCATGAAATAATTATTCTTGTGCCGTTAGACAAATAAAATTTAACTTAAATAATAATTATACAATAGTGCACACGCAACAAGAAAATGTACTATAAACGAAAATGGAATTGATAATAACAAAATGTGAATATCTTAATACTTATTAGACGGGGTTAACAAGGACAAAACGTTTGATCATCTGGAGTTACATCTAAGATCTCGTGTAGCCGTAATGACAGCAATAGTTAAATATCTTCGACCGAGATTTAATAATATATCAATACTGTTGCGTGTTTTTTGTATTTTAAATATTCAGACGCGTACATACCTGTACCAGAGAAGCAGAACGATTTATATCCGAATTTAAAATATTCACTATAAATTAGTGGCTTAATATTTCGGTCTTGCGTTAAAGTAATTCGTGTAAGCAAACTCTAACCAACTCCTAACTTGCGTCCTATCTCTGCTCTGTATAGATCGGACATCATAAATCGTTCTGCTTTTCTGGTACAGGTATGTTATTACGATTTCTTTGCGTGTTCTGTAATTTTAATTTTAATTTTTCAGGGATTTTCATGCAGATTTGTTCCCAGATACTACAGGTTACACCACAGAATTAACCGCATCGATGTGGATGAATGGTGACGATATACCTTTACCAAAAATTAGTTTGGATCCATCGAAAAGACCCATTGCAGAGCAACCGATTATTGTAAGTTCCATTGCATTTTAACTCATTTGTGGCATTTTTTTTTGTCTTTTTTGACATTTTGAGAATCAGTTTATGTGATTGAACAATTTCTTCTGTAGCACAGTTAAAAAATAAAATTTTGCACTCGCGTGCAAATTGTTGTCTGTTCTTCAACCGTGGTACTTTCCACGGCGATCTAGCTTTCAAATTATATTCCATCAATCTTCTAGGAACTGTCCTCGATGAAATATTGACATTAATTTTTGAAGATATTGCATTATGATTTTTGAAATTCAATGCATTTTGCACCATTCCTAGTGAGCATCCTATTCCCTTTGCAATTTTTCTATAAGAATATCCGTCTTTTGAGAAATTTCGAATTAAACTGCGTACTTCAGGGGAACAGTGTTTCTTACGTCCCATTTTTTCGGTTAAAAAAATACCTAAAATAGAATCCTAAACAGTGTATTTAATAAGTGGCACGTACACTTACAAAAATTGAGCAGCAATATTGCTGTATTGTCAAGCTTGCGATCTTTGTATTTATTTTTTTGTCCAGGTAGAAAACAATTTATGACAGTTAACCTTGTACAATGACAGTTAGCTAGCCATACCGGCAATATCGGTAACATTAATATCAAGCCAATGCCATGCCATAACTCTTCAATGGAGTTTGACGATTATATTTAACTTTATAATCCTATTATTTTGTTCATAAGTGTACGTAATTTCTGATTGGTATGTTTGTTGCTATACTATGTTATCTACTAATTTACATTGAAAATAATAAGTGTTCCAGTATTAGAAGAAAAGCTGCAAAAGATTTTTAACATGACAAAAATTCTACTGTTATTGCATTATCTCTGATTTCCAGGTGCACCGAGGGCGCTTATCTAAACTAAAAGAAGAATGTCAAAATAAAACGCCACCAGTTCAATCCGAACCGAAAGCTTCCGAGCAACAGGTAACTAAAGACGCGCAATTTATAAAAAATCCCAAAAATATCGCGAAAATACCGAGAGACCGGGACAGCGTACCTCAGCAACAGCTAGTCGAAGACGGATCTATTGATAGTGGCGACTTTAAGGTGAATAGCACTGTCGACGAGGCATGCAAAGGTATGCAAGAGCGTGGAAGGGACGTAGTGCCCCCAAAACCCTTGCCGAGAACTTCGCGCGCAGGATCGATGTGCGATCAGCCGACGGAGGAGGCCATTATACAGCCGACACCCGTCGCTAGGCCTAGAACTAACAGTTGTGCCCCCGTAATAACTTCAGTTAATCCCTATGTTCCCATAGCCGGAGGCTATAAGGTGCCGGTTTGAGATTCTATTCACTTTAGTTTGAAATAGTTCCTGATTTTTTTGTTTCTGTTTTTTTTCTGTCCGCTTTCCGCTTTCTGATTTTTCTCCTTTATTTATATCGTTCGTTTTATTTAGTGTACTAGGCGAATTTAGTTATAGGTGTTCGTATACCTCTTGTTGCTTAAGTATGTTGATTTTCAGGATGATTTTAGCTTGGGTGTTATCAAATATTTCCTTGTCTGCATGAATAAATTTTTAGTTTAGTATAAGTTTATTATGAAAAGAAAATGCAATTTTAGATAATGTCAAAAAAATAAATATGTAGATGCGTTTACATTATTAGTGACAGGTCATTCAATTAAAAGCTTTAAACCAACTGTGTATGTTACACATATGTAAGAGATTATTGATGTTTGGGAAAATTTCACGACTGCAATCTGCAATACACAGATAAGCAATTAATTTCTATTGTTAATTACCCAACTTCTAGGACTTCTACATTAAAATAAATTATTTCTTTACGGCCCTCGTATTTGTGTATAAATACGAGGGCCGCGCCTCAAAATTTTAGCTGGGCACAACAAAACATTTTGAAAAGAGTTTTTTCTTGTCTAACACACAGACCCGTTTATTTTTTCAAGACACTTTTTGAAGCAATGGAGGATCAACTATTTAGACAATTGTTTAAAAAAGTTGAAAAACTTCTTCAAGACATTTGCTTCATAATGGTGTAAGAAAGTAATGCAGAAAAGGCCAACTCTAAACTGTAGAATCGCGAATTTTGAACAATTTAGACGGTGTAAAATGTCAGTGTTTACAATAGTGTGATCTACTACACTGTTGTGAAATGAAACTTTTAGCATCCATTTTGAACTCCGAAAACCTCAAGTAAAGGCCGCTGCAAATTGGCCGAAGACGCGAATTATACTTTATTCACCGAACAGATGGAGTGATCATGTGATGAACATGCATCGTGCACGTGCAAAGCCGGTTTTACACTGTAAAATAGAAAAATGGTTATTTCTATGCAGCTATGATTGTTTGTAAACAATTTCGGAAACATATTCGTCTTTATAATGAAAAGTAAACTTTCATTTTATGTTTTTGCTGTCTATCGAAAGAAAGCAGCAATACTTTTTTTTGTTGACAGTCCACTCTCATTCAACTATTGCTAGCAATTGATCATCGTTTAACATTCTTGCTTTGTATGGGTACATAATGCGATATCTGAGATTCGTATCCTGTTAGGATATACGTAATGACGTCATTGTGCACCCATCCGCATATAAAAATTTTACACGGCGCTGGCACTAGAAATGTTTTATATAGCTCTCGCACCGAAACAGGCGACTTTTGACAGCGATAATGTTATAATCATACCAATTAACTTCACAGTTACCAAATGCATAGTAATGTCAAATCTAGTGACATTTCGTATGGTTTCTTCAATTAGAGCGTTGCCAGTTGCTTAGATAAGGTAAGTTGTCAACGCGCTAACTTGACATTTGTCATTTTGACGTTCTATTAGGTATTGATAGTTCTCGTTTTTTTAAATCATAACCTATCTATATATCTGTCAAACCAAATGATATGCTTTGTAATGCATGGCAACCATGCCATGAAAAGACCAAATGTCAAAAGGCGGTTGTTTTGATGGTTCCTTTGTTTTGTACCAAAATTTCGTGAGATCGAGTTATTGCCTTAATAGATTTCACAAATAGGGGAAATCAGTAATCGCAATTATCCCATCAAAACGGTAACAATTCTTCTAAATTGAAGGTAAGTGCAACCTATTGTATGATAATTTGTGGTTTTGATCATATTCCTAAAACACACCTACCTGATCGATGGGCCTGTTATGTTATTCTCCCAATTTACTTATTACATGGCTTGTGAGCTAATCTTAAAATCATTCATAATCTTCTAATGCGTTACTTTTCTATTCTTTTCAATTAATTCCTTTAACTTGCGACGTCACCTTGGAAACGATCGGTTCTTCTAAATACCATCTACCCAGCCGAAATGGTTAAAGTTTGCTGATTTTCGTAAAGCTTTAAGTTACATTTAAACTGATTTCCACAATACGTTAATTTCGATAATCCCTAAATTAACTGTGTGTTTTCCTTTATAATACTGTTTTCCCCCTGCGGATAATTATTTGTAGCATGGTCCTTGTATTGTGAAATCATATTAAATCTAAATTAGTATAATATAATGATACATTTGGTTTGGTTTAAAGTTTTTATTAATCGCCTGTTACGGTACTAAAAAATCTTGTAATAAAATTATTGTAATTTAAAGGAGAAAGGCTATAGAAAATTAATTCTGATTGTTGTAAAAGCAAAATTGGAATTATTATTTTTACTACTATACAAATTATGCTATAAGTAGTTAGAAAAATCTTTTTTTCACTTAGTTTTTGATGCGTATTCTACTTTTTGAGTATCATACACTTATTTCGGATACGACATCCTACTTATAATCTGACTATTTCTGTTTTTAGCCTCGCCTTGGGCCAAAACCTTTCACTCCCCTAAAACTAAATGAATCAGATTCATTCGATAAAATGTTCTCTGTACCGGTTGCTCCCACTTGCCACACTAACGGAGTGCATGATTCACTCTCTGAGGAAGTATCAACGGCGACTCCGGTTAATGATATAAAGCAAGAAGACGTTCCCATTGTTGATACCACAAAGGAGGAAGAAGAATCGGATCAGGTACCTAAGACTCCCAGCACAGCCGAACGGAGGAAACTGTTTGAAACTGCAGCCAAAGACGCGGAAGTGAGCGAGAATGCGACGGATACGAATGAAAGCAGCTTCGAAAGAAACACGGTTCAACGAACCAGCATCGCTGAAAGGCGCAAGATGTACGAAAGTCGATCTCAATCCGTGCAGGAAGGAATGATGGATAAACCAGACGGATCACCGTCCCCTTTGAGGCGCAAGGATTCGTTTAAGTGTACGAAGAATGAAGAAAGTAACAAAAGTAAACCCATCGGGAAGCCAAGTATGGATTCTCAATCCGCCAAAAAAGAAAGTCCAGTTATTACACCTGCTCCCAAAAGAACTTCCACAGTTTTTGGTAAATATGATATATTGGTAATGATATTTCTAGGTTCAATAACGCATTTTTAGGTCGAGTATCAAAATTTCGCCATTTAAAAGGCACTCCGGCCCACAAATCGCAACATATTGAGAACATTCGCAATCTTAGCCGTCAGATATCGGGAGAATGTGACGGCTTTGCTGCAAACCCAAAGCGAGTCGCTGTTCCTTTAAGCGGCGCAGGTGGCAAAATTGCTGTCTTTGAACTTCGAAAGACCGGTCGATTACCAGACGGTGTGATCCCAGCTTTGGTTCATGGATCTAACATAATGGATTTTATGTGGGACCCATTCGACGAGAGCCATTTGGCTGTTGCTTGTGACGATGGGGTTGTCAAGTTGTGGAAAATCCCGGAAGAAGGCCTTGCGGAACCAACAAACACGCCTGATCGAGAATTCAACGCCCACAACGATAAAATCTATTTTCTCAAGTTCCATTCCACCGCCGAAAATGTTCTCGCCACCGGTTCTTACGATATGACAATTAGAGTTTGGGACTTGAAAACATTAGAGATGAAGATACAATTGGATGGCCA
This sequence comes from Osmoderma eremita, assembly GCA_031763485.1. NCBI lineage: Eukaryota > Metazoa > Arthropoda > Insecta > Coleoptera > Scarabaeidae > Osmoderma > Osmoderma eremita. The sequence continues at coordinate 49,269 of JARFOC010000693.1, read as the reverse complement.
TACGGATCAAATGTTTAGCTTCGCGTGGTCGCCATGCGGCAGTCGCTGTGCTACCGTTAGTAAAGATGGCCGCATAAGAGTGTACGAACCCAGACATGTTTCCAACCGTCCAATTCTGGAAGGCAAGGGACCAGTTGGTAGCAGAGGGGCGAGAATTGTGTGGGCTTTGGATGGTGCTTTTTTGGTCGTGACGGGATTCGATAAGGTTTCTGAGAGACAAATCAGTGTTTTTAAATCTGAGGATCTCACAGAATCTTTAAATACTGTTGGACTGGATGTATCGCCTGCAATTTTGATACCTTTTTACGATGAAGATAGTTCAACGCTATTTTTAACTGGAAAGGTAATTATTTAAGTAATTTTCATCTTTTTACGGATATGGTAAATGTAAAAGAAAATACAATCGAGGAATGACAGTAAGCGCATAACCAGTGCATACTGCAGTATGCATTCGTTTAGCTGGCAACCGTGTACGTGTTGTCCATTATATTCCTGTTTACATAGGCATCCGTAGAACAATAAAGCCTGGTTTTACGGTGGCAGTTTAAAGCGAACACTTAGGTTTAACTGTTTTAGCATCCAAAGCGGGGCGGTTACGGTGAGCGAATAAGGGCGTAAGCTTAAGCGGTACAAAGTTTTAAGATACGCTAAATCATGCATATATGCGCACATCTTGTTACGTAGTTCTCGCAGTGTCAGTTGTTCCAAATGCTTTCGCTATTAAAAAAGAAACGTTTTCTGACCAAGAAGAACTAAACGAAAAAGTGTTTTTTCAATGGCGCCCAAAAGACCGAATCACTTTAATATTAATTTATGATTATTTTAAAATTAATTACAAAAAGAAAGAAACTTAATATCTTTGGATCTTCAATTACATATATTAAAAATTTCTAAATATTTATACAATTAGCATATAACAAAACAACGTAGTTTTGATCAGAAGTAATTATGGCGCTGGAAATAAATTATCATTTTAATTGTAACCTAGTTTTTACATGACTGATATTTGAAATAAGTTTTTTCGCTATGTTATATTATATATAAAAAGAAATATATTAAAGTATCATGTTAATCAATAATTACCCGGGAATTGGGTTGGAACCTTTGGTGTAACGATAACTATAATAGAGATGTGTCGTTCCGGCTGGAGTCGGAACAAAAGAACAAAGCCGAACAGGGAACTAAAAGGAACGACTATACAGTTTGTACCGATATCGGTCCGACTCCCGTGTCCGGATACGAATGTGTACTGTATACCTACATTCTATACTCATACCTTGTGCCCTGTACGGCATGCACGATATGTGTCGGTCCGATCGGAGTCGCTACAAAAGAACGAAATCGCACTTGAAGTTCACAGTCGTTAGTCGCTGCGTAATATTGGCATAAAAAACCGTTATCTTTCTTTGCTTTCCAAGCTTGTTTATATTATTTGACTAGACTAGCGCGTTTGTAAACTAACAATAAGATTTATATTGCGATTATGTATATTAGTAACTAGATATATGTGACGAGAATTGTTTCTTGAAAGATACCGATGCCGCTGCAGCAATAACACGCCACGCACTTAAAATTGCACGGTCCCGATTCCAAAATGACTAGACGGACCGACAATGAACGAGTCCGCAAAAGGAACTACATGCCCATCTCTAAAGTATAACATTAACAATGCCAAACTCAAAAAAATAAAACTGAGAAACTCAACAACGACGTTGTCACTGTCACCTTTGCGGTGCGTTTCCTATCAGTTATTTTTAAATATTATTTACCTGAAAGCAAAGAAAACCTAAACGCGAGCAAGATAACTTGCGAAACGTTAAAAAATAAGCACGTAAACCTCGCTTTACTAGCTAGCTAGCTTCAGACCTCGACTTGGGCGAAACTTCATATTGTTTGATAAATAAGTTGAACAGTTAGCAAATTGAGTTGGTACAGCATTTCGCTTAAGGTTTGGAATTTTTAAACTTATATTTGCAGTGAATGCAGTTTCATTCTCGAATCGGTTGCTGTCGAAAAAACTATGTTTTTTTCCGCAAAATGTAACTCACAGACCTTACTGTATTTATATGGATTAAAATCTTTTCGGGGAATTGCAAACATCGATTTTGCAAGTAAGACGGCGTGCACTTTCGGATCATTTTTATAATTACCGCAACAACCAGGGAGACAACATGTATAAACCATTGAAACAGACGGGATAACACAGAAAGTATCACTTAAAAGCACTTATAATTGAAATGAAATTGAACAAACACGTGCATTCACCTCTCCATGCTGACGTAACAGACACGTGACGTTAGAGCATTGAGGCCTTTTATTATAGGTAGTAATGCTAAGGGTGGTATTTATAGTCTGTGATCGAGGCCAACGCGTACTTCAGCATGAGCACCGCCTTGAGCATGCAGTATAATACTAGCCTAAGACCGTCCGTAGTTTTTCAAGAGATAAAAATTTACCAAAGCGCTATGGTAAAAGCTACCCAAATGAGTCGACATTACTTTATCGATAACGGTTGCTATGAACACACTTATGCTTTACCACTATAGTCGAGAACACTTTCAGGGTTCCTCCCTGCATTCATCTAAATTTTGTACTTAATATACTTTATACGAATTTATTTTTGTTTCTTTGACATTGGCTTATAAATTGAGAATGATTGTTTGTGTAGGTTCAAATTTAAATTGATTTTATAGGGTGACTTGACCATCTACGCTTTTGAAATAACTGAAGAACAACCGTACATCTGTGCTTTGAGTCACCACCGTTGCAATAGTCTACACCAAGGTTTATCATTCCTTCCTAAGAACGTTTGTGACGTATCTAATGTTGAGTTCGCAAAAGCCTTAAGACTGACCAATAATTCCATTGAGCCGCTGTCATTTACGGTGCCACGTATCAAGGTATAATCTAACAATGCATTCTGCCGCATGAGCTCTAATATATTTTCAATTGTCCTTTGGCGATAATTTTATAGACTGAGCTATTTCAAGATGATCTCTTTCCACCAACAAAGGTTACTTGGGAACCAACAATGACAAGTTTTGAATGGTTTGCTGGTAAGGCGGTACTTTCGAAAAGAATTAGTTTAAGACCAGAAGGAATGGAATTACGTGAGTTATGTTCGAAGAAACGTTTTCCATATTATACGCTTTTATTTTTAAGTGTCCGATACTCAAAATAGCAGCGAACGAACAATTAACAAATCCGCATCTCAACCGTACATATCGTCGGCACAAAACTTTGGTCGCCTAGGCTGGACACCTGACATGGCTAATCAATCAAAAGCTAAACAAGAAGAGGTAACGTACATTTCTTATTATTGAATTATTTTTAATATTATACGATATATGCAGATACAAAAAACAATCAGCAGCCGTGTTGAAATGAATCTAAAATTGGAACAGGACGATATGGAAGGTGTCGACGAGAAGGAATGGGAAGAATGAAGCACCTCTCTATTTCCCCTTAATGGCTACTTCTAACACAACACATGCATTATCACAGCAGTATGGAATCAGTATTTTTATTCCTTTTTTCCAGGCGTCTCTTATTATTCATTTTTTAACTATATGATTACTTCTAATATCACGCACACATCTGACAAAAGCTTAATTTACATTTAAACATGCTAAGAGTAATTTAACAATTATTCGTGATGATATTATGATTCTTATATCGTTTTATTTTTGTATTTTTTTTATGTGCGATTCATTGTATCTCAATTATATTTAAGTGTAAGTCTCTAGTCCGTTTATTCTATCAATGGAATAATTGAAATGAATAGTTCTGAGTGATAATTATTAAGTTCTTTGTTAGGCAACAAAAATGCTTAATAATTTACACTCTCCTATAGTTCAATGAAAATATTTTTTTTTTCAGAATAAAATATAAATAGAAAATCATATTAAAAAAAACTAACATCACACAGAATTTTAATAATGTTTTATATCGTAAAATTTTTAAAATGTATTTTAAAATATTTAGAGGCTAAGAACACATTCCCGTGCCAAAATTTTCTCTTTCGCAATGCTCACCGTGAATTCGCTCAACCTTACATAGAGAATGGAACAGCATGACGATATCTGTGCATTATTTTTTACTACGATCTTTTTTCATCACTCCCAAGATAATAGTCATACTCTAGTGCTATTTTTTATCAAGTATATATTATACAAATATATTTATTATCGATATATATCGACTACAATGAATTATGCAATGTATATGCTCTCAAGTTAATTTATAGCATATCTTATTATTTATACCTTTATTTTTATTCTATCAATGTGTCAATGAGTGTTTATTTCAAGTTACATTACAAAATGTAGCATCGTATAATATTAAATAAACTGGTTTATACTATGCACGTTATTTCATTATTTCTCAACAGTCATTTACACCGCTTATGGTTAATTTGTTTGAAACATAATAATTCCCCCAGATACTCTGGCGTTACACTTCACCTATCTTTACCGTATAGGAAACATTTGGAGATAACTGACAAAAGCTAAAAACCAGAAACAATCTAATTAGAAAGCTGCCTGGGACTACCTGGGGAACAAAAGCAGAAACACTACAAACGGCAGCTCAATCACTTGTATTTTCAACGGCAGAATACTGTGCACCAGTATGGTATAAGAGCTCACATACCAACAAAGTCGACGTACACCTCAATGACATTATGAGAATCATAAGGAACCCTAAAGTCCACTCCAGTACCCTGGCTTCACGCACTAACGAACATAGCACCAGCAGTCCTAAGGAGACAACGAGCTAGTCCGCGAATAGAACAAAGTAAACGATCTTAAACCCCCTAGAACTCCACCAATCCACATGCTATTGGATAATGCTCCAAACTGCCGCCTTAAGTCCCGCAAATCCATTTGGCAAAATAAGGTACTAACCCATCACGAACCTTTCCATATCGAAGAAGCATGGAAAACCAAGTAGACATCAAATCACGATTTTAATCACAATGACCATGGGGACCCTACTTTTCCTTTTCCGGGAATGCAAATGTCTAGGAAGGTATGGTGTGGCCTAAATCGCATCAGAACTAGTCATGCCAGATGCAAGTCCATGCTGTACAAGTGGGGACTCTCGGATACCCAGGAATGCGATTGTGGAACGTCGGATCAAACTGTAGCCCATATCGTCCACGCTTGCCCAATAAGAAGTTTCGAAGGGAAATGGAACAAGATTCTGCATGCCTCTCCTGCCGCCGTAAAATGGCTGACCTCCTTGGATATCGATTTACAGGCTCTAGGCTGTGTACCAAAAAGTGTTTATTATGCATGTATGTACTTTTATTTGCAATGAATTTGTAGACCACCATACGATTAAAAAAAAACGAGTTGGTAACACTGAACACAGTTTGTAATTTTATATTGACTATCGTGAGGCAGGGTTGTCAGGCGCAGGGATTTCCACCTAGATCTAGGAATTTTATTTTACATGAAGGCGGATAGGATTTTTTTACGTTTTTCGAATAAATCTAGGGATATTTGCTTGGAATAAAAATCATACTTAAAATTAGAAAATTAGTTTTTTTAATTTTTGGCATAGTATATCTCCCCATCGAACACCCCGATCCCTGACGACAGTAAGCTCAAAATTCTGTTACTTGGTTCTCCTTGTAGGCTTCGGATAACGTCCCACGTACCTTTAGTAATGTTCTATGATCTCTGAACCCAGAATAGCCTCTTCGATTAATGTATTTCCTGCTTTAGATATTCACGGAGTATCTGCGGTATCGTGGCGATATCTAGTGGCTAATGTACAAACTGTTCGCGCGCTTTGATTGGCTCATTGAACTTAAAAACTACTCGCGCAGTCTGGTTCCTTCTATTTACAGAATTAGAATTATTCTTATTTCCAACAGTCCTTTTTCGCCCCAGAAGATTCCAGAAATATAATTTTGGCGAACGAAATTATATAAGGAGCCGTCTGTATATATTTAAGTGGTTAATTAATAAACCGAATTAAGTTGCCGCTTTATCCCAGATAACATTTTGATATACTCCGTCAACCAACACCGTTGGAGTGTGTTATTTTATTGTCATTTTTTGTGTCTTTCGATTACAGTAGTAATTATTTGCCACGTCCAGAACTAATCTCTAATGTTGGCTGGAATTGCACCCACCCTCGATCAGGCCTCGTTTGGGCGCCTTCCGAAGCTAGCTCACATGGTAAGGAACGCGTGGGTTCGTTTAGCGGGTATTTATAAAGCGCCACTCCGTTTAACCCGTGAGGTGTGTCGATCAAAGGAAGAAGGTCGCGGTAATGAGGGAGGGGGGGACAATATTGCCAGACAAACTCAAGTATTTTAATTTTAAATGAATAATCAGACAAATACTTAAAAACGAAGTGTTAATTATTTGACAGACGGAACGGTAGTAGATCGATATTATCCATCTGCACAACCAAGATAGCGCCATTATAGCTCTCGCAATTAAACAATCGACTTTTGACATTTCGTATTTTCATGACATATATGGTTGGCACGCATTACAAAGCATATCATATGGTTTGACAGATATCTAGATAGGTTATGGGTAAAAAGTACGAAAACTACCAACATGAAACGTCAAAATGACAAATGTCAAATAAGTGCGTTGATAAATTATCTTATCTGTGCAACTGGCAACGCTCTAATTGAAGAAATCCTATGCGGACGATATGTCATTAAATTTGACATTCTATCCATTTGCTAAATGTGAAGTTGTGTTGGTATGATTTTAACATTATCGCTCTCAAAAGTCGGCTGTTTCGTTGTGAGAGCTGTAGAAGGCGACAGATGTCCATGAATGAAATAAAAGAACGAAAACAAAGCGTGACATATTTTTTGAAAAATTTTCTCCTAAAATATCCTTTTTATGTTGTCTAAAGATTTCTTTCCTTGGAAATAAGAAACATAAATTCTTGTTTTGGAGAGTTTATTATAAAAATATCGTATACAAACGAACCTTAATTTTTATACGAAATTCAAAACAAATATTCACTATACTCTATACAATAAGAACACGTTAACATAAAAATTATAATAAAATAAAGAGGATAATGTTGGAAGAAACAATAAACGTTATAATATATATCAAAGGAATTTTCCAGGTACTTAAGTTGATTTTTCCACGATTAAAACGAGTAATTTAAAATATTCAATAAATAAATACACCATTAGTCAATATTGTTTAGTTGCAACCAGTAAACTCTATATAAAAATTCCTTTGATGTTTTATGTTTATCTTGTGTTCAAAAATTAAAATTCTCCAAAGTGGACACTTCAGGCTTTGCTGTGCACAAACGTTTAACGACGTAAACAACATTAAAGTTTCGAATTAGATAAAATATTTATGCAATTATTACTATATAACTGCACAAGTAATCGAAAAGAAAAGTAGTGTTACTAGATACATTAAAAAAGTCAAAAAGTTAGTGTTGTCATTTTATTACTATATATAAAAATAGCGTCCTATATTACTAATATTAAGTATTTCTATCGTATTATTCGAGGTAGATGGATATTGTATGAAAAATTAAATGTAAAATTATTAATTTTATAAATATCGTGGGTGATTTTTATTCCCAATACATTAAAACAAATAATATGTAATTTTCTAAACAACTATTTTAGATCTAAGTAAATTAGACAATCCACAACACATCAATGCACTCGGCAGTTTCACATTTAACTTTTAACAATATACATACAATATTCATGTGTACATTTACAGATAATACAAATACCTATTTAAGGAGTCTGCGGGGACCCGTCCTATGTGTTGCCCAACTAAGTACGCCAGTTTGTGAGCATACTGGCACGGAGCTGGAACGCGAATAGTGCCCGACCAATTATAATACAAATGGCACAATTTATAAGCTAATTTCTGCAAGTGATCTGGTTTAATTGACGCAGAATTGTACACGACAATGTAGTGGGTGGGCGTCACTGTTCCCTGGCCTACACTTTGTGGCACTAGATAGAAATCGAAAAGATGTCTCTTGGTAATGACGTCATCCACGACGGTACCGGGATCCGGATTAAAGGGCTCCTGCCTTCCATTTCCCATCCCAAATATCCTGGTATTAATGCGCTTTTGTATGACAACAAAACAAAGTGTCGTATCCAATTTAAACTCTTTTAACGTATTTTCGAACTGAGGCACTTCGAAATCTCTGCAGTGAGATATCTGACCTTCGCCCACTCCATCTCTTAACACTACCACTTTATCGGGATAACTACCGTAGCAATCGCGGTAGTGCTCCAATGATTTAATGAAACAAACTTTTAGATGGTTTGATATTTCACCATCTTGCAGAGTTACCATGCTGAACCACCTCGAGTATGTGTCATTCAAATTCGCCACAAAGGCACATACCGATTGCTTACTTCCTGTAGCACTATGATAAACGTCTATACCGATAACCATCCAAGATTTGCAAGGTATTTGTAACGTCCACAATGCACCCCCGAGTTTGCAATTAATTTGTAACGCTATTTTTAACGTAATAGCACGAATACGTTTGGAGTTATTTAACGTTTTACTTATTATACACTGCGAGGGAATCGGCGATTCCACACAAACTAGTTTTTTAACGGCTGAGTAGAGGTCTTGCCTTATGGTAGGAAATATGAAGACGACAACCTATAAAAAAAGTAATTATAAGTATGAGGCTATGTTGATGAGAAACTTTGGTATAGAGTGTACAGGTGCTTCTTGTTTAATGATTCACTCCTTTAATCACTAAGCTCAAGTTGTTTTTGTGCAATAAATTAATCTTACGAATAAAAACTGTAGAAAATGATTTCGGTCGTTAAGCGAGGAGAACCTGTATGCGTTTGTTAGAAAATCATTAGAAAATACGCACAAATAAGGCACAAAACCAATTTTTAGTTATCAGATATCTATTATGCAAAATCGGAAGTGTTATTTTAAATGGCCAGAGATTTTTTTTGTAATAGTGATTGTTTATATAATACACACCAATTCAATTGAAAATTAGTGTATAGTAATGGCATGTATTGTATTCTTATTGTTACGCGCGCAAGTTCAACTGTAGTATCTGTAGCACTCATAGAGGGCACCACCTACCGAGCACCGGCTGTGGGTGGAACGAACGCGGGGACTCTGGAAGTGGACGTTGCCAGAACTCGAATACTCTGGAAATAGACGTTGCCGGAAATCGAACATTCGCGACTCGGTTGCGGGATATTTAAAATGACCGCGTACCGGGCGAGCCAGTCAGTGCGAAATAGTCGTTCAATAAGTTCTCGCGATTGAAGTAAAGCAAGTGAAAATAAATAGTGGATATAAATAGTGGATATAAATAGTGAATATAAATAAGAGTTTAGTTGTAAGTGTTGTTTTAATTAGTGATTAGTTTAATTAATTAGTTTAAGTGTTCTTTCTGTTTTATTCCAATTTTATTAGACTGTTAGTGTAAAAATAAATCTATTTTATTCAATATATCGCCTGTATTGCTTATTTTGAACCCCGACAACGTTTTTAATAACCGAAAACGTTACATTATTTATGAACGCTCTTTAAAGTTATCACTAGAGGGTGGAAAATGTGCACATAAAAATTGAATATACAAGAATGACAAGAGCCTAAGTCTATTATATATTATATCAGGTTGTATTCATAAATCAATTCAGTTCATTCTCTTTCACTGATTGCACTGATGTGTGTGGCAAATGCGAAGAAATGAAAGTTAAAATAAGTATAGAAAAAAAAACATAGTATTGAAGAAACCATTAGAAAAAGAACTGAAGTTAAGCAAAACACGGGCCAAAGTATTTGTTAGTAGATTAAAAGAGGCTGAGCAAATATCTGAAAGGCAAGATGTGGAATCCCTTTGTTGGGACTTGCAACAAAATATTCTATATCCCCAATTGCCTGTTTCCGAAATATTTTATCTTCGTCAACTGTGGCTCTATAACTTTAGCGTATACAGCGCCAAACGAAAAGATGAAGTGATGTTTTCAAGGCCAGTAAAGGCCAGGGAAATAGGGACGCGAATGAAGTTCTGTCCTGTCCCAACGTTTATATAGAAAAATATGTTCCATAAACAGTGAGAAAACTGCATTTATTTTATAATGGCTGCCGTGGTCAAAACCAGAATACCTATGTAATAAATTATTTCTTCAGTTTGGTGTAATCGGGGCGGTTTGATAGCATTGAATTACGCTTTCCGGCGAGGGGACATAGTTTCTTGCCGTGCGATAGACTTTTTCGGTAATTGAAAGTGAAAAACGGAAAGTTGAAAAAGTTCAGTCATACACAGAGTGGCAAGATATCATCTCACAAAAATTTACTAGAGAAACACTACAACATCAATATTTTTTTGATTATAAAAGACATTAATTACAATGGCATATTTAGAAAAAAGTTCAAGCAAAATATCAAATGACAAAATATAAAGTTTTTAAATTATCCAAATATAAAAATTAAGAGGAAGTGGGTTAATATCAGGACTTTTAACAAAACGATTTGGGTTACTAAAACCGAATACTAGATTACTACTATACCTTCTGGCTCACTTTTATGATCAGCAGCTTAAAATAAAGAACTCCAAATTAACCAATGTGTACGCATTGATGCGTTATTTGGATGAAGACAAACGAGAATATTATGCAAGCCTACAATCAATAGCAGGTGTAGAAAGCAGAGGCGGTGATGAAGAAAATTAGCAATCAGATTATGAATAAATTTCTGTTTTTAGTTTTTGAAAGAATAAACGATATTTTGTGTCGAGGTTGTTTATTTTAGTATTTCTATGCAAGTGCTTTTTAAGAATGATAAGGGGCCAATTCCTCAAATTTAGAATTTTTTTTTTCAGTAGTCAAAATGTGTTTGTAGCTACCGTTATGTGGCTTTACATTATTATTAGTACAAATAATCAGAACTCGTGGATAAAGTAAAATAGGCAAATATATAAAAAAAGTTCTTAACGCAAGAGTCTTTCTTTTGTAAATTCCTAAAATCATAACATTTGGACCAATATTATTTTTATCGATTTCAAATAAATGAATGATTGTCCCAAATTTTATTTCACATCTTTAATAACTTTACACACATTTACGTTGTTCAATAGATCTGTTTGAAATTTAAAGTAACCGGTGATTTTTTCCATGTCTTTCTCAAAAAATTCTCTGCAGCAGTTGCAATTTTATTATATATTTACTTACCTGTAAATCATCGGTAATGACTTGATTACAAGCATTAACAAATGAACTCGTTTTATCATTGTGCAAGGAATGCATGCGAGGTTTGCGGATTCTTATGCCCAGAGTTTCTCCTAACCGACTCATATGATCGGCAAATTCGTAAGACACCCTACGCAAGGAATAAAAATTATAGGATCTAAATTGAACGTTAATGATAAAAGTTGTACCGTGAATCCTTTTCTGCATATACAATAGCCCAGGATGTTATATCAACGGGACATAACACAGAGTTCCTGCTTAGCTGACCGGTCCAGTCCGCTTTCTTATCCGATTGATGCCGTACGCCATTTCCAAACACGATCACTTCTGGATTTAGTATTCTAGCATTTAGATCGATTGTAACGTCAGCAATTTCCATGCCCCAGTCTGACAAAATTTTTGCGGCTGTTTCGCAATTTCTTACGCCGTTGATATACTTCTTCAAAGCTTGCAATCGCTGCGCAGGCGTAATCCTGGTATACTGCGCTACATCTTTCATTATCTGTAAAATAGTTTTGTGCAATTCCAGATACGTTACGTAAGTTTAAATTAATGAACATACTCGAAAATCGGCACGCATTTCATCTGTGAGCCCAGTTAAATTGCAGAACTCCGGAATAAGGCATATATGTCGTTCATCCATGTCGGCGCTCTTTGCCTGCCGAACCTTCTGCAGATGTAACAAGAGTGGTTGTTTTAGATCGTGTACTGTTAGCCCGTAATTATTTTTATAATATTCAACGAATGTAATTTCACTGCCGTCGTGGGTTTTGAATGTGTCATTTGGATTATGATCCCAAAGTATCTCGTCCACAAGATACGTTTTATTGTTATATCTAAAACAAAGTATAATAACAAATATGAAAATTTGAAAATAATATGTAAGGAAGGGGTAACAGAAACAAAGAATAGTGAAGAAGTATGGAAGGTTACTATATATGGTGGCCGGGAGTAAACCAAACGACAGTAGCACAAGCAGGGCTAGCACTAATATTGCAAATAACATTGAAGGTGCTAGGACAATAAACGAAAGAATTATGGTAATAAAGATGCTAATCAAACATATGTATGTTACTTTATTGTAACATATGCACTAAGCGTGGATAAAAAAACCGGCGAAAAGGTGTTTCCATTAAAAAAGTGAGCTGTCATAACATGTTTTTGGGTCATGTTATACATGAAATAATCATCAGAAAAACAGCAACTAGAATCAACAGGTCCGAGCGTTTCTTCGAGAAGATAACTCCCGAATTTTAAATGAATCTATTCCAACCTTTACCACGCAGTGGTAAGAGCGCTAGACATCCGTCCTGGATGTTGATGGTTCGAATCTCCGTGCGGCAATCGATTTTTAAAAAAATCGGTTGCAGCCGGTGATCGGTACCTCTCACGGTATCCTTCAGTGCTGCGGCAAAAATCGCCACTGCTGCCCCCTCACGGCGAGGAGAGGCAGTAACAAGCCACACACACGCACAGTACACACGGAGGAGGTAGCACAAAGGGCCCAAGTGCGTGCGGCCTACGGCCCCCTCTCCACGCACAGACTTTATCCTATCCAATCTTTACGTGCTCACTATATATATAAAATATTGTTGTGCTTTGACCTGTATACAATCGCTATATTATTGATGCATAAATACGACTACGAAGGCTACATATATAATGTATTGCCTCATAAAAAACATAGAGGGTTTGTAATCGCTTCTATGGCCCGGTAACTCTCCGGACCTGAACGCTATGGCAAATGCCCGGGGAGTGCTCTAAAATGGTTAATTTATAAACAGAAGAGTACTGCCATATTAAAAAAAGTGAAAATGGCGGAGAATAATAACAATTTAACCAACGATAATATTCGATTAAGTGATGTATGAAATAACCTAGAAACTGAAGAAAGCTATGTTTTACACGATATTAGTGCTATTAATCGAAGTGATGTTAAGTAGTGTAGTAGAAGTGTAGTAAATTTAACAACTCGAAATATATCTTTAGCATGTGCTATATCGGAAGATCAGCGATTGCAAACTAAATGGGAACGGCGTTTAACTGAGCAAGAACGAGAGTTATTGAAGCGAGAAAGGGAGGTACAATAACACGAGAAGAGACTAAATGAAAGGAACCATAATGGGCATAGTGTAACATTGGGTGCGTTCAGGGAGTTCTGGCGCTATACGGCGCCAGCGTTAGAACTAATGGAACGATACAATTTCTCCGCTTTTTCTGGTGCATGTGCGTTGTACCTTCGTTGTACGTTGGTTAGACCATTTAAAAAGCAGCACTTAATCTTGTTACTCTTGTAATAAGGCATTCATAAAGTTACACAATTATACTTAATAAAAACAAAACCAGTAATATTTTTTAAATTGTCGGCTCTTCGATCGATATTCATGCAGTTTTAGTATAAAACAAAGTTAATATAAATCATGTGTAAATATTCAAATTATAATCTCTGCGAACGATGAGAAAGCATTAAGTTGTTTTTTTTACAACATATTACTACACTATGTGCAGTTTTATAAGGATTGCGGTCACTTTTCCTTTTTCTTTAGACAACCAGCACAATATCTATAAAGAAATTTTTAACTTTTATACTTTTTATACGTATATTACGTGTTTCTAAGTACGTACAACTTGCATAATAACAATTTTTGTGATTTAAACTAATACAAAAAAAGCATTACTTAGTGATTTAACATCATTCCCATGTTCTTTTGAATTCGTATTTCAATGATTAGCGCCTATCCCCACTCTCCGCTAAATCATCCAGTGCAATTTATTTTCGCTAGGCAAGATGGCGACCGCTTGATAAAGCGCCGTAACTCCCTGGACGCACCCATTGTCACCATAATGCCATGTAGGTAATACCAGAATTGAATCCAGACTAAATTCTATTAACATTTCACAATGGGTAGCAACGGCGGCAAATTTAGCAAATATTTTTATGTGGGATGATAAAACATTGCTGCTTAATGCCATAACTAAATTAAAGGGTGCTGCTAAAATGTAGCCTAGTACAGTGCAGTATAAAATTTTCGATCGCAAATCATTCAAGTGGTTGCTACTTGATTTTCCGGCCGTTACTGACGACGCTGATATTCATTTTGAATAAAGTAGTCGTAGAAAACAAGCCGATGAATCATACGAACACTTTATCTACAACATGGAAGCTATTGCGGCCAAAGGGAATTTAGGCGAGGGCACAATATTAAAGTACAATTAAAGCGGAAATACCTGACAAAGATTTAGATAAGTTGTTAGCAATTAGTAGGCCGTACGACACACGCCCTTTGTTGATTAAAATAAAGACTTACGAAGGTACAATACGAAATTTCCAAGGAAAACAGCCAAGGTCATCGTCGAATCCATCGACGAGTAAAACGCCTGAAAATGATATGGATAGAAAATGCTTCAACTGTAACGAATTAGGCCATATTTCAATAAAATAATAAATGAAAACGCGTTGTTTTAAATGTGAGAAAGTTGGTCATATTGCTGAAGATTGTCCATCAAGCACTCCCAAGGGCCGCAAATAAAATTCAGCGAGTATAACCACCAAACGACCCATATCGTAAATCAATCACCATAAATGGTAGAAATGTCATTGCTTTTATAGATCTTGGGAGCGAGGTAGTTACCTTAAGAAAAACTGGGACCTATGGACACAGCATAGAGAGGGAGCGATGCAAGGTGGTGGTAAGGAGGAATTTGGATCTGAGAGTATTAATAAGACACGTGTTATGAAGGAAATGGAGGTTGTAGAGAAGGATATGGAAGAAAATGGAGGAATAAATGTTAAATAAGAAGCCGAAACTCATGAAACAATGAACCAAGACTATATAATAAATCCGTGTCTAACTGACGATGATAAAGAAAAATTGACAAGTTTTATTAATGATAACGCCCGCTGTTTGGCCAAGAGGTTCGCAGGTCGAAGACTGATAAAGCAGAATTGAATATCGACCTTACATCACCCGAACCCGTAACTTGTAGGCCTTGTCGTCTACCCTACACTCAACGTGGTATAGTGAAAAGTACTATTAATGAACTAATTGTTGCCGGAATAGTGCGCGCATCTAAATCGTCGTACGCCAGTCCAGTCGTTATTGTCGGTAAACTTACGGGAGGAGAACATATGAGCGTGGACTATAGAAAACTTAACCTATTGACGAAAAATTATATCATTTGCAAAAAAAAATACTTTACGACACTAGATTTCTCGACTGGGTATTGAGGTACCGGTTGCGGTAGAGAGCCGTCATCTTGCAGTATTCGTAACAAATGAGGGGTATCTCCCAGCGGAAAACTCATTAACTCCGTCTGAATTGCCGGGGACATCCGACCGCCCGTTTGGTATACGGCGAACGGGGCTGCCGACATCGTAACACCGTTTAGTCGTGCCTCGACGCGCGACGAGCGTGTATCGTTTTAGTCAACGGCACTTGTTGTGTTCGGAAAATTCAATTTGAATTCGATCGAAGAACTCAAAAATGGACAAAGCAAAAAGAGTTCCTATAAAAGACAATTGAATGACAAAATTTATGAAGCTATTTCGTGGATATGAGGTTATGAAAAAACAAACAGATTTTGTTGGAATTTTTTTTGCTTATTGTGTAAAGGTGAACCTTCATGGAGCTCCAAGGGCGTAACAAATTTGGGGCATTTGCAGGAGTATATTACAAAACTATTAAAAGAACCTGAGAAAAGAAAACCGGTCGAGTGAACATTGTCACTCAGGCAGATAGCGCTTCAGGAACATAATAAACAGTAGTAGTGAAAAAGTTTCATTTTTTAATATTTTTTGTTGTATACAATTTTGTAAAAGATAGAAAAGGACCTGGTTCAAAGTGGTATTAGAAACTTTGATTCTAAAGTTATGACAAATTTGTGAATTACAAAAACCGTCGCATGGACTTTATTTTCCGCAATTAATAAGATTAAGGTAAGAATTTCTTGTTAATTTATAGTTATTTTTTGTGCAGCCCTTATCCCTAAACACTGACGAACCGCCACTGTCAAAATTATTACATTGTATTTTTTTATTGAATCACGTTAATCCCCCAGTAAAATACAGTAAATAAAGAAAACTTACTTCGTCAATACAATAGATCCAATCAATTGTTTGGAAACTTCATCTTTAAACCTTTCTGGCGCTCTGTGAATAATAGCCCTCATAAGCTGCAGGGCTGTATCGGTCCGTAAAACCCTATGCTGAGCATCCATGCATAACATCAGACCACCCTCAAACTCATCCACAGCAACTGCGTAACCTGGCAATATCTCTAGTCTATGTTGTGGTATTAGGGAAGCATGCTTGGGATCGAAATAGTTTTTTCCAACCCGGGAATATTCAAGGGCATGCATGACCCGTTTGAATAAAACGTTGAATAAATGTATGCATTCGCCAAACTTTTTTTTCTTCTTAAAGGTGACTGTCATTGTCACCTCTTCTTCCTGAAGTGGATGCTTAGAAGTGAAGACTGTTTTTATGTCTGGCAATTTTGTAGGCAGGTATAATACAGATCCACCATCAAACGTACGCACACCACCCATTTGAGCAATGTGAGCATTAAGAATTCTATATCTTAATGATTTTGCATCAATTTCTGGTGAAAATCGAAGATCATATTCAAATACACCTTTATCCTTTTCTATGGAGAGTTTCACGTAGTTTGCAGTTACATAGATGGGTTTACCAGAAATACCTGAAAAAACATGTACTGATTAAGTAGATAAGGCATTTACGAAAACTGGAGCAGCTTAATCTACATTGCACCCGTTGTGTTCTTAAATGTACTTTGCAACATGATACATTACCACATGTATCTATTGCTTCAATCAGGGTAAACATGCATTTGAGGGCCCTCAGTACCAAATCTATTATGGCATGTTTTGATCCAGGTACTTTATGTGTTACCCAGGTGCCTCAAACCTATGTTTACCTAATAAAGTACAATACCACCTACCTTTAAATGAACAAACAGGTAGTTCGGGTTTAGCTTCTTCTATTACTACTGGTTTTTCTACCCTTGTCAATTCTTCTACACTAGGCCCTGCAGTTGATGACCCAGCTCGGCCAATTTGAAGTTCTTTCATACGAGCTATCAGTGCCGCTCGACCAAGGGGTTTCTTTGGTTCCTCTGATTCTTGAGTTTTAGCATCACCGGGTTTAATTAGTCGAGACTTATATGCTGCAATTAGAGCCGCTCGCCCTCTTGGTGGAGGCCTATCAGCCATATTTCTATAAGAAAGTATTACATTCATTTTAATTCAACAGTATTGAAATGTTGCACGTTTGACTATACTACACGTATTGGTGATTAAAAATAAAAACAAATGAAACACGAATGTTATATTAGGAATAGAGTGAACATACGTACGTTTTGAATTAAATATGGTATGCTTTTAAAATTGCGAGATTTTAGATATTGTTTTCGCAACAACCTAACCACAACGCATGATAAAATAAATCCACTCTAAACACAAACAGCTCTATTTATCACCAACTATACAAATTTAACTTTTCCCGGTAAGCTGTAAATTTAAGTATATATTTAACGACTCCCCACAAATTGTTTGGCATTAAAAAAATTCTTTTTTGTATATCAAGAGGACTGACTTTCTTTTAGGTCGTAAGAAAAGAAGTAAAAAATTATCCCAATAAAGATTATTCAAATAGGTATTATGGTCACTTTACGTCCTTTGCATGCACGTGTTACGGTTGACAATACTGATAGGGGCCAAAATTCAAAAAACAAATCATTCAAGACCTTTGTTAGGAAAATAAGACAAAAACACGTTGTCGAATTTACTAAAGAGATAGAAAAATACTCGGCAGTGTGAGATGTTTGTTTGAACAGAACCAACAGAACAACAGGACTGACAACTGTTGTACACGCTGCGCGCGCAGCCCAGATAAATTGAGAAAGGTCTATGGTATAACATACAGGGCTTTTTTGTAACGTTACACACAGGTAACGTTAAGCGACATGGTAGGCAACTAGTTACACTTTAACGCGCCGTCAGTGTGAAAAAAAAAGAATTCTTTGTGTCAAATATTTCTTCATTAACTTTTAATAATTTTTTTTAAATATTTATTCATACTGTCACGCACCCTTATTGCGGGAACGGGAGTGTAGCCAATAGAGCTGGTATTGACTTAAAAATTAAGAATGTATTTCTACTTACCTTTTGGTTGTTACTTTTAGGTTCGGTAGGATGGACACAAAAACTTCACCACAATTTCGCTTTTAACTTTCATTCTATTATTTCAGCCTTCTTACACTAGTACCCCTTACATACTATCTTAGATCTAGATGTATTCTTCCAGATCAATGCCGATCTCTCCATTACCTCGTCGGCGCCCTTTCTCCGCGAGCGCCTGATGCTCCGCTGAAACGCTGACGAGGTTCCGGTGTAATCGACAATCATCTCGGAATCGTCCACAACTACATATTTTAGCATATTTCATATACAGTGAAACTTTCCGTGGCAATACATCAATCACAAATTGAATACATTTTATTGAAAAGTAGAAAATTTATTTAAATTATGAACAGGTAATACGAAAAGCTGGCAATGATAACGCGATACCAGAAGAATAATGCAGATGGTTGTGTTCTCACAGAAAAATAAATAAAACCAATCACGTTTCAACACAACACATCAATCTGAATGTAGGGGAATGGTATGTAGGATCGCTTTTAGATTTAGACAAACATAATGAAGTATCACGGTGCGATATACAAAACCGTGAAAGAATTCAATTATAAGCCATACAAAATACAAATTATCAAGAGCATATCAAGAGCTTTTCAAGAAAGATAAAATAAACCGAACAGGATTCTTGCGAAACAATGTTTAATTTGTTAAATGATAACGGACTTTGAAAAAAAACACTTTTTACTAACGAAGCTACATTTACATTTGCTTTGTTTGTCTTATTTAAAAATTAGAATAAAATAATTTCTTCATTTATTTTGCACTTTATTAAAAACATAAGCAAATTTTACTATATCGTAATATTTTAACAGTTTCATAATAGATAATAAATGGTGAGGCCAACACTCAGAACTTCCGGGTTGTGACCTACATTTATTCATTGAAAAATACTAAATATCTTTTCCATTAGTTATTGATCCCGTACAAATCCTTATGCACAAAACCCGTCACAAATGCAGTACCCTCAAAAATTAGCTGATTTGTATCCAAACGATTGCTTTCTTTGGGGTTATCTGAAAAGTAAAGTTTATAATAGCTGCTTTCCAGGCTCACACTCCTAGTACTCCCCTAGAATAGTCGTTTGTGTTCCAAGTTCAAAATGTTTGTTACTCGGTATTTATCTACCCCATTCCCCTCAAGCACCAAGAAATTTATAGCTTTACACTCTTACAGGGCGGGGCATGCGTGTTCTAAGGATGCGCAGTACGACAGAACAAAATGTTCCAGAGTATTTTGCTCTTACCTAGAAAGCGGCTAATAAATACGTAATTTGGACGAGCTGAAAGTCCGTACACGTACTGCATGTGATGGAATAAACCCAGAATTGCTTTGAAAGACGAGGCCACTTAGAAAACTTCCTGTGAAATTACACTTCACCTTTGTTATGTTACTGTGTTTGTTTTATTTAACAGCTGGAATAAAATAATTTCCCCCTTCCAAGTTGAAATTTTGCACTTTCTTTGTTAAAACAACCAAATTCTTCATAGCTCTGTTTTACCAACGCAAATGATATTTCCGTAACAAATTCCATTATACTTTCGTAATAAAATTTAAGTTTCGTAGATTTAAAATTTTCATCGTATGATGGAAATTTTTAGTTGGAAAAACTAAATTATACTAGATCCTTTAAAACGTGCTAGCCAGAGATAATTAATTAATAATAGTAATTGGCCATAGATCTATACTCACAACGCGTTAACGTATAACTGGTTGCCTACTATATCACTTAACGTTACTGTAAGAAATACAAGTGTAACGTTACAAAACGAGCACGGTATATCTTAATGGTATCGGAGATGTAATCACAATTCACATGGCCGACCACTGATATTCGATATTCCATGCATATTGAAAAACAGGTATTGGAGAAAATACTGAAGAAATATTTTAAAGACAATTAGTGTGATATTATTTTTGTATATGCGCCTGCCGATAGGCAACCATACCGACACCGGCCATTTTCTTTTTGTTTTATTTGAAATCAGTCGCACAGTCGTATTAAAGGGTTCAAAAGATGCATTCGCAGTCCCATCTTTACGCATGGGCTCGAGCCCAGGACCCCCCTTAGCAACCGCAGGGCAATCGATGATAAATTTTTCAATCACTATACAAGATTCGATTACCATTACAAGGTTTACAAGCTGGTTGCTGGTTTTAGGCAGCTAATCTGTGAAAAATTGTTTTGTTTACTTTGCATACTAAAGTATTCGAAATTATTCGCTTGGCCCAACTAGACCGTTAAGGGTCGATTGTTTGTGGCTGGGCCCAATTTCCTGAAAATCTATTACAGTGACATTAGCCAAAAAAAGTTAAGACTTGGAATACACCTAACAGAATATTTTAGAGATGTCCGAAGAGTGAAGAGGCTGAGCATTTCAGAATATCATCTTTTCAAATAAAGTCATATGGAAGACGCTTTTCCGGATATTGAAAAAGCAATATTTTTATGCGTGATGGTCACTACTGTAGTGGAAAACGGTCCTTCTCAAAACTGAAAAGGATTAAAAGTGAATTGAGAATTACAATCCTTCAGAAAAAAATTGAACAGTTTGTCACTGATACTCATTGAAAGCCAGGTGCTTGAAGAAAGGAACTTGGAAGATATCATTCGTAATTTTGCCACTCAAAAGTCTAGGGAAGTACCTCTTGTATCAGTATAGTTTTTTTGTTTGCATTTGTTCGTAAACTTTCAAAAATAAATTATATCGGCGCTGTTATTCGTTCCTGTCAATATCGATTCTAAATTTTTATCGAAAGGCCCCATGCATCCGTGCCCCCACTTGGTTTGAGACGCCCCTGTGCACTCCTCTTGTTTTTTTATTCACTTCACACAAGACGTACAACAACGATAAAAAGCAGTTGAAGTTTCAAAATACTTTTATTCACAATAAAATAACAGATGGATAACCATCGTTAATTGATTAATATACATCAAATAAATTCTACCTAATATATTTTATAGTATTACAAATCTCGAGGAATATTTTGCATCATTATAATAGAGCGCAATAACACATAAAAACCATACCTATTTATTTATATTTCCATATGTGGTGATAAGTAAAAGCTAATAATATATTCCATGTTTAGAAAAATTTTCTCCAAATATATATTATTCATTATTATATTCCCTTTTTATCATCCTCGGTATTCTTATATATTTCGGGAGATAAATGATTAATCCACAAACGAAGATTGGCATATAAAAAAGATTATTAAATAGTTTAATGCAGTAACGCAAGGCTTTCCGGAAAGAAGATTAATTGTATAAAACAACAAGATAAACGCAATAACCGTAAGTTATTGGTAAAGTAATAAAGAAAATAACCCTGTTTTGTTCAGCTTTCTATATCGCATCGATATCAAAATCATCTTCTTCCTCATCTTGACGTTTTGTTTGTGCGGGAGAAACTGGTGTCGCCGTCGGTTGCCTTGAAGTTTGCATTCTATCACTATATTCGATCTGCACATCATCTTCGCTGCTCTCCTCTTCACTCTCAGACTCCGCTTCCTGTAACCATTTGATGAATGGCGCTGCTTTATTATGGATCTCTTGCGATACTTCTTTGGAAACGTATTTTTTCGATACTTTATCGGCCCATTCGATGAATGTACTCTCAGATAAAATATCCAAGTCGTAAAGTACCTTCATGGTAAACACATTTATTAATTACAAAAGATATATATATATACACATTATATGAATTACCTTAAAGATGGATGGAACTTTGGCTATTAAAGCGTCCTGGTGAAGGGCGATTAATTGTTCCAAACCGCCCATGAAATATTTCTGAGCCTTTTTATCATTCAGGGTGAATCGTAATAAGAGAACACGGTGCTTTTTTATTTGACCCAGGATGTTCTGGTCGAAAAGCAATTCCGCTAAAATCAACGGCGTTTTTGTCTTTATCTCCAAACGTTCTGCTTCAACCAAAATGTCTTTTTGTGTCTGTGTAAAAAAAATGGTTTAAATTGTTTCCATTCTACAGAAACCAAAAGATGTTTTATCCTCACCTGTGCATTATCCAACATGGCTGCGTCTCTCTTGTTCTTGATCATTTCGTACAACATGTTCATGCGGTCCTTCTCTGGTTTCTCCAAATCATCAGTGATGGTCATATTTTTGGCTCCGTCTGTCAAATCCTGCATGCGAGCACGCACGGCCTCCTCAGAAACATCAGCCGTCCATTGAGTGCTGTCATCCTCACTGCCAGGCGTGGCTTCGACAAAAGAATCGCCGCCTTCGCCTCCTTCGGTGTTTGCCCCGTTGGTCTCGCCATTGGTACGTTTGCTGCGTTTCGAACGTTTGCCCTCCGTCAAGGAGGAGCCCTGTACGGCCGGATTCAGATTCGGTGGGTTTTTCAATATGAACGTAATGAGTTTATGATTGGATTCAAGCTGGCCGTGGTAGCCACATGCTTTGCAGCCCTGGGATATGGTGCCACGTTTTGCTGATACCAGCAAATCTGTTTCCGGATTCTCACACTCAGGGCACAAAACAAATCTGTACGGCGAATAAAATAAAATTACACAAAACAAATTTGCGAGTTCAAAAACTTACTTTCGTATGAATCCGTCCAATAGATCTTGGAGTTTAACGGCATCGTGAGATCCGTTCACAATGAATCGTTCGTTCTTGAAATCGAATTGAGTTTGGGCGCCCAACTCGCAACCGAAATATTTGGTGGGATAGGTCGGAGGACGACCCAAGGCCTTTGCTACTTCGGCCATATTAACGATGACCGTTTTGATGCCGTTGCCTTTTCCTTCCACCTTGGCCATAATACGGGGCATCTTATAACGGTAGAAAACGTCACTGACGCTACGATTAACATTTAGCGTACCCATCGCGGCTGTTTACTGACGACGATGTACAATTTCTTTAAATGTGTCTCTAAAGACCGCGTTGATCACCGCGGTTTTCAATTTTGGGAGATATGTAAGAGAGACAGACTGTGGGGTAGTAAGTGTTTGGGAAATTGAATTTTTCGTCACGTACGAGGAGGAATCGATGGTGGTATTTGATTTTGTCCCTTCGGGTCTTGGAAGGATACCGACGGTTCGCTGGTTTTACGTAGTTTATTTGGCTGCTGTTGTTAATTTTGCAGTTGCTGTTTGGTGATGGATGTTGAAAATTTGTTGCAGGCAGCTCACGTAAAAGCGAAAATCTTCTGGCGATGGCCTTCTCGGCTGCGTTGCGTGATGATATCACTATGCCTATTGTCAGTCACGTTTCTCTGAATGGTTGAAGTTTCCGATGCCTATTTGATGAAAATTTTGTTTTCCTGAAATAAACCTTGAACATTGAGGGAAACGAAAAAACGAAAAATTGCTCAAAGATTATTTCACAACAGTACAAAAAATTATTGCAGTTCAAAAATGTTAGGTGCTGTAAGTATTCTTTAAATGTAACGGCTGTTCAAGTTAAGGCTATGATTTGTATTAAATGTAAACGTTGTCTATCAATAATTGTTAGAATCTGATATTAAAAATAGTATTTTTTTTATGTTTGAATTATAAAATGGCATTTAATAATGTAAACAAAGCATCCATGGTTGAATCGTATCTTCGAAATGGTGAAAAGAATAACAACTTTCAGTATTTTGTAGATAATTCATAAACTGTTCGGTATTTTGGAATTTTCTCAGCGGGATCTGACGCAGCACTAAAAACCACACAACTTTGGCAATTTAAACAAATTTCTATGTTTAAAAACTATGTTTATAAAAACAAATACCATGATATCCTACGCAATCTCGGACTCGCTGTATATGCAGAATAAAGAAGGCAGTTGTGTAGTAATTTCAACAGATGAGAAATTGAGTCATTTGAACCAACCATTTACATTGCATTGTTCCAAATGTAATCACTCAAAATTAGATATCTGTCATAAGATTCTTTAGGATGTTGTACAGTTACATTTAGAGAAATTGCAATAATTAATTGCAAAAATCGAGTAAATCATTCAAACCTATCACGGTAGAGCATTTTAAGCTTTCGGTTAGATAACAAGTTCTGGTCATTGGCGGGGTTTGCAAATAGATGATTCATATATGAACATCTTTATTGTACCTCTACATAAATGGACAGGTATGAGGCACCTCGGCACGGAAGCGTTTGAAAAAAAAAAAAAAATCTATAGTTTACCTATAACATGTAACGGGCTGTCGATGCGAAGTCATGCACCTTGCCTTCCTAGGCCCAGCGCTCCCAAGTATGCCTCTGGTTAATGATGTCTCTGGAAATAAAGACAGGAAAGACCATAAAGAACTTCTCCGTCACATTCGAATCTTAAACCCAAGTTCGGTGGAAAAAGTACGCTTATCTGCGTAAATTTCCCACTATAAAAAGAACTTATAACATAATCATACACAATTACTGACGTGTGATTTTTTTAATTTGTTCTGTCGCCAATAAACAATAGAATCGAAAAAATAAACGTCCACGCAGTGCCATCTTATTCGGGAAAGTTAAAGAAAAATTTAAAGGCGCGCTTACCCTCCGGTGGTCCGACACTTTATTGCTACACACGCATATATTACGCTATTTGAGTCCGCATCTGTATTCCTCGCACTTGAGAGGGTGTTTTATCATTTATGTTGGTGCTTGTATTCGATAGATTTATTCGATGTATATTTTTCAATTATCTCGATCCGACCAATCAACCATCCTTATCTCCATAGAGTCGAACTACTTGTGAAAAATGTTGTAGACAAGCAGAGGCGGATGCCGATACATTTGAATCTTCGAGGATTTTGAAACTTTACATTGAAATTAAAATTTTTTGACGAAACGTCATCGCTTCATACCTAACGACAATATAGTGACAGTTTTGTAATGTTTGTCAAGCGTTCTACGATATTCGATTGTTTCCAAATTTGATTTCAAGGAAAACTGATGGAATGTCGAATAGAAACACAGCTGAGTTTACGCTGATTTTTGTATACAGTGAGGTCATAAAGTATGGAATAAAATTCAGAGATTTTTTTTTCTCGAAAAATTGCTCGAATGCGTATAGTAGTAATTTTAATATTTTGCTGGACAATATTTTCTTAAATGCATGACGTCATCGATTTTCTTTTTTAAATAGCAGCCTAACTTTTTTTCGTTTGTTTGATTGGGTGGGTGTTCTATTTTACATTCGACAGTCACAAAGAAGTAATATGTTGAATTATAGTTGAATCGCCCAACAGATGCAGTAAGCAACACCGCAAGTGATGCGAACACCGAAAGATCCGATTCACACCACCATACATGTGTCACATTAGAATGAATGCCGATAAATTAGTATTTGACCTTATCCCTATAAATGATTTGACATGAACAACAAATTAAACAACATTAAATTTGAATTTCTCTTTGTAAATACTATCGAATACGAAGTAAAATAATTGTAGTATTATAAATATACTGATTTTTTTTATTTTCCAAAATATGTGTAGCTTTTTACCAAAACGCAAAACAAATATGACAAATGCAAGGCAATTTGACAGATTCGTCTATTGTAAGCAAGCAGTCTGATTGACCAATAATAGACATGATAAAAATATGACGCATTCATATTACACGATTGCCATTTAGTTCTCTACTGCATCTGTTAGGCGATTTATAGTTGAAAAAGTTGCCAGGGGATGAATCCACAATTTTTGACAACTGTGCTTCTCGAAAGGAGAAAAACCATAATATTAACTCTGAAAGTTTCATAATGAAACGCCTTAGTACAAATCGGTTTCCAGTTTTTAAATTTTTACCGGTACGAAATGATTTTGTTCGAGACTGTATTTACATATCGATATTTTTTGGAGTAGTGCGCAGTAATTTCACTCGTAAGTTTCGATGAACTTTTCCAACACATTAACAAAAGTAAAATGTTTAAGTACATACTATCTGAAAAAAAAAACAGTCGATAATCAAATTAACAAAACTGGTAAACATCACGATTCAATAGCTACTGAAAATTTCTGTGATTGTGAATGCAATTTTATATCCTTTTGAGAATGGTGTAAATGTTTGCTGTTCCGTGTATTGATTAGGTATGCGCCAATGTCCTTGATACTTTCCCAAAATTGGCGAAGCAAGCATTTCGATTTAAGAGAAGTAGTAATATACAGTTTCATGCCCCTCTATATTTGATGTATTTTGTTACCATTAAGTTGAACTATTTAGTTGAATTCATAAGCATAAAAAAGTTTCTTTTGAACGCTTTGTACTAAACGTGATATATTCAAGCGGTTAGTACATATATTTTAGCATGATTTCAATTTTTATGTTCACTGCAGTAAATAAGTTTTCTTGTATTATGTATGTACGTAACATTTTTGATAAGAAATCTCTAATGTACCGTTCGTAAAATAATAAATAATGCGAGAAGGGATTTAAAATTACCATTCCGCTCACTTTTGAATATAACTAAATGATTACAGGGTAAACGAAATTTTCCATTCTGGGATTTTGCGGTTGAAACAAGTTCCAGATACTTCCATTCACATATGCGCAAGGCATCGCATAACAATGCTTTCTACTTACACTACAGATATTCCGACCATATGTTTAGGTGTTGCGGTAACAGTTCCTGAGCCCGATACTCGTATTGCTGCTGCTGATGCTGCGGCAAGTGGTGTACCAGCGGATTCCTGCTATCGCTGACGATGATAAAGTGTTGTTGGCGTTTGGGCGTTGAGCAAAAATGTCGTATGCTGCGCTCAAGTGAGTATATTCGCTCACCATAATGTCGCTGCAGCATGGAGCCGTCGGAAAACGAGCCCCCAGTGAGCTGCGAATAAGGTGAAAGACTAGTAGTTCAGCGGGTCTCGATCAGAGCACTAAAACTGCACCAAAACTGCACGACACGTCTACGTCGGGAATCATGATCGCCGAGCGCGATGGTTGGACGATGTATGTGTGCGTACACTGGCTTAGTGGTCGATCGAAACTGTACCGGCGCACATTCGCTATATAAATCTAGCAGGAATACCAGCAGGAGCAACACAGCAAGCGGACGTAGGAAGCTGAGTGACGACGACGGATCGATGAATGGTTCCGGCGTTTTGCGAATAACAGTAATGGAAAAAATAGTCTACGTGTATTGAATTCGCTGCGTTTTGAATGCATCAAATTACGAACTTATGTACTCCAAGGCTATCCGACGGCATAGTTTTTTTGATCTTCCGCTTTTAAATGGTCCACTGACACAGAGAGGCGAAACTGATGCTGTTATAGTTATAATTAGAACTCTCGAGAAATCTAGATGATAAATAACCTTCCACGTTATGCTGTGCGACGTATATATAATCGAAACCGTTTAATTAAACAACCGTTCCAGATGAGACTGCGCGCGATTAACAAATAATGACTTGAACAAGAGATTAATTTAATAGGCGCGTATTATTATTTTCATTACTTTCATTGTCTTTTTCGTAGCACATCACATTCAACAACAATTTTTTTTTAGAAATACATATGTAGCATTACATTTAAAACGAAATTGTTTAAAATTCCTTTACATAAGATAATTTAAAATAGATAGATATACTAAAATTTTAGAGCCGAGTGGAATGTTCTCTAGGGAAAGATGAACTAAACAAATTAGTTAAATGTGTGCTAAGGTACCCTTACCTTGTCTAATTAGTTATTTTTAAAATAGGTATTAGCAATGGCTGCTAGATAATGATTTTTAAGGGTATAAATTAAATGTTTAAAATGTTGCCCATTTACTTCTTGATGGTATAAATAAAATCTGTTAATGAAGGATACTAATGTATGCTAATGATTATAAACTAAAACAATGTATAGATATGAAAATGTCATTTAGTATAATTCAGCTTCGTGTTCAGTGACTTCGTGAAAGAATTGCAAGGACTGTGGGCTGGTATCACTAATACGCAGTATCGGGAAATCCACACCACACAAATTGATTTAATAAAATTCGGAACATGTTTCAAGAGCACGTCGGCTCTCATTGTCAACCAAATCCCGAATAATATTATTCGGTTTTTGGTTGACAATGAGAGCAGACGTGCTCTTGAAACATATATTCCGAATTTTATTAAATCAATTTGTGTGGTGTGGATTTCCCGATACTACGTATTAGTTCAGTGACTTCAACTATTAAACATTGGTTATTAAAAACTAAAATTTTATGCAAATATTATATAGGAAACCCGGAACAAACTAATAAAATCTAAAGCACTATTAGTATTTGTCAATACTTGTGACAATTATATATCTGTAGCTGTATAACAGCTCAACATTCCAATTCTTACTACAAATTTAGAGATGGGCAATAATATATCGATAACTATTATTAATAACCGTTTCCGGCCGATAACTGTTTTAACCGGTTCGATTTTCGATATAAACAAAAGAACTGGTAGCCAATAACGCTTGTTCCAATACTCCCTCAAGAACGGATACGATTCACCACTCTTCGTCCCCGTTCCTGTTAATAATATTCAGTAGTACGATATGTACGATTGTTTATGTTTAGATAGAATTCGAAGCTGCGGAAGTGGTACTTTTTTGAAGAAAAAAACAACTGATATCATCGAATTTGAATTGGAAACTATGCTGGCGCTGTTTCATTAAGTTAATCATTCGATATGCATTTCTATTTCTTAAATGTGTCTACTTTGTATTCTCCTTTTGGGCTAGTCGTGTCTTGGTGTTTTTCTTTCTGTAAATGTATTTATATATAAGCGATCCTAATAGCGAAATGTTTGATATTCCATCTAGAGAACTGATTATAATATATCGCACAGTTATATCTATAGCATATCCAAAGCATCGAGAACGATAATAACGAGAACTGTTTAGAATAACGGTTATTAGAAAATAATGTCGCGGTGATAACGGTTATTTGAAAATAACCATTTGTTCCATCTCTACTACAAACTAATCAGTACTTTAACATAATTATCGTAGCCTCACATTTATCACTGCGTATAAAAAAATCGTATAAAAAATTATAAAAAAAGACTACATGTGCTCTTTTAAGTTCGTGTTATCTATAGCTAATTTTAAAAAACATGGCGAATTAAATAAATAAATGCATATAAACAGCTTTCAAATCAAAACCAAAACAAGAATTTATGCAAAACAAAATATATATCCTGATCTTTACTAAATTGTATTACTTGTTCTACAAGTAGATCCTTTTCATTTTAGTAAAACTACATATTTCTAGTTCTATCAGGATACAAGTTTGATTATACATTAGAAATTATTCTAAAACAATTTTATATGTTGTATGGATTCCAATTTATGACTTCCAGTTTATTTCCAACTAGACACATTTCCTGTGTTTTTATGTTACCACTAATTCAATGTCAATAGTTATACAATGTGAGCACTATATGTATAACCTTGACCAGGTTGCAACAAAAAATTTCTAAATTAACTTTTTTATACACATGAATTGGTTGTATCTTACAAACTTGCTGCAAGCATTTATTACTCCTTCTACTGGGTCATAAAATTATAAATTTATATATTAGTACGTTGTCAACTCCTTTTACAATAATTCAAATTTATTTTATAAAGCTGATATTTTAAACCACAGATGACAATAATCGATAACTCCAAATAATTAAAAAGGAATTATTTGAAAAATACCTTCTTGGATATT
Source organism: Osmoderma eremita (assembly GCA_031763485.1). NCBI lineage: Eukaryota > Metazoa > Arthropoda > Insecta > Coleoptera > Scarabaeidae > Osmoderma > Osmoderma eremita. Next base: position 19,222 of record JARFOC010000693.1, on the reverse strand, counting down.
TTTCAAATAATTCCAGTACAATTTCATTTCAATAAATCTACTGATCAAAACCTGATATTTTATATCATACATATTACATAATTATAATTTCAAGAACAATAAAGTGAAAAAGTAAAAGTGAATTGATAACAACCAAAATTGAACAAAAAAGATTTTGTTCAATTGCTGTTGGATTTATACGTAAAATATTACCTGTGTGTTTTACTAAAGTCATATAAAACGATTGCGCCCCAAAAGGACGATGTGACTCCTACTAGTAAAAGAAAAAGAAATTTCCGCTGCAAATGGAGAAGGCGAAGTCCAGAGGTAGCCTACAACAAGTTAGAAATTATTAAATCCGCTGTTAAATAGATACATAGTAATATATAAGCAATGGGGTTAGGGTAATCACATGCTTTATTAACTATTTATAGGACTTGATAGATAAAATGAAATCCATACCGTGGAATTTTCGTAACAATCCCGAATCACACGTACACGTTCTATATGATAAACAAGATCACACTAAACACACAAATAAACGTTTATAAAATGTAACAAATCAAAAATTATTAACACAAATAATTTCACAAAAAAAACTGCAATTTCGTGATAATCACACGTTTGCATAAAACGCCATATGCTTTATGATATGCCTGAAATAGGATATGTAGATAAATTAATTTGAAATGTACTCGGTAGATGGCTGTGTTTATTCGATATTTTGTCCTAATATACTCTTTACCCAATAATAAACAAAATACCTTCAATTTTAAGCTTTTTATTAATAAATAATAAGTATAAAGAAATCTGTTAATATAGTGGAACTAAATTTTACGATGGGACTCAATAATAATTGGTTAATATTTTTACGTGACGTAGAAACTTCGTAGAAATAACCTGTATATGCACATATATATGCAATATATACAAGGGTTATTAATAATGTAAAATGAATGTGGAGATTTTAGCTGTATGTTAATGCGGAATGAAATTCAAATACTTGGTTTGTAAATATTGGATATATAAAAAGTCAAAGAAACTTGTATTATTTTAGTAATATACAAATATAATCTAAGAAAACTAAAACAGTTGTTGTAAGAAAATATAGCAGCGGTTTTTTTGTTTTGTTTTAATGTGATGCGGGATTTTTGTTAGCGAAATTTCATTAATCCATCTCACCAAATCAAAATGACTGCACTCAGCGAAATTAAAAGACAACACAATAATTGATAATATTTATTATCACCCCTCTATTGGTAATTTGTACATTTGAGAATACCAAAAATTACCTATTACCTTTGCCTAAAACAAATCTAACTTTTACATAAAACAAATACGTATTAAATATTTTGGGCAATCCTGCCTTCTAGGAATACGAGTCACAATGTCTGAAACTAATAAAAGGTAGTGTTTCCTCATTAATTTACAACATAAAAGTACTTGTAATGCATGTGGAAAAATAAAATAACGTGCTTCTCCGGGAGAAACCAATTCAAGACCGCTTTATTTACTATATCAAATAGCACTATTAATACATAGATGGCGCAACTATCGTATATTTTGGTTTATTTACTTTCTGATTGGTCCCGTAGACGAGGATGTCATGGGTTTCCCATGATTCCCGGCGACTCGGATCCCTAAAATGTTGGATTACCATACTTTATTCTCACCTTTTATTTAAATCACTTTTCTGGTAGAAGTTTAGCAATCCATTCAAATAATTGTTTCAATTCTTTTTTCTTCAATTCATGGAAACAATTTTTGACAATGTGAAATTCCCCTGTTACTCCATTTTTCCACAGACTTTTTGCTGTGGCATTACCCCATTCTTGGGGTACTAAAGTATCATGATCACCATGAAACATAATAAAAGGTGCTGTTGAGTTTTTGAGATTGTTCAGTGATTGATATACACTAGATTCATAATTAAGAAAAGACGATAATGCAAATGCACCTGCTAGACCTGGAACATTTCTGTAAGCTGTATGAAGTGCTAATGCACCACCCATAGAAAAACCACCTGAAATTTAATTGTAAGTCTCATATTAGAATTACATGACTTGACCTACCAACTACAATCTTATTCAGTGGTATTCCACTTTCTACTTCCATATCAATCAAACCCTTAATTTCTCTATCTATGGAGTCCATCGTCTCTTTATGCTCCGGAACAGTAGGAGTAATATCTAGTCTATCGAACCATACATGACTCATCTAAAATTAGAATTTGAACATAAAATGAATAAAATATTCCACAACCGTACCTCACCATTAAGGGGCGTATATGGTCTCAATGGAGCTGTTGGGAATAGGAATTTTAGATGGGGAAATGCAAAATCTCCTATCAAAAATTTTACCCATTCCAGGATACCTGTTCCGGTGTCACCTAAAATTAACTGTTAGCATAAAATTTTACAAATGCATAAATGTACAACCTGATCCATGGAAGAATATTACTGTGCCCGTGTTTACTTTATTAGTTTGTTTAATGATTTGTAAAGGTCCTAATTTCCCAGACATATTTAACAGATTCACAAATCACATTTGATTTGTGAATAGATTGTGCGTAAAACCGCGTAAAACTGTTGTTTAGCTGGGAATGGGAGCGTAAACAGCAGTTTTACTGATTGCCAACTATATATTTTTTTAATTAAGAAAATATATTAACAGGAAAATTGTTGTTATATATTTGCATCGTAACATTTAACAAATAATGTAAATCAGTTTATGCAACCAAATATACACTAACGTCATTGGCTGCAAGATGTAAAATGAAAATATATTCTGATATACTGGGTGTTTTGTAAAAAAAAAGTGTCAGAAAAATTCACTTTTTGTATTTTTACATTATTGAAGATCCCTAATGACACTCCATTTATCCCCCAACTATGAAAGTATTTTGTGGTTTTTGAGTTACAACTATTTCTGTAAAAAAATGAAAAGTTACCTATTCCAATGAAATCATTCTAAGGTCTAAATGCAAAAATAGTGCAAGCAAGAGTTCTGTTTCCCTTTCGAAGTCATATATGTATATTTGGTTGCATCATTTGAATATTTATAAATTTTGTTTAGTAAACATGCTGGTCAATGATATCCTTGTATATATGATTCATGAATTCATAATACAAGTCTATACGTGTGCTACACGGATTGTGCCTCTCAGCACAGAATATCTAACAATCAGAATTCTCACTCCCTGTACGCGGGAAAGTACGCGCATTTTTAGTGCGCAGCTGATATCCCCCATTGTTTGGGGATACAAATGCATAATGCAACCAAAGAATATTACCCTTACGGTAAGGGTAATATTCTTTGATGCAACTGCCTCTGATACAATCACAGATCACTCATGAGTGATCTGTGAACACGATTCAATCGCTTAAATAATAGCACAGACTATAGTCCATTTTATTCAAACCTTGTTATAGATTGCCACCCTTGGATATTTAAAAATATACCAATCTTATCTGCACATACGCACATAATATAGTTTATTTCGTTAAAAAACCTGTTTATTCGCGACGAAATGAGTAATTAAACTATAGCGCACATACATAGAATTTGAAGGTTAAGGTTCTGTTAAATTTGTTTTGTACAGCGACAATTTTATATTAATAAAATTTTAATGTTTGCTTTCTCTATTATAAGTTTAATATTTTCAATAGATTCTGTATTTATTTCTTTGTTACTAGGATGCTGTACCCAAGCGATAGTTTCAAATGGTTTCAAAGTACATACGTACATACAAAAACATGATAAAGTAAATGAATCATCTCAGGATTTTGGAATAGATAGCAGAGAATTATAGGTCTTGTATATAAATAACCTTGTTTAGATGTTTACTGTCCAGTCATTATTTTCATAATTTTGCCAACCTTAATCGTTCCTTATTTACGAACCGTTTAAAAAGGAAATTATATAAATTACAAATACTTAATTTTTTCTTTGTGACCGCTTTATCTCATACGTTATATGTGTCTACGTTAGATATTGGTTTTGGTAAACAAAAACGAATATATTTGTTATACGAAGTGGTGATTCTTATCTCGTTAGCGCCTATAATTTCTCTATCGCCTTGTTAACATATGAAGTACCCTTTTTCCTAGTAATTATTACATATTTTAGCTTGCGCTTACATTTAATAGATTTCTTTCAGAACGAAGATGGTCATGTGTGGAAAAAGATGTAAAATAATATCGATTGTGACCACAATCCTTGTTTTACTCGCTCTGGGAATATGTGCAGTTACATTATCCCATAAATTATATCATCTAATTTTACGTAAGGTGAGTGAGATTGCTTTTTATTATAAATTATTGGAAGTTTACAGGGATTATAAAATTTAATAAAACAAAGTTGTGTGGAATTGGTGTTATTCAAATTTTTTTAATTACTGCTTTTGTGTATTTATCGAGAACTGCAACTTTGAAATATGTAGTTTTATAAATTATGTTTATGTCTATTGCATGGACATTTAATTGTATGGAATGTGAAAGTTTTTAATTAATACACAGTGTTAACACAGTGCTCTTAATAAGTAGAACAGGAATGCATTTTTTTATGCTAACTAATTTTAAATTTCTCCCTTTATGAAAAAATATATTAAATATATCATTACAGTTGTATTGGTATATTTAAGAGTAATAAAGTAAATGCTTTTTTAGGAATTGACAATATCGAACCACTCAACTGGCTATGAGTTATGGAAAGAAACTCCAATACCCATGTACCTTAATATCTACCTTTTCAATTGGACAAATGCCCATGACGTTTTACAGAATTGGAGTGTAACCCCTGTATTTGAAGAGCGTGGACCTTATGTCTTTTCAGAACATCATGTAAGGGTAAATTTGACTTGGAATGATTGTGAAGATACAGTTACTTATTATCAAAAAAGGATATGGCATTTTCAGCCAGACTTATCGAATGGCACATTACAAGATAATATTACCAACTTAAATGTTATTGCGGCTGTATGTATAACTTTAATCCCATCTCCCACGGTTTCAATTATTAACTAATTTTTAGACGGCAGGATATTTTGTACGGCAGAAAATTTTTTTTGTTCAGCAAATAGCCAACTTCTTTATAGAACTTAAAGAAAAGGAACTGGTACAAACTAAAACTGTTGCTGAATGGACTTTTGATGGATATGAAGATAAATTACTTCACCTATTATCGCAATTAAATATTAGTACTTTTGATATACCTTATGATCGATTTGGTTGGTTTTATCAGGTAAGTTTTGTCGACAGGAACATTAGTATTGATTGAGTCCCAAATGCAGAGAAGGTCTTTCATATCCCTTAATACTGTAGCCTCGAGGCCTATTGTATTATTCTGCATTCGGTTGTTTCCTGATTATCCGAACAGATCTACCCTAAGAGGTGTTAGGCCACTTAGATTTCTCTTCTTTGTGGAGGGGATTAAACATTAGTAAAAGTAAAACTTTTTTTAGCGGAATAATTCAGAAACTTACGATGGTAACTTTACAATGTATACTGGCACGAAGAATATCAATTTATTAGGTATACTTAATAAATGGAATGGAGTGTCTTGGACGGGTGATTATACTAGATATTGTGGTGTGGTGAATGGAACATCGGGGGAGTTATGGCCTCCAGTTAAAAACTACGATCGCGTATCAATTTTTTCATCAGATTTGTGCAGGTAAATTAACTTTTCTAACAGGTTTTATTTTCATTTTTAATTCAAGAATTTGAAACTGGCTTCATTATTATAAATTTCTCTGACAGTACTAACTCATCTTCTCAACCATTTTAATGTACCATGGACTGCAGTTAATATGCTGAAACAAGTTCCATAATGATAATATGTACTTTACTTACTTACTTAGTTCTGAGCTTTTTTGCTTTTCGGTGTAAAGCTATGTTGGAGTTAAGTTTGGGTGTGTAGGGTCTTTCTTCCATATCAACCTCCATTGTTTCCTATCCTCTGCTTTCTGTTTCACTTCCCCCCATTTACTCCTCTCCTTTCCGCAGATGCTCGGGCTTCATCCTTCCAGCTTCTTCTAGGTCTTCCTCTCTTCCATTTCCAACCTTCTTCACTTCGTAAACTTGTTTCACCAACCTTTCTTCTCCCATTGTCATTACATATTCAATTGTCCATTGCACCTCCTCTATAGTTGTTTGAACATTGTCGATCTTTCGATTTTTCCGAAAAGTTTCGTTCCTAATTTTATCTCTTCTCGTTTTCCCTTCAAATTTTCTTAGGAAACAACACTAACTAATCTGGTTTTCTGTCTCGAGTTTGTTGTCCATGACTCATTTCCATATGTTAGCTTTGGCTTCATTATTTTTTTTACAATTTCTGTTTTTATCGCAGTGGGGACTTCTTTTTTGCCAAGGAAATTTGTTTTTAGGGTATTAAAAAGTGTACCCGTTTTTGATATATCCTCTCGTTAATTTCATCATCCAAATTTCCTTTATTGTTCATTACTGCTCCTGAATACTTATAATTGTTTACCTGTTCTAATTGTTATATGTTGTTATAATGATAATGATCATTGTAATAATCTACTGTAGATCAGGGAACTTGGTGTGCTTGGAAATTTAAGCGAGCGGAAGCTTTTTATTTAAACAAAATGCTTCCAGAAACAGGGCAAGAGAAAGTTATAGGAATTGAAGCCAGTTGAAAGTAATTTCTGAATCAAAATCGAAAAAGTGAAACTTGAAGAGCTTGAAATGCCTTTAAGAATATTAGAAAAAAATCTAAGATCTATCTAGGAGTGTTTACAATGAACCTTTAAATAGAATTGCTTTGGTATTAAAAAATGTAAAATAATCTGTATATCAATCAAACAAGAATACACGTTACAGTACTATATGGCTGTCACATGACGGCAACTATTCAAACGAAACTTTAGGATTGCGAGGAAAACTATACATTGGTACAGATTTTGTTTTTGACAATGGCACAAAATACCCAGAACAAAAATGTTTTACTAGTGATCAGGTTGTTCCAAGTGGGGTTCGCGATGTATCAGTATGCAAGTAAGTTGAAGTCTGACTGTTGAAATTTTTCACAATTATAAACTATTCATTACTGGTAGGTTTGGAGCTCCAGCGTTTGTATCTTTTCCCCACTTTTATTTGGCCGACTCAAGTTATCGAAAAGCAATTAGAGGTATGAGACCTAATAAGTTAGAACATGAATTTTTTATCAATTTGGAGCCGAATACTGGTATACCGCTGGAAGTTAGAGCGGGGATGCAATTGAATTTGCTAATAGAGCATATACCGCATATCACGATGTTCAAGAATGTGAAGAGAACTTTTGTACCAATGTTGTGGTTCTCACAGACCGCAAAACTGACTGATCAACTGGCAAATAAAGCTAAAGTACTGCTGTCAGTGCCAACAATTATTAGCTATACAGGGTATGGCATTATTGGTATTGGTCTCTTATTAATCTTCATTGCTGCGTGCGTAAAATGGAGAAAGGTGTGGGTTGTCAAAGAAGAAGAAAGATTATTGAATGAGAATACAAATACGTAGTGTTGTTTTATGATCTACTATTTCTTCTCACATATGATATATAATTATAATACTGTGATAAATATTGTTGACAAATAAAATTAATATAGTTAAGTAACGTTAGTTACAGTTTTTAAATCATTTCTGTCATTATCCCAAGATGTTTTGATGCTTACATGGTAAAGTTGAAAACTTTAAGTTATTTTCTGGTGATGTGGATGGTGACGTGTCTAATTTTTTGGAGCGATGGCGTATATGCTCAACATCTTGGAATACCACATCTACCCGAGTATAAGCTTTATTGCTCACTGTCTTGTTTTGTTAATGAATTTGGTAAAGAGGAAATCCCAAATGTTGCTTGCGACGTGGCTGTAAGCAATCTTATGTTATTTTTCTGTTAATGTACGCTTGTCTTTTTTTACAAATTGAAACTCGCCATCGAATTGGTTGATGTTAGTTGGAATTTATTGAGTCACAGAAGAGACAAATCTGGATAGTGACAGCTTCTGAAGATTATCTTAATCTTAAGATCCCCTATTTTGTACATTACTGATTTTAGCCTTGCTTGCCCTCATACCATTGTGGTGCACGTCATCAGAGACTACCATTTAACGATACTGAACGGGAGTATATAGTTAAACGTCATAATGAAATTAGGAGTGAGGTATTAGCAACTGACATGTTAGTAATGGTATTTGGAGTATTTGAAATGTATTATTAAATGTATTCATAGAATAATGCCTTAGAGTTACGATAAAGAGTTGGAATTTTTAGCGAGTTGTTGGGCTAATCAGTGTATGGAAAGCCCCAGACCGTCACATGCAAGAGATCGATGCAGAGCCACCTGTAAATTCATTATTTTATGTTTAACGTAGTAAGATTACGATATTTAAGTATTACAGCAACGTCTTCTCATAATGGACAGAACACTTGGGCAAATGCTTCCTTGGACATGGACGTCGATTGGAGTGATATTAGTCATGTAGAAGATGCTATAGCGACTTGGAACAGTGAGAAATCCAAAGTCACTGATGCTATAATATGTTCTTATACATATGATAGGTTAGGTTATTGGCTGTGATTAATATATGTTTTTCTAAATCGAATTTAATGTAGAAAAGAAAAATATGAATACTACACACAAATGGTTTGGGCGGAAACAAAGTTAGTTGGTTGTGGTAGGACGCAATTTAGTCATAACAAATACGTCGGTGTGAATATTGTGTGTAACTATAGTCCAGGCGGTAATAAACAAAGTAGTAAAGAAGCTAATTACACTGTATATACTGCAGGCCAACCACCTTGTAGTAAAGTTGAAAAAATGAAAAGTGACATAAACGATAAATTTCCTAAATTGTGTGGAACTATACGGCCCCTCTCTGAAGATAGCTATCAGCCACCATTTAACTTAAACGCTATTAATACAAAATGTAATGTTACATTATTGCTAATAATATTTTTGTTGAATATGATTGTAAAATCCTTATTAATACATAGGAATAATTTTTGTCACATTCTTTGATAAAATCGAACACTTTCCTGTATGGTTATATTTAAGTCTTGGTTGCCACAGCAAGGGCAAGTTCCTTTATTCAACAATTGATGGCATCTGTTTCGTCATCAACCGATGCTCGTTAATTTATGGTGGTTGTTAATACAATTCTGATGGCTACAGATTGAGTGTGAATTTAGAAACTCTTTGTTGGATGATTGTATACTGTGGTTATGTTTAACCTAACCTATATGCCAAAGGTGAAACATCTCCTGAACATGGAAACTTGTTTGTTGTGTGCAGCTATTACTGCAACTGTGTAAAAAAAAACATTTTAAATCTTAGTGTTGTTGCTCCGTTATTTAAATCAATGTGTACATATCCCCTACAACTATTAATCAGATCCATCCACTATTGAAGCAGATGGAATGGATTGAACATCAGAAAACTTTGATGACGTTCAAGAAGAATTTAGGAACTTGTTGGATGGATTATTATTACGTCATATCACAAAACATGTTTAATTTAGGGACTCTTTGGTTGTAATTGATGCCATCAGAGTGCGAACATGTTGAATTAAGTAACTTGCCCTGATATGGAATTAAAACACGTCAATTCTACGTATGCTCGTAGGATGGTTAAAAAACGCCTTCTAGTGCGCAGGTCCCAGTGACGTCATCATCCGACCATTTTACTTATTGTTGGGTTTGATCAGAAATTTGGTGTTTATGATTATTGATTGTTGGTTAAAATTGAAATTTATGTGACATTAATATTTATTGATTTTAAAGACGTTTTGAGGAGGAAAAAGAAAGTGCAGTTTATTTATGAAGAATGGTTGAAAAATGTTGCGGGATATGTGGCATTCAAATTTAAAAATAAATACCATCAATTATTCAAGGAGAATGAAGAATTAGCTGTACCAGCAGATTATGATTGCATTAGTTGTGTACCGATAGGTCAGTTGTTACATCCTTCTACGAAACTTATGGAATTACCAACAAAATTTTTGAAGAATTTCGCACCGTCCATGGCAACAACTTTTCAACTGAAAGTGGTTTATTAAAAGAAATTTATGCACCTGTAAGGACTACTATCCCAATGGAAGTAGTTCAAAAGTTTGTTATATCTTTAACTTACATAAAAATTGTTAATTAAACGAAAAACTATACTATCATAGATTTATTCCAGAGACTCAATTCAAATTTGTCCTTTGCTATATGTAGTAACCGTTTTCTTAATTAATTAAATATATAGGTACTGTTAGAGATTCATGTATACTGTAGTAAGTACAGTAAATTTGGATACGTAAGAGTTATAGAAATACCAAAATAACAGTAAATTTGAGAAAAGGACAAAAATAAAGAAACTATTAACGTTTTTACTGAATATTTTATGAAATTGTGTGCGGAGAGCATATAATTGGATTTTATTATGTCGCACTAAAAAATTATTACCTATTCGACCTTTTTATTGTACGATAAATTGCAAATAAAAAATTGTTATATATTTAAAATAAAAAAAAATACTTGCATAAAGTCAAATTTGTCAGACATTCGTAAAAAAATTGTACTTTGCTATAAATGTAACGCAGCAACACTTTTCTCAATAAATATTAATATAATAAATAATTTACATATTGTACGCCAATTCTCGGTACTTAAACGCAATGTAGAGTTCATTTCAATAGAGAATGGTACACGACGTCACATACGCAATGTACGAATATTGGTAGCGGGTGCATCGTTGCTATGTAACGAACAGTGGCCGGCGTGATTTACGTCAGACTTCGCGCAGGTTTTGATGACGTGATGTACCCTTCTCTATTGTAACGTACTCTAGATATATGAAGATTTTCATTTTTAATGCCGGCTTCAATGTATACTGCTAGAATGTTGCCACATTGGGCCGATAGATATACTGCAGGCTTTTTATACATGTTTCGCTCCTATTAAGTGATGTTGATTTTGAAACCCAGTATATAATGTTCCCAGTGACGTCATCACAACCTGCGCAAGAGCATACCTAGTATACTTGTACCACTTGTCTGGACAATTTTTAATTTTGTTCGAGCAAGTGAGTCAGTTTAAAAACACGACTCTTGTATTTTCTTTTTCTAATGAGCCCAGAGGCATTAAAATCCGTTAAGTGAAAGAAATCCAAAGAGTATTCCCCGATCGGCACGAGGACATGCGACGGGTGTTTCCCCGACAAGCGAGAGAGGGGCAACGCCACAGGGCGGAGCACGAACGACAGATTATTCTTAACCTCCAGTATCAACACACTATTAGCGTCTGCTATTAATATCATTGAAATACATTATATTTCTTTTGCTTGATATCCTAAATCTTTAATCTTAAAATATTGCGGCAGGCAATTGTTAACATAAGGTAACCCGAAGTTATGACTGGTCTTCTACGCAGACATACCTTCTTCCACGCTACTCCTCGTAGGGCAGTTTCGTTGAAAGGTGTTCAATGAAAATTGTGTGAAATCGCATTTTGTTGATAATTTTAACTACATTTATCTTAAACTTAAGGGGAAAATTCCAAATTTTTTACTTCACAAAGAGTAACGCTATTTGACGGTCATTTTGGAAAGTTAAAATTATCTCTGCTGAAATTCTTATCTAAGATTTTTGGCGCAAGGTTGTAAGATGAACAGTTGCCGACCTTAATCAGACACACTGTATCTATTATATATTTGATAATTATGAATGCTTCCCACATATAAATGCAGTCCATTCGGCCGTACGCCTAATGTTGTAATGTAATGCTATTCTTGTTGAAGTGTTTTTTTTCAATTATCTAAGGTTGGCAATGATGGCAGGTAGAGGTTTAATGTAAGTAATAGAAGATGAATAAAAGTATATAGAAATTAGTGTAACCACGTTTATTTGTTCTATTTAATGAAGTATAGTCTTCATTAAGTCTTAATAACATCCACAATATATAAATAAATAACACTTAATAATTTCCGTGTGATTTTAAAATCACATAATATGAGATATAGTGATTAGAGTGGTACCTTTCAATATAAAACCTTTGAACGAAATTAACATACAACAGACGTGTATTACTCGTTACGTACTAAAAGTTCGTAAAGTCACACTCTCTATAAAACCAAAATAGTGCTGGTAGGCAAGGTCGCGATAATTATAGATGTAGTTTGCCTACAGAAACATAGATGGAATACGAATAAAGTGTAGTTCAAAATATATATGTGTGGTTTACTCACGCTGTACTCTGTACTAAGAAATTACACAGAACCCTGTAATTCCCTCTAATTTTTTAAATTTATACTTAATGGATGATTTAATAAAAAAACTGTTATGAGTGGTGCATGTAATGATCACATAATGCATGCGCAAATATATCGTAATATATGTGAAACATTTGAGAATGCTAATTCTTATCGTGTTCATCGTGCTGCCCCACAGTCCTTGCTATCTATACTAATTCTGTGAATTGGAATTTTCCTACTTTTCTATTATTCTACCTCTATTAATATAGATGCGTTTCAATTACTATCGAAACGCTCTCCCCAAGTTACAATTTTTGCTATTAGACTGTGGAGTGATTACTTTTACTCCTCTACTACCCAAAATGGATTAAATACCGGAGGTGCTGATTAAAGAAAATTACGAATCAAGAACTTAATGATTAGTTAAAGTATTGGTGCAACGAAATTTACATTTTAATTATGATTAAATTTTAATTATTTTGCCGCAATTATTTGTAGTAATTTCGACATAAAGATATTTGTAATACAAAATTGTAGGTAATTCCATGCTTTAAAGTTGAAGTCACTAAAAATAATAGCGGCAAATTTGAATTTTTTTTATGTGGGATAATCACAACCGGTGCAAATGGATGGTTAGGATGCCTACACCTAAAAGAAGTTCTTTAACGGAGATTTATTAATTAATTACAAATGTGAACTAGTTTCGCCGGCGCCTATCGGCATACACGATTCAGTAGTATAGTGTATATATATGTACAAGGGCTGTATGGTTATAAAAACCCTGTCGTGTCCAATTGGTATCGTAAACTTATAATAATTTCAGTGTCAATTTCTAATTTTGGCATTCAATATACGTAAGAATATTTGCCATTTAAGATATCTAAATTTTGTATATGGAAAAAGATTCCAGGTAAAGGCTTTTATCTTTTTTATATGTTTTTGGCTTTCTTTATTGTTGGGTTTCCCTAGTTGTTCTTGCGCCTTGTTATTCATATTGGCAATGTTTTTTTTGGTACTTCCGTAGCCCGTATGTTGCCCTTGCGTGTACGCATAAAGTAGTTGAGTTTGAACCTCTGGATATTATAGTTGTGGGCTGTGTCAAATAGCTTAGTTTAGTGGTTGCAATATTCCAGCTTTATGAAGATTTCCGATGTTGGAAACTCATCACATGATTTTTATGTAAGTATTTGTTCCATAAGCATTGTTAGTAATTACATCTTATTGTAACATGGCAACGATTTCATTTCTTTATTTTTCGATTTCAAATAACCGCCTCAACAGTATGTTTGGTTTCGCCCAGGCTTGATCATTTTCGTTCGGTGGATTCATATTTGAAATTCGTATTTCCATGTCCAAATTATAATAAAATATTTTGATATTGATACAGCCTCCATCTAATTCGACGTGACCTAAAAGAAGACTCAAGGTAAGAATAGAATAGAATTGTTTATAGTTCCTCTAATTGCATTATGATAACTTTCCCGCTTTCAATTCGTGGTAGTTTCCGCAAAATCGCGGTTGGTACATTTTCTGGCGCGCATCGTGTTTTCAAATATAAGATTTATGTGTTTAATATTAGTGCTTTTAGTGTCGCAATTTGTGTTGTAAATTAAGAATATTGTACCTTTTCCATGTTTTACACATATTTGAACGCACTTTTACTCCTAAAATTGCGGAAAATTCAAGTTCTTGAAAGAAGTCCGTTTTAAGATTTTTTGCATTGACAGGGTAAGCTCCTGAATACGATAATTCTATTTATTGTCATTTGTAATTACGTTGAGCATGGATTTATATATGTTCGTATTCCACTAATAAGCGCGTAATTGTGTAATTTAAATTATATTTCTTATCATTTTTCAGTTCGGATAGGTTCGGTACGGATCGCTTTTTGCTTGTTAATTGAGACACGCCGGGAAATTCAAATTATATTTCATGTGGAGTAACCCTCATATTTACTTAATATATGATTAATTAAAATCAATTTTTATATCTACTACTAACAATACTGTTTACGTAAGAATCTGTAGGATGTATCGTTATTTTGCCGGAGGCTAAACTATTTTCAAAACCTGTTGATTATGTAGTTAAAAATTCGACAGTATTAGCAGTATTCATTGATTTTACCGCCCTTGCACTTGTATATAGCTGTATTTAGACAAGAAAAGGACAGAATATATTCTTTTCTGGAGTGCTTTAGAGCCCTGCTTAACTTAAACTACATCCCGAACTACGCATTCTAGCTCATAGGTGGCCTTTGGATCGACTTTGAGAGGACCGTTGATCTTTAGTTTTCGATACTTTGTATAGATGTCTTACTGCCGTTTGGTATCCGCTTTTAGGGCGGAAGTATTCCATAAGCACGAGCTTACTATTAGTATATAAGTATATACAAGGGTTATTATTAATAAATAAATAATATACAAGGGTATTAGGTATCAGTTCTTGTGGAGTGTTTATTTTAATTTCTGAAATTATCAATTTGTATAGGTAAAAACAAACATTAACTCAATACTGAATATGATTTATTTAATCAATATTTTACAGCACCAGGTGAAGTAGTACTTACATTATAAAATATTTTGTTGTAACTTCTTTTAATTAATAACAAAATATTAATCGCTTAAATCTTCTAAAATGGAATCTAAATATGTATAGTAAATGTGTCGGCATGAAATTTGCTGCGAATATGCTAAAATACAATTGCGTTTGGTTGTAAGATTTTGAAGTTCCGCCTCTTGCTTTTGAGCTTTGTACACTATCTTACAATAACAACAAAATTCAGACTAGGATTTCTTACTACTAGTTATTACTTTAGTTTTGTATGAATAAGTATGAATAAGAATTACGTATGTATCTTACGTATTTACAGTATTTCTTCATTAGTTAAGATTAATATATTTGGTTTTATACATTTACTATGTAAAAGACAAAACGGTTAATATGAGATTCTGTTGTCAATGTACAAAATTAATTATTTTCTAATAATATCCAGAACATATAAATACTTTCTTTTATTTAAGTAAACGGTTACAAACTATTTGGTAGCATTGTTTTTGTTACTAAGTTATTATACTTGGGACTTCCCCCATTTGTACAAAGTTCATTTTAATCCAGTAGACTTGTCGAATAACGTCGAATGGACGTTCCATGTTCTTAAGCGTGAAGAAATTTACAATAATGTCATAGTTCATCAGATCCATGCGATATCATTGCATAGAAATTAATTTGAATTGGTCACTCTTAGATAAAAGCACCTAGCACGGTTATTTGGTGTGTGTATCATGTTTTTCCTGTTTTTTGGGACACCTTCCGACGTCCTTTAAGTACTTTCCATATTCGCATATGGGTGAACTGCACTCGCCATTTTTTATACACCTGAAACAAACGCAACATTTTAGAAAACAGTAGTTTTAGTGATTTTAGTTATGTCTATATTTAGGAGCTGGAATCGTACTGATTCGTGCGACTTCGTATAGCTTCTGTATCGCAGGAGATGGTATATTCCCTGGTCTTAGAATACCAATTGTTTTTTTGAACCTCTTTATGTTTAGTTAACATGAAGCTACAAATCATAATTTTTACCAACCCTGCTTTCAACATCTATTGTAGCTGTATTTCCTACTCCTTTAAAACGCTTTTTGCATCAGAGGCCTTAGTATGTAATTATTTGCCAAAATAACAAAAACAAATTACCAGTACATGTCATATCGTGGATCACGCAGGTAGAGGGAATGAAGGCAAGAGAAAAATGTTCTAAATGTTTCTAGTTTTAAGTTATTTTCGCGCTCATTCGGTTATTCGACTTGATAATGAGAATCCACGTATTCCCGAAACACGTGTGGTCCCAAATTAATCAATAGTTTGTGCGGGAGGAGTAATCCGAACAGTGTGTTTATTGTGCTGCTCCACAGTCCTTGTAATATTTAGCTAACTAGTGTTCAAATAATCAAAATAGCTTATGGATTGTATTGTTTGATTGATCTTGTAAAAATAAATACTCCCAACTTATGTGCGAAGAAAAAATTGTCGCTTAATATAAAAGATATTGATCTGCCGATAGCGTTTGTCTATTATGACAAATGATTGGCTTCATCTTTCCAAATAACGCCATTGGACGGAAGGCACCGTAAAGTGGCGCTCTCAATGAAACAAAAATAATGCCTTGAACTAAAGTTACGCAAGGACGGTTAGACTGAAAGTAGATATCATATTTAGGATGCCATGGATATACAGGTAGTAGTTTAGATATCGTTGGAAGATGTCGCTATGTATTCCTGCCAAAATAGTGTCAAAGATGTGTCATTTTTTCTGAAAGGTTCATATACATAATGCCTTTTTTGATTCTGGTCGATAGATTTAGAAACGGTAATAAGGTAACTAATGTTACACTACATTAAAATCTGTACCCTGCTTGTGTTAAGTTGTTTGGCCTTTCTACCACCTCTTATTCTATTCTGGAATCAGGCGTCGAAGTCTAAAAATCAAGAAATCGTCAACGAATGTAACATACCAGTAATGAACCCGTTCGATATCTCTATCATGCCCTTTCACAAACAAATTAAAATACAATGCAAAAACCCCATGGTCCACCTGGTGAAAAGCGATTTCGAACATTTGATGCTCGCTAAAGAACCATTTTTGATGATGAACCAATTGAAGTGCTGTTACAGACCGTACGTGAGGATTGGCAACAAGTTATCTGATCGCCGTTTCGCCAATTATTGCGTCAACATCAAGGGAAAGGTTAAAGTTACTCACGAGTTCGTTCAAATTGAGTGCACTTATGCGAAACACGTGGTGTATATGAATTATGTAGATTTTGTCTTGCCCATCGGAAAATTTCCTCGCGTTAAGAAACTTTCTAATCACTTAAATGTCGTCGTGTTTATTCTGGACGGAGTCTCCAGGATGGCGTTCTATAGACAACTTCCGGAAACTAAGAAAATTTTAGATAAGTTGGGAGCGGTGGAATTCACTAAGTTTACGAAGGTAAGAATATATTTGCTTAATTTTGAGAGTCTACGCTTTGTCGAACTATAAGTGCAAGATCTCACGAAGTTGAGGGTAACATGTGCAAATGTTGGGAATCTTCGATTATTGCGTTATTTTTTATCTTGAAGAAATGTATGTCCAGCACAAGACTTATGGAATGAAGTGTTATAAGTGTATACTTATATTTTAAAGATATTTTATTGAAGGGAAATACGTTGTAGATAATCGGATTTTTGACTTCTCGGTTTTATATTAACTATCATAGGCAAACCTTTGGCTAAAGTAACAGCGTTGGTGCTTAAAGAGAACCTGTACGAGGGTTATTTTTTAAGTAAGGTCCGCTTTAAACATTTATCGTAACAAACAGCCTCCTCGAAGAATTCTGGTTCCTGTCATGATAGAGAGATATTCGGGGTCGTTTTCATTGCATCGTCTGTGTCGAAGTGCTTGCCGCCCAGGAACGTCTTCCGATGACGGAAGAGGTGGTATTCGCAGGGTCTGGACTGTATGGAGGATGATCTAATTCTTCCCGGCCAAAAGAGGTGATCAGATCTCGAGTTTGAGGTGCAGTATTCCACGCCGTTTGCTCTTGATGGCTTGGCCTAGTTTTCTTAGAATATCGCAGTCTGAGCTAGTTGTTGTTCCTTGCGGCAAATTGCCTATCCCAGAACACAGTGACCTTGATCTTGCGCTGAAAGTTTTGGTTTAATATTTGGTGATGTACATATGTTCCATTGATTGCTGTATTGAGTCATGTGGGACGCCTATGTCTCACCTCTTGCGACGATACGACTCCATAAGTCATCACTTTCCTGGTTGTAGCGGGTCAAAAAGGTTAAAGCACTTGCCAATTTTTTTCTGGATGGGTTCTTCAGTCAGCAGTTTAGAAAAGCACAATTCCTTGTACTCTAATTCTCAGATGCAATCATCCACAAAACTAACCTTGAAATCTGTAAGAATGCCGAAGATCACTCGGAAATTGTGAATCTCCCGCTTTCGTGAATTTTGGTGTCAAGTGCTTGCACCAGATCATCGTTTATTACAGACGACCGTACTCCTGTCATATATCATCACCGTATACTTCATATATCTGGCGATGAATATCCGCAGCTTTCATGTTGCTTGCTGCTAAGAACCGAATCACTGGCCGTGTTTCATAGTTGGCGGGTTTCTGGATTTTCTTAAACATTTGGCGTCACGCTACGAAATGGATGCAAATGGTGTTGGGTTTTGCGTAAGGGATGACGGGAGCTGCACGCCCACTCAATCTCGCGCAGGTGAAATTTCAAACGGTATTCACAAACCTTACTTAAAAAATAATCCTCGTAGTATAAATACACATTTGATGATTTCCCTTTTAATATTGTTTTAATGTTTCGTTTGTCTCTGGTCTTCCATTCTAGAAATATGTCTGAACCATTTAACTATTGTCTTTCTATGCTGTTTAATATCGGTTTCACCTTCAACACTTCTCCCACTGTTCCATTTCTTATCTTTTATTGTGATACCTCCAACTGCTCCATAGGTATTTCATTTCTGTCGCCTGTATTTTGTGCTTTTTGTTTCGTTGTACACATATATTGATCGGTTTATAAACAATTTTTTAGGCAAAGTTTTTAGTTTTTACCAATATCTCGTTGTTGCCTAAAAACTTGTCTTTCAGTGAATAGTATAGTCGGTTTCCCACTATTCTTTAATTTATTTCTTTCTCATTTTTACCATCCTTATTGATATCTACCTCTAACTACTTAAATCATGGTCTAACTTTGTTGTAGGTTGTATAGTTTGACTATTGCAGGTTGACCTTCATTTTCAATTACCATGATTTTCGTTCTTTGTTGATTTTTAAGTTCCTGCTGTAAATCTTCCTCGTTCTCTGCAAATATTACCATAGATCGTCTCAACCTCCGAATGCAGTATAGAGCTTATGAGAATTCAAAACACGGTTGCCAAATCGTCGAATCAGCTGTATATTATTACTTCCGGTTCCATTATTTGGGTTTCTGACAGTTAAAAT
>JARFOC010000692.1:0-23979 GCA_031763485.1 Osmoderma eremita | reverse complement strand
TAAAAGACAACCATGCTGCTTTTTCAATTCCATTTAGCGCCTCAACAAATTTTTCATCTCGAAGTAGCTGTCTGATCCGGGGTCCCACAAAAATACCTTCCTTTACCTTAGCATCACTGATCTTAGGGAACTTACTCCTCACATATGCAAATCCATTGCTAGTTTTATCCATACCTGTGACAAAGTTTTTCATCAACCCACACTTAATGTGCAAAGGAAGCAAATGAATTTTTTGAGGATCAACAAGTGGGGTACCGATGACATTCTTATTTCCTGGTGTCAGTGAAATTCGTTTTGGCCACTCTTTCTTTTTATAATGGCTTTTCCTATCCCGACTGTCCCATTCACAGAGGAAACAACAATACTTTGTGCAACCGAGTTGCATACCGAACAAAATTGAAACAACTTTCAAATCGCCGCAAATATTCCACTTAAAGTGGTCATACTTAATTTTTTTCCCAAAGAACCTTCATGTTATTATAAGGTTCTTTCAAATCGCCTGCATGGGCCAAAGGAACAGAGGGGAACTTATTTCCATTGTGAAGTAGTACCGCTTTCAAGATTAATTTGGAAGAGTCAATGAACAAACGCCACTCATCTGTAAGAAGTCTGACACACGTAACACAGCAAATATGGGGAACCCAGCTTTTGTCTTCATCACCTACTTTACACTTGAAATACTTATCATAACACTTTTTTAGGAGAGGTGTGAAAGACCGTTTTTGATATTTTAATGTCAATTCACCGCAAATGTTGCAAAAAGAATTCGGATGGTTTACACATTGGGCAAAAAACTTGTTAACCAGTGTTATTAGAGATGCGAAATTGAGCTGGCCGTCAGAGGCGTGCGGTTGATAGTATAGGTAAAATATTTCTGTGGCTCCTCAGCCTCTTTATTCACCTGACTTGAGTCCTTGTGACTTTTTCCTCTTCCCAAGATTGAAAATTCATCTGAAGGGACATCATTTTGGGACACTCAAAAATATCAAACATCAAATCATCTAATTTTAAGCACCCTACAGTTAACAGGCAAAAAACCGAACTTAAATGGAATGAAGTTAGTTGCTGTGTTACTTTGACAGTCGTATCTGACTTTAGAGGTCGATTACCCATGACCTGTCAAAAATTAACTTCCTACGAAACAAAAAAAAATGGGTTTGACAGTTCGGACCATTCCAAATTTGAAATATGAATAATGTCACCCGCAAAGCATTTTATATATTAATAACTATTCTGGTAAATTATTCAATACACTTTTTCGCGTTCATCCTACTCTGCTACGACAGCTCCAAGCCTTGCTACATTTTCCCCTGAAGCGAATGAATACTGAAAATTATGACAAGTGGTTAAACTACTACAGCCGGCTCCGTCACTATTATCGAACGAATATGGATGATTTCTATTACAATGCCGAAATAGAATACATAACGGAAGTAATAAAAAATAAACTATATTTTGCTTCGACTTACGGCGAGACAACCAAAGTTCTAAAAACTACTACGGAAACATTCTACTTTACAACAGATGAAGAACTTTTGTACGTGAATTATTATTACGATTTTGGTCCGCTCAACTTATCCTGCTTATATAAATTCTGCTGTCAACTGAATACCTATTTATATACACCAAACATCAAAAGGGTTGTCTACTATTCCAGTGGGGATCCGAATAGAAGAGCAAATGCCGCGTATTTGATTGGATCGTTTGCAATTATCTACCTCAGTATTAGTCCCAGGAAAATATATCAGACCCTAACTATTGCAGGAGGCTCTTTTAGGTATTGTTCCTTACATCTATTTTAACATTTATACAAACCAACTCTCATATGCTTAGTTAAGTAGAATAAATTCACAAGTACCCTTTGGGGAACTTTTACATAGCTAACTTTTTAGGTTATAGCTATAAAACGACAGATGCAAATCTCTTTGAACCAATTTAAATTTTCTTCTGTTCACTGATTATTGGTAGGTCTAAATTTATATCAGGAACTAACTTGCATTGGATATCATTGCAAATAGATTGACACTATAATAGTATGTACCAATAAAATGCAAGGAGAGTTTGCCAGTGAGTTTTAAACAAGACAGAACCCCAGAGCAAAAGCAATAATGTAATTTATATCCAAAACTCATTTTATTAAAGAAAGATTAGTTATAACATAAAATAAGCTAATATCCAGTTGAATCTAAAAATATTCTTTTTATATCATACACGGTTTTATTTTCTTCTTTTGTTAACAATCCACTTTTATACGTTCTTTTAGAGAATTAAATTGTAGTACAAACTACCAAACTTTTGTAAACATTTTGCTTATTTTCATATTCTGACATGAATACTGGCTTTCTGCTCACTGATTATTGGTAGGTCTAAACTAATATCAGGAACTAACTTGCATTGGATATCATTGCAAATAGATTGACACTATAATAGTATGTACCAATAGAATGCAAGAAGAGTTTGCGGGTAAGTTTTATGCAAGGCAGAACCTCAGAGCAAAAGCAATAATGTAATTTATATCCAGAACTCATTTTATTAAAGAAAGATTAGTTATAACATAAAATAAGCTAATATCCAGTTAAACTTAGACAGACCCCAGAGCAAGAGCAATAATGTAATTTATATCCAGAACTCATCTTTCGATGGTATGCAATAGATTTCTTGACCGTGTTCCGTTCGATCTTAATATAAACAAACCCTTTCTATGCTCCTAGCGACTAAGGGTAAGGTAGATTTGTTAAGAAAACGTATGCAGATTGTTTACAATGTTAAGGTTGAAAACGTAATTTTAGGAAACTGAACAAAAATATAATAACTACATAGAACTTCCACGAAACGACCCCCAGCATAGTTTTACTTTTTCTAATTGGAAATAAATAGAAGGCGAAATGGACGCACATCCCTTGTATTCATTCCTAGAAGTAGACAGCACTTATTCTATAGAAAAAAAAATATTAACAAACAGTAATAAGAAAAACTGAAATAATATAATCAACAACTCAGATTATAATATTGAAACAATGCAGGGAATATAAGGAGGAATTAAACTTGAATATAACATGTTTAAAACTTAAGAAATGGATGAAATAAAATAAACATTCGGCGGAAATAATTAAAAATAAACAATCCTAATAATTAAAAAAACGTCTTAATTGGATAAAGTAAATCTTTGTTTTCCTAAAGTTATTAATTAACTAGTAGAAGTTATCATTAGCTTTTTACTATACACTTGTTGAAGTTGTTTCGATCACTGAAGACATTATTATCAATCAATTTCAATTTTTTTAGTTGTTAAATGTTTAATTACCAATTTGTTAATTTCTATTTTAATTACAAAAAACAATTTCATTATTAATATTGCAAACTGCTCTGTTTTGTGTGATCTTCGAAATTGCAATAAAAATGCGTGGATGTGTACTGTATATTCCTTGCGGATTTATTGTTTAAACAATAATAATTTACAAAACTGTTTGCAATGATTCAGATGCAATATGATACACAAAAAATGTGTCGCTTTAACGATCGACTCTGAACTTGTGTATTACAAAAACGGGACTGAAAAAACTGCTATCCTCCCATGGTAGCTGAAAATGCAATGCCTTCTGAGAGGCGCACAGTCGAATTATTCAAACAAACAGTCGTTATTAGTGGCGCGCGATTCAAATACACGCAGCAAGCAAACACAAACAATCTACATGTTTCTTTTAAAACACATCACCACCCCATCTCAGCCGTGAGGAGCGTAGATAAGGGATTATTTATTTGAAAATCGAAGAGAACAGACGATCAAAAAATCGAAGCGTGTAAGTGTATGCCATCGAAAGATGACGCGCAGAATATTTTCAGAATTCCGTCTCTTTCAGTGAGTCAAGACTAATTCCGCTGTTGTACATATATTGCATTGGCAACTACGATTTCTTTTTATACATACCTTTCGCTCCTATTAGCAGATGTAAGATTTCCCACCGTGTATATTACAATTTTATTACAGAAATTTCGTGGACGCGTCTCAAGGAATATCGAACTATACCATTCGCTTGATGGACTGCTTCCACGCCATTGAAAAGGCGAAAACCTTCAATTTCTTCAATTTTAACGATTTTAACGTCTTGGAGTACGATACTTACGATAAAATACAGAACGGCGACGTGAACTGGTTGGTACCGAGAAAATTCCTAGCTTTCATAGGCCCTACGGAATGTGAATTTATGAACGGCCACCCTCCAGAGTTCTACGTCAAGTATTTCTTGCGGAATGACGTGAAAACGGTTATAAGACTGAACAACAAAGTATATAATGCGGCTGTGTAAGTAATTATTATGTAGTAGGTACATATACAGGCTGTTTACGGTCTTGTGATTTTATTTTCAAGGGGTGATTCAACATCTTAAGATAAGGTCATTAACGTAAAAATAACTTAACAAAGTTGCATAATATGTGGTATAAAAAAATTCACACTAATTCTTAAGAACCACAAAAAACGACATCTTATAGACCCTTCAAATGTTAAAATTTTTCTTGGTAAAACTAATGGTTTTTAGAATAACGACATGTCCCGTGATAAATGAACCGATTACTTAATATACTACGATACTAACTGATACACATATGTATTTTTTTAGATTTGCAGATGCAAGTATCGAACACCATGAAATGTTCTTTGCTGACGGCACGACACCTCCTAAGCATATACTAATGCGTTTTTTGGATATTTGTGAGAATAGTCCCGCAGCTATTGGGGTACATTGCAAGGTAAATGCAAGCCATTTATTCCGCTTAGATAAGCCGCTGACCTAAAACGTGTCCATAAAACGGTTTTGTGACATGCATGACTTGCTTTCTGATGTATTCAGCAATTTTTATATCCTCGACTTGATTTCCAGTATTTTCTTACTCTCTAACTCTGTAGGGGGAGTTGGGGCACATTGGCACCCTTTATTATTTTATAAATTAAAATTTGCGTCTGTTTGGAAGAAAAATTTGATTTACTAATGCATACACACAATTTAATATAGTTTATTAGTGTGCCATAGATTTTTTAAATCTGTTCGGAGAAATAAAAAATTTGCGACTTGAAAATAAATTGAATTTGCATCAAACTGCCCCATATCCGGGGCACATTGATATAAGACATCGGGCACCTTAGTACTTAACATCAATATGAAAATGTTTGATGTATTTTTAAAATTTTTATTAATAATTAATGAGAAAAGTGAAAATAAGTAGTTAATTATTATTTAAAAAGACAAAATTACTTTAAAAAAGAACAAATTTGTTGAACTTTGCTTATTGGACGTTGAAAGAACTAAAGTCAACTGGAAAGCTGAACATTGAGGCAATTCTGTTTGTCTCTTTTGTCACACTAGGTTTTGCAGTTTCAAAATTATGTCCGCGATATCGACAATAGATCATGACGAGAGATTGTTGACGATGGATGATTAGTTGAGTTGTCGTTATTTAGGCTATTTCCGTCGTTTCAGATGGAGCAGAAAAATCTAATCGAATCCCAGAACGAGTCCGGCTCTTGATAAATCGACGGCCACGGTTCGATACTATACTCTAGATGCACTACTACAAATAATCTGCACCTTCAGCACACATACATTCGCAGCGGATTACTCCTTAAGAAACCGCTCACTTAGAAACACGTCCATACTCTTCGACTGCTAAGCCCACAATCTTCATTTTCGAGGGAAAACCCTCAGTTCTACGCCGAATCGATAATAGATCACGTACGCACTCTCATCCGATTCGTGCAAAAACGATCGAGTGATCTGCGGCCAATGACATTTCGGAAGACACCGGAGATGGTAACCCCGATAGTGTAAATGACGCGGGTCGCGGTAGATGAAAGTGGCGATAGGTGGGGTTGCCGGTATCTCGGTGGCATTTGATACGTTACAATATACACCACTGAGAACACCACTAATAACATTCAATGTTATTAGTGGTGTTCTCAGTGGTGTATATCTCCGAGAGTGCTACGTCTGACATTCTTTTCCTTTGTAGTTTTCTGCTGAGGATAGCAACTTAGTTGCCGAAATACGTATTCAAAGTTCTTTACTCAACAAGGTGGTAATTTTTACGTTCATTCTTTGTTTGATTTCAGGCTGGTTTAGGACGCACTGGTTCTCTCATCGGTGCGTATATTATAAAACATTATAAAATGTCAGCTAGGGAATCTATAGCGTGGATGCGAATTTGTCGTCCTGGCTCCGTAATCGGCCAACAACAGGGTTGGTTGGAAAAAATAGAAAGCTGGCTTTGGAGGCAAGGAAGTCAATACCGTTTACAACACTTCGGTGACGGCGATAAGATACCACACCATAGATACGGCGTATACAGCAAAGAATGGCCAATAGAAAGGCGACGGCTTATATTGCAAGCACAGAAATCGTTAGATACACAGGAAAAGCAATTTCCCAGATTGAAGAACGGCTCTCCTCAGAGACTCAGCGCACCACCTCTTAAGAGCACAACTACTTATAAAACCAAGAGACCAGAATCCGAAAAGAGAAGATCTTCAATCGACAAAAACAGCGAATATCAGAAAATTGCGAAATTAATTATGAAGCCCCAAATTCCCTCACATATAAACAACGAAAATGAGTATACTGAGAAGAATGCGAAACCTGTAAATCCACCGTATTACAATATAAATTTTAAAAATAAATTGAAAGAATTGGGTAACGTAGATAATAGTGATTTGAAGAAAGAAAAACTTGAACCGGAAAAGACGCAGGGAGATCGTTTAAACGACATAAAGCTGCGAAGGCAAAGCAGTTTAGAAGCTAAGACAAGGACATTGAACAAGCATAAACCGAGGAAAGATAGTTCATTCTGCGCACACGAAAAAAGTTCAACAAAGGGTGATAGCTTTCTTTACACTAAACGAAATTCCAGTCCCCTGTACTACTTAAGCGACATAAATGGAAGTTGTATTACCTCCGAACACAACAAGAAGAGATTTGAAATAGATCATCGTAAACTACTTAAGAATGTTATAAATTGAAATGCTTATGCACAGCGGCGAACGATTAACGTAAATACAGCCAACGCTTATAAAATATCTATGTATGTATGTATATGTGAGTATTCCCTATACATGTACGGATATATAACTAGACAGCAGAAATATAATTGTGAAAATAAATAAGTGTCCGTTCTTCCTAAAAATATGTTTTATTTAACAGGTTTCATAGTGGCGACTCGTGGGTAATTTGCCAGGTGCCACGATTACAACAGCTTAAAATTTTTTGATCACAAACAAAAGTTGAATATATTTCCACGTCACCCTTGAGGTACTATTCTTAAAACGCGTTGACTTTTTTGTTTGGGAAGTCGTCGCCAATAGCCCTATATACCCAATTTAAAATGTATTTTTTATATATCAAATCTGTTAGTAATGTCATCATAAAACTGACTGTTTTTACTAAAATTAGATATTAATTCTTTTTCCATTGATAATTTAGCTAACCCGTTAAGTCTGCCTTGAGACATTGTATTTCTAAGATACGTCTTTATACGTTTTAAACAAGAAAAAATTTCTTTCAACTCATACACTTGTGGCAGCAATAGTCAAAATTAAACTGAAAAGCTTGTAACTTTCTGGAAAAATGTCTTTACATTCTGCATAAATTAGTTTCGAAGTTTTATCTACATCCATATTACGAAACTGTTCCTCGCAATACAAAATTGAAAGTTCGTTAATCAACCTGTCTTTATCAAATATGTTGGGAAAATTTTTAGTATATTCAGAATACTTTGAAGAATCAACAAGAGAAAATTCTAATTTACTTAAATTAGCAAAACGAGTATTTAATTGTAAAATAAGGCAATCAATAATTTCATAAAATAAAAGTTTGTATTTATTGAAAAACAGAATAGTACAGATAAATCAATCCTCTGTTATATTTTTTTAAATTCTTTTTAGATTACGATGCACTCTTATGAGATTCAAAGGGTTTCGTTTAACTTAAATTATATTTGATATTGAAAAAAAAATTAATTACTAATTAATAGTAGTTACAAAACAAGTATTTACATATATATTCATTAAACATTTTGAATAAATATTTGCCTGACTTTTACTGTATAAGGTATATACCGTGGCGATACCACAGTATATAACCTGTACAGTAAATTCACTCCCTGAAAATATTGAAATAAAGCTGCAACTCGCAGATCGAGCTGCGCATGAGGGACTCAGGAGGTGATGTAGCAGGACCGGATTGACACAATATTGTAAAAGCGAGTACCGGCGCCACGGCTTGTTTACAAACCATGACACAACCTATAAAGCCACATTTGTATTGTGTCGTTAGCGTGGCTTTGTGTCTCAGCGTCTCCAGCAGAGTATTTACAAGTGTTGGAACACTTGTAACTTCAATATATAGATAGTATCTTTAATCTTAATTTAATAAAAATAGTTTTAATTTTGTGTTGTAGATAGTATATGTGACTTTCATATTTACAGGTGTTTTTTAGTGTACGTTTATTCATAGTTAATCTTTATTTGATAGTTTTAATTTAGTGTGCATAGATAAGTTATAGAAATCGACAATGAAGTGCTGTGTTCCCAACTGTAATAGGAGGTGTACCGCAGACACTGCAGAAGTTCATTTATTTAGGCTACCCACGGACCAAATACGGTTAGTACAAATATAATCAACTTAGGCAATTAATCTCTAGGAAAATTAGAGGATTACCAGCATTATCTAGGTAAATACTTAGGATCACATTCACAAGTCGCATATAATATGCATTAATTTATCAAAACAATAATAATCTTGTATTTTTCTGAGTAAATTTTACTAATATTACACTTGTAAACTATTGTAATGTTTGGGCATTTAAATTCAATTTGAGCTGTTCCTTCTTATTTTTTCCAATACTGTGTCAATCCGGTCCTGCATCTAACCCCTGAGTCCCTCGTGCGCAGTTCGATGCGCGAGTTGCAGATTTATTTCAAACGATCAAAGGTGCCGACACGAAGTGAAACTACTGGTTAGGTATATACTGTGATCTGTGGCGATGCAGAGTACTGGGGCTAGTATGCTATGCACCAGCGCAGCACGACTGCATTCGGGAGATTGCGTCGGTCATTGGTCATTCGTGATCAGCGATATGACATCGCTGCTTGATGATTGACCGCTTTAAAGTTTAGAAATGGCCAGCGCTGTATGTATATACAAGGCTATTACCTCTTTCCTTTCTGAATTTATGAAAGTGGGGTTAATAAGATCCCTCTTATCTCGGCAATCAAGTCCTTAAAACCTTGAAAGTAATCCTCCCGAGATTGAAGAATATTGGTTTTTGCCAAGACTTCAAAGAAAGTCTCGGCAATGGAGAATGCCATGTATATACCATATTTCTCCACCTTTTTACTGAGAAGAGCCATCCCCCTACGCGCAAACTTGGATTTTACTTCTCCAAACGTGTTGTGACTGATTCATCAGTTTTCTCCTCGATTCAATCGTAGTTAAGGTCCTGCCCTCGCAGAGATTCGTCACGGATGTTACCGTTGCGATGAGCCAGGTTTTAGTAGCTTCATTGTGGCAGGTCATCCATATGACTCCTCTACCGAAGATAGTATTTGTGAGTGTAGTATTGTGCTTGCACTCGGGGCATCGTCCATTGCATTCGCAAGTCGTTCCTGAATCAGATGCGTTTGCTCTTGATTCAAGGTAGTATTCGAATGACATCTACCAATCACCGCCATACATAGTCTCGAACCGCCTCACTGAAGATTTCTTCGAGACTTATGGTCGTGTTTTGGAATCCTTCCGAGATCCCTCTTTGGCTTCGGCGCTCCTCTTGCTCCCCCATCCCCAGTAATCTGACTTTCGTTTTCCAGCGTAGAGGTTTTTGCTCCATCCACGTTCCTGCAGCCATTTTCTGCTGCTTTCTCAATTTCCCGAACTGGACACTAGATAGCTTGCTTTTTCGACTTTGTTGCAGTCCGAGCATTTGCACTCCTGCAGCAATGTTATCTGTGCTACTGCTGCCTTGTCTGGTCGTAACCTCCAAGACAGTAATGTATGTTTCTGGACTCCTAGGGGAAGAGGTGTCTGACTCCCTCTCCTGTTTGTTCTCTCTGCTCTAGTTTTTGTTTTTACCTATGTTCGTACTGTTCCCACGAGTACCAGGGAAAGGGTAGCCTCCTGCACAGGCGTAAAGCTGGATACTCCAAGAGATCGTCCGGTACCTCTGAAGCTCCTTGAGGGGTGGGGCAGTTGAGGTAAGTGGTTGGTGTTGTGTTCTTGTAAATAACATCCAAATACGGATCTTTGCATGTGTTTATTTCTACCGTTGTTTACA
Organism: Osmoderma eremita; assembly: GCA_031763485.1. Taxonomy (NCBI): domain Eukaryota; kingdom Metazoa; phylum Arthropoda; class Insecta; order Coleoptera; family Scarabaeidae; genus Osmoderma; species Osmoderma eremita. The sequence goes on along the minus strand of JARFOC010000692.1, from coordinate 13,662 downwards.
TTACATCTGATTCCATCTACAGGTCGTACCTATCTCCCCGGGTGGCAGTAGGTGCCAACCTTAACATCCCCCTTTTTAAGCTTTGATAACAATGTATTCACTTGCAACTAGATAATATATAAACCATAAACTAGTTTAAATTACATAGTCTTTCAACCAAACAGGTGGTTGTCGCACTCTTGATGGTCGTGCTACATGATCGCTAATAATAGATGGATTAGCAGTGACAATTTGTTGACATGGTTCATGTGATTCAATTATTATACTCTCTTTTGCCTGTGGTACTTCAGCAATCTGATCAGAATTTAAGATATTTTCGGGAGGATTCTGTGGGATTAGAATTTGTGGAGGTTTTGGATGTCGTAGTCTTGAATATAAGGAGCGGGAATTAAATGCCATCTGTTACGTCTGTATATCCCTAAATCGGGGGCTACTCTCTTTTCTATTTTCCCATACTTTCGGATATCTATAATCTACACTTTATCCCCTATTTTTAGTTCTGATAAATCCTTTGATCGGTGTCTTTTATCGCAATAATAGCGTTGCTTTTCTTTACGATAATCCTCATAATTAAGTATCCTTGTGATGTCTGTCTCTGATATTCCTGAATTTAAATTTCCAGGTAATTGAGGTAATAATGACTTTAATTCGCGACCCATCATTAGTTCACCTGGAGAATATCCATTTTCTAAAGGTGTTGCTCGGTAGTTTAATAGAGCTAAATCTATATTTCTGTTCTTATTCTTTTTTGATATATTTTGCTGTTTTGACTGCGGCTTCGGCAGCTCCGTTTGACTGGCTAAAATACGGAGAACTAGTCACATGTTTGAAGTTATATTTCTTACTAAATTCCCTAAATTTGAATTGAAATTGTGGGCCATGCCATTTACCGTAGCATTTATATTGATCAACAGCTATTTTTTCCGTTGGACGTGACGGCAAGGACTCTTTGATGAAAGTTTCTTTTAGATTTATCTTCTATACAATTTGGACAATTTATCAAATTTAATAACTGAGTAGGTACTTGGTCCTAACCACCACACCGATGTGAAGGCGCGTCGTCTACATTTCACGATACCCTGATGACCTGAATGAGGGGCGCGCCAGTGGATCAGTGGAGAGGATGGGATCCTTGAGGGGTGGGGCAGTTGAGGTAGGTGGTAGCAACACCTTTTACCCCATAAAACCAATAAGTATTGCTTTGTTTATTACCATAAATACACACGTGAATTTTAACTGTTTATTAATCTCGGGGGTAGTTTTTACAGTATTTGAACATAAATAAACTGTATATGCATAAATTTATATAGACAATAAAAAGTATAAATAAAACAATGAATACACGTATCCTACAATAATGTACACTTAGCAAATTATCTACAATAATAATTCTAAGTTTCAAAAAAGTGGAATTCTTCAATCACCTTAAAATTCTTAAATTTCTAGGTCCTTATAAGAGACACCATCAATTTCTGAACATTCCATTCTCGATTTCAAGTGCTCAATTGTATTGCTGAAATGTTTCTGTATTTGTTCGGTCTCTTCCGAACTTTCCAAGTTCGGTATTTCCTCTTTAATTTTAGCGATGACCTGATTTATGATTTGAACCGTAACTTGATCGTTGCCCTTCTCGTAGAAATAGATATAATGATTTGTTAATTCGATAAACAGTTGTACTTGGACACTCACGTCCATGCATTGCATAGCTATCCTTAAACCCTTTTTTAGGCATTCTACGACGCGTTTGCCGTCGTGAATTTCCTCGCGATTACTAGCCAAACTCTTTCCGCTCCAGAATAGATGCGAACAAGTGGCAACTCCGCGACACTGATCTGGTTTCTTTAATAATTTGCTCGCTGCTAGGGCGCACTGAGTCCTCAGAGGTTCCGCGTTTTCTTCGGAAAAACAACTAATTTGTTCCAATGTACCGACGATCAAAGTAATCGCAGCTAATTGGGCTTTCGAATCAGATATTTCATCTTCATAAAGGGAGAATGCTTGCGAGAGAAATTCGTACGCAACAGTTTCGTGGTTATCGAATCCAATTTGGTCAATAGCCAATGCGCCTTGCAAAAATAACCTAAGAGGTAACTCCGCTAATTCAGCCTTTACAAGGGCTGTTAACGTGGAATGACAAAACTGAAAGATTTTTTGACATTTTTTCTCCCAGACTTCATCTTCCTTTTTATTATCTCTATAATTATAAGCCAATTGATAAGCTTGGAAGACCAAGGGAGGTAAGGTATGTTTGATCCTCATTTGACCGCCAGCTCCCAATGTCTAGAATTAATAATAAATACTAAATAAATAATGCAAGTTGACACAACATTAATCGATAAAATAGAAAGAAAACAACTATTGTGGTATGCCCACATGAGGAGAATGGACCAGCACAGACTACCACAATGGATTTGGAAATGGAAGCCTGCTAATAGAAGGAAAATGGAAGACCAAGAAAGAGCTAGGAAAAAGGAATTAACGCAGAAGAGAGGATTTAGAGACAGAATCTCCAACAAATAAGATTTACCTTCCGAGCAGCAATAAGGATTAAATATTGTTGATCCAGGACATTTGATCGAAATTGATGAATAAATCTCGCTAATAAGCTCTGTTCTTCCGATAATTCTTCCAAATCAATTTCACCCGACGGTTGATCACTTTGATCAGTGACAAGTGTAGACACCAGATTCAAAGCCTGTTCTACCTCTTCTTGTGTTGTAATTATCGTTTCACTTTCCAGTGCATTAGTTAAGATATACATACTTAACAATTTTCTACCTGGATAATCTAAATGTTGCATTAAGCCCGCATAATGTTGCAATTTTAAAACAGTTAAAAGATTGTTATAGTGATCAAGTGGTATTTTCAGCAATTTTGACAATTCCCTCGCTACCATAGTATTGGATTCTAAACGATCCAATCCAAGCCTTTGAAATACTTCCACAGTTGATAGCATCACTTTGTCTATATACTCCACTTTATTGGGGTAACATTTAAGAGCTAAATTAACAAGGGCAACTTGTAGAGAAACCATATCCTCTGGTGGTAAATACTGACGACTGCCAATAATCGAAGACACTTGATCGGAGAATATTTCAAACAACTTAACATCGGCAAGAAACCCGGATGGATGATCTAAAAAAATATATCCTAATGCATACGCAAATAAAACACTACAACAAAACATTGCATCAAAACTGTAAGATTTTAGAGACACATGCGACAAAAACAATCATAGCATACCCGGTTCGTTACTGCTAGACATGCCAACCCCATCAGATCTCTGACTATAATTTCCCAATCTCTCCATAAGGCTAATTACGATATTTTTAACATTCACTCCAGATTCTAATTCTGCGCAAGACTTCAAAAACGGATTGAGTGTTTGTATGTGAAATTCGTCGGGAAATACTTGTATTATACATTCCATCAAATATTCTTGTGCTATGGCGTCTTTACAACTAACCACTTGTTCCAAAATACCGGGTAGAACCAATTTCTGATACTTCTCTAGTGTCACGGATTCTAGCTGACTCAATCTCACTAAATTCGTGCCTACTAGAATTCTTAGCTCTTCGCGTTCCTTCTCGCGATGTTGCCTCTCCCTGAAATAGCATAAAATATTTCAGTCGACAGATACAAACATTCAGGAATCTAGTTTTTAAATACATCCTATTGTCGACATGAATAAAATATAAATATAAAACATGCTAGAAATTTTGAATTTTACAATTTTATATACAAACATGGCTGGGTTGTATATAAGGGTCGGCAGACTCCAGCAACTTATGAAAATGTTTCGTGGATATGTGGTTGTGAAGAAAAAAATCATTTATTTTGCGTTCCATGATAAGGGACCCCAGAACTGGGACAAAACTGATATAAGGGAAATCCATTGTATAGCATATAGCAAGGCCCATAGGAACTTACAGGGTGTGCTCTGTCACTGTTGGTTTAGTTTGTTTGTTTGTATCCTAATGCAGAGACTTAACACTGCGTCCTTGAGGCCTATTGTATCACTCTACATTAGGTTTGTGTAAATGTGTATTGTGTGTGTGAAGTGTATGGCTTGTTACTGCCTCTCCTCGCCGTAAGAGGGCAGCAGTGTTGATTTATGCTCAACACTGAAGGGTACCAGGACCCCACCCTTGCTGCAACCAATCTTTATAAAAATCGATTGCCGCAACGGAGATTCGAACCATCAACATCCGCTACAGATGCCTAGCGCTCTTACCACTACTCTACCCCGACAGACATCACTGTTGGTACTCTATGACTGCGGCAAGTGCAATGAGCCCATCACATTATTTATTTGACTTCCAGGTGACCAACCTGAGGTGAGCCGTGCCAAATGCTTATAACATTAAATCTTTACAAGCGTATACATATCCACACACATTTTAAATTTTTTTGCCACTTACCTAGAATGACCTTGATGTTGCATTCGTACCCAAAGTTTATTCATTTCTGCAAAATTCATAAGGACAAAATCGACAGAGTCCCGCACATTTCCTTCGGGGGAATCTTCATTATCCAGTTCTGGCACATCCGGAAGTACATTACGAGTACATTGCAGTAAATAATTCCGTAGAAATAATCCACGGAGGGGATGTTGAACACCTGAAATAATCTCATTAACATTTAAAATATAAACAGTGCATGAATAATACCCCTGCACATTTCTACTAAATCTTTCAGCAAATCCCTTTTCAAATTGGAGTTTGATTTGATGTACACTAAACCGACAGTAATTAATAAATACAATCTTGGTACAATGTTACCGGCATATTGAACGAGTTCATATAAATCAGCCACTTTTCGGCCTTTTTGAAACTCGTCTAATAGATATAATTCCATATGACGTAGTTCATCAGTTATTGCCATATCTAAAGAATACAATATTTACTAGCATTGGCATAAAGAAAATGAGTGAATCTGTGTATTTAAGGGTAATTACATAGTTCATAATAGCTTTTTGGCGATAGCAATGACGTTCGCAATTCTGCAAGCATCGCACTCGCATGTTTCAAGGCATCCATTAATTTGTATTTATCAAGGCATCTCTTCATTTGAAAAGCTTGGGCTTTTACAACACTAAGTGCTTCATCTAGTAGTTTCTCTTGCTCTTCAACAGGTGATAATTGCTGAGGACTGGTAGGCTTAAAATATACAGATATGAAAATTTACGTATAATAATGATTAATTTTATTACCATGATTTAAAGTAGTCTACGATTTATTACACCACAGCAATTTAATACGGCAACTTACTAACCAATACAAACTGATAATTGACACAAACATTAACCAGGTAGGCCAATACACATTCATAGTGTGATACCACCTTTAGTTGTTGTTCTATGGATACCAGCACTGCAACCGAATACCAATCAGAAGGAAGGGATCCCAACTAAGAGAACCTAAATGTTTGAATCAATAGTTATAAGAATATAGGGGTAATGGTAAGGAATCTGGGTGCCAATAATCCAACGAGGTAATTACCTCGTTGCAGTAATCGCGCTCATTATACATACTTCCCCCTTCTCGTTGCGCGCCATTGCCAAATCTAGCTAGAGAGTATAATTTATACAAGTAATATTTTATTCTGTGCCTTTTTTTGTAATTTTCTTTTAATATAGTCGCTAATGTACTTTGTAATGTACTAATTAATTATTTAAACATGTGTATCTATATATTGTAGTATTTTCTTTTTATTTGATTCCTTGTCTTTAAATATTTATATCTATTTTAAATTTATATTACAATTTCTTTAGTTTAGCTTAGTTAATAGTTCTTTTGGTTTTTACTTATTGTTTAATAATTATCGTTATTTTTATTATTATTGTATATTTCGTCTATAAAGATTGATGTGTCCCGAATTAATTATTATTTTGTTAACGCATGTCGAGCTATAAATGATTCGTTGAGATACCTCAACCCGACTGTACTTTTTAGTGTAATTATATTCCTAATGGCTATGTTTTTGTTGAGTAGGGTAGATTAATGTTAGAGCGAATTGTTTTCCTGCAGAGTCTTTAGTGTGTAAGTTGCTATTGTCGAACTCAGTACATGAATAAAATTATTGTTAAAGTTGGTTAGTGCCTGCGTTATTGTATAAATAATACTCCCCAGCTACATCTGGCAATGCTGCGATGAATGCACGGTACCGTCGTACCGTGGATGGATGTATGTTTAGTGCCCGAATACTGGCGCTCCTACTTTACTCGTCTACCATTACCGACCATTACCATAGGAAAATATTACTGTGGTATTTACAGCACCATTAATAAAAAAATTGATGTGTTCAAAAGAAACAGACGTAGACGTTCTGCATGGTTTAAAACCATAATTACATACATAGCAGATATACAATCAGATACCTGAATTTTGTATTTATTATCAGTTGAAAGTTGATAAACTATTCAAAGCTTTTCTATTCCATAAGAAATCAATATAATTACCGATTTAAACACGGTTTCAAAAATTTGTGAAACTAGGGTTGCCAAGAAAAACATTGGTTTTAGAAATAAATTATTTGTATTTTACTTAAGTAATAAGCTATGTACACATTTATCATTTAGTTTTTGGCAGAATTATCACTATTATTTGTTGCCGTCACCATAAGTTCATAAAGTTGCTGTATCTGTTCACTACGGAAGAATTTTATTTCATCTTCTGAAAGTGGCCTTCCCAGCTCTTTGAATCTTGTTTTGGGACCTCTCAGACCAATTTGTTTGGCTAAAGTCAATGCATAATCCTATAAATATATAGTATTTACTACTTTATGAAGTTAATGAAGTGAAACACTTACGGTCCATTCATTCATAAATATAGCAGATTGCTGAGGAGTGCAGTTTTTGTGTCTTTTGAATTCACTTTTAACATAATTGGTACCTAAAAGTTGTACTTCCTTGGGTAGCCCTCTGTGTAATTTTAATATAGTTTTATACAAGATACGTACCCTCTGCACATGAGAATAAGTATGCAAACTCATTTGTGGTTCTTTATGTGCAAAATAGCGTATTAGATGTCGTTTATAAACAACAATTAACCATTTATATAGGCACTTAACATAGGCCCTTAAGGGTTATGTTTGGTTATGTTTATAGTTGTCAAACAAGCTGTCCAGTTTGGGTTTATACATGGTTTATAAATAAGTTTATAGTTATAAGATAGGTTTATAGTTTGGACACAGTTTGGATTTGTATTATGGTACGTTGTGATCATTTATTGAGTATACGAGATATTTACACTTGCATATTTCAAATGAAATGCTTATCTTCAGATAGTTAACATCCTAAATGTTGACTTAAAAACACATAGAATTATTATATTTTGTGTATATCACGATAATGTTTACACTAATATTTTTTCTTTGGACCAATAAATTCCCAAACATTTAGAACCACTCAATGAAATGGGAGAAAATGATAAACCATTTGCGTGCACAAGTGGTGACTGCCAGATGACATTTACCAATGAAGATCATTTAAATGTTCATAGAAAAAAACACGATATGGTTTTAAATTTAGGTTTGACTTGTAAAAATACTATAACTGCTGGTTAGTATATTGCTTACTATTTTTCTGCTCTATATTTTCACTAATATTTTCTGTTTGATAGATCAAACTCCAACGCCAACTCGTTTCATAAGGAACTGCGAGGAAGTAGGCCTTTTTCAAGATTTACAAAATGTTAATCCTTTTGAAGAAACATTTAGAAAAGCTATTGAGTATTCAAACGTAGGAATTATTCATGTACCAGATTCACTCAACGATGATTCTCTCCATACACCACAAATACTTCACCACATTTCAGAGAGTAACACAAGCAAACCCTCTCAATCCCCAGATAAACATTTTGACGATGTGATTCATGATGATATATTAAGAATTGATTCTCACGATTCTCTGACTAAAGATGACTGTTTATCGCCAGTTGCAAACTGTATGGATATGAAGGAATCCAAGTTTGTGTATTCCACAGAATTAAGTACGTCGAATGAGTACGAATTAAGCTCGTCTAATTCAAATGATACAACAGTCGAGGATCTTTCAATAGTAAAAAAGAACCTGAATAGTTACCTGTTGAAATCGAGCTTTTTGCACAAACATCACACAAAATCCGATGTAAAGGAGAAGATTAAAGAAGTCCTTCATAATAAGAGAAAATCGGACGTTAAACCTCTCGATCTTAAAATAAAGGATAATAGTACATGTAATTCCCCTACAAAGAAACCTCGTCAGAGGGTTAATTTAAAATCAAAGTTGAAAAGTATCGTAGGCATTGAATCTGAGGTCATTAAGATAGATTACAAGAAAAATCTAAATGTGTATGATAAGAATTTAAATGAAGTAGAAAAACGTAGGGCGATGAACCGAATGGCCCAAATGCGAAGTAGGAAGCGTAAGAAAATGTGGTTGGATCAAATGGAGCAGGAAATAGATAAGTTGAAAGCCGATAATAAGATCATTTTGGTGGAAAACCAAAAACTCAAAGAAGAAAATATTCTACTTAAATCAATGTTATTAAAGCATAACAACTGTTCATTATCGCTGGATGGTATGTTCCTATTTTATAAGTATAGCAATGCTTATTCTAATAAACTTAGGGTAAAAATTCATATACCTTCTCTTCCCTTAACCTGTCTCCTTCTATCTAATGGTGTATGAGGTGAAAGAAACATATAATATAATAATAATTTGTTCTACAAGCCGTGAAGGCCTAGGGCTCCATTTTCCTCTATTCCCTACCATCTCCTTCCAATATCCTATTTTAATTTTTTTAATCTTCCACTTTATTCATCCATCTCTCATGGTCTCCCCTTTCTCCTCTTTCCCATTGGTTTTCTGGTAAGGGCTAACTTTGGTAACCTTTCTCTGCTTAGTCTTTCTACATACCCCAGCCATCTTATTCTTTGGGCTCTGGCAAACGCTACGATATTAGGGCCCTCATATGCTTCTTTTACTTCTGAATTTGTGCGTCTTCTCCATCCTTCCTGGGTTCTTACTCCTCCATATATAGCACGCATGATTTTCCTTCCCCATCTTTTTATCTGCTCCTCTTCCACCTTATTCAGGACCCACGACTCACAGCCATATGTGGCGGCAGGTCTTATGATTGTTTTGTAGATCCTATCTTGTTTTTTTTTGACACATATTTTGATATAAGACTCTTCAAGCTTCCGTATTTACGGTTTCCTTTTACAATTCTTGCCTGGATTTCTTGTACTTTACGCCCATTTTCTTTAATATTAACTCCCAAGTAGACAACTTTATTTACTCTCTCGAAAACATATTTTTTTGTTGTTTTTTTTTGTGCTCACCACCAGGTTACCATCTCCTCCCAAGGGTTTTTCTGTTTTTCCCGTAAATATACAAAAATATATTTGGTTTACAAAGTATAGTTCTGTTTGTTATATGTATTGTACATTTGTACTTGTTGATAAGGACGATTTCACTAGCCTAAAATAGGTGTACAAACCTGCACAAATTTTGTTATTCAGCTTGTTTTAGCATAATATTCTTACCTGTTATAAATATTACATTTAGCTGTAGAACCCGATATTTAGCACCCTTTCAATGCACCATAAACAATAATGCGATATTAATGATTTATCTTCTTTCAGCGCGCGTTCAAAACGACAAATTACATCCAACAGTGATTAGTGAAAAGAAATTAAAGACTGTTCAACAAATGCCAATATTGTACAATGCTTACACAATTGAGCCACCATCAACTAATTTTAAAGCAGCACAAGGGGCTTCAGCTGTAAAATTAGGCAATACACTTGTGCAGAAACCTTTACCCAAATTACTTCCTAAAAATCCCGCTCACATTAATCAGTTTAACGACGAACGTGCTTCTTAATATTTGTTACTTAATTCTAATGTTATTATATTACTGTGACCATACTAGGTCCCAAGTGTGAGCAACAATATACTCTTCGTACGTCTTATCGGCTTTTATATGGCCAAATATAAAAGAGCAATGAGCGGAAGTGTTTTTAACATTATGTTACATTTATAAGCGATATTAGACGATATCGTATGTGTTTATGTCTTGTATATACTTGCCTTTACTTTGAATTTGATTAAATAATCCTGGAACAGTATACATATTCCCGTAGTATTTACCCGTATATTTTGATTTTAATTTCTGTCTGTTTAGGTATTAAGGAAGCAATTTTTCTAGTCAGATGAATTTTCGCATTTTTTATCAATGTAATTGTTTTTCGTACTAGCTTAAAAGTGGTATATAATTTATTGTGTAATTGTTTTGCATCTAAAATTTAAAAGTTGTATATAATATTTTGTTATATTAATCAGCAATCATTGTTCATTTACGAATAAGTTATTGTATTAGATATTTTTATAAGCTTTGTTAAGAACATATACACACATCCGTATTTTTATACTAAATTTGAAAAATAAACTATTTTATTAAAACTCTACTGGTTGTACCTTTCTTTTTCACACTAAATGCGAATCGGAACTGGACAAATCTTCGATCGTTTATGCAACCTAAAGTACACGTAGTGCATACCGAGCGATGCGTAATTCGCAATTTTTGGTAAATGCTTTTTAAATATTTCAATTTGTGGCATTATTTTTAACGGTTTCATATTTTTTTACGGAAATTTTAGTTTTGTTAATATTGGATATGCTTTACTAACATGATATTAACGTTTGTACAATGTTTTGTATGCATTAGCAAATATGTATGTACATAATTCTACAGGGAAGGTGTAAAGGAATTTTTGAATGGACATCAAGGTTACGCAACTCCACCAATAGTTGGGGAAAATGTCGCTTAGATGTCGCCACAAATGAAATGCGAAAACGCAAAGAGATGGGATTATGTAAATACAGCTAAAATCACAAAAGATGAGCCGTCGATTGCTATTTATTTTACTTGGGGCAGACAACGTAATTTAGTGAAGTTGATCTATTAGTATTCAGTACAACAAAAATGGAAAGAGTTATCGATAAGATAAAGCATTAGGCTTGATGTATACGTAAAAAATTCTTAACGTATTGGTAAGCGAATTATTATATTCTTAGAATAATTTCGTGTTGTTCCTGTACAAAAATATATAAATCAGTGAAAGCCAAATGGTGTAATTATAAGTACAACCCTGTTTATTCGAATTTGATGGATACGATAGTGTGAACGACTGGTACCTATAAGCAACTTTATCATTATTTTTTCAATTACTTTAATATCGTAATTTGCGTCCTACAGTTGTCAATGTCTTCATTTTATTGGTTTAATATTTTACTTTTTATTTAATATATTTACATCTAATCATAATCTTTTTGTGAGTTCTTGTTTTATAAAAAAAAATGATTGTTTAAAAAAACTATTTCTTTATTTAATTATTATATATAATTATATTGTCGGTTTTAAAATGGTCATATTACTAATTAATTTAAAAAAAAATCAAGTTCATATTCATTAACCTAGAATTGAAGGGTCATTTGAATTTCGCGGTGATGGTTGGTTTAGTTGGAGAAAGAGATATTTGAGGTCTCTGTTTCAGTTTCTTTCTCGTCTGAAGAGATGCTCATTTTTGTATACGTTGTAAACGTATATACGTTGGAAAATGTTGAACTGCATATAACGCTTGGAAGGAAGGATCTAAGCTATAGGAATTAATATGGAATAACATGAAATAGACATAGGAGCTTCGATAGATGAAAGGAAAAATAAGAATTATTATAGCTGCTGTATTTTGTATACGCATGTGCGAGGGAAAATCAGGATGCAAGAGGTTTGGGCTGCTAGATATGGTTGTTTGTCACCTGTAGTTCCACATGCTTATACTTAATAATGGACAAAGTTAGAAACTATATTATGCTGGCATTCGGAAAAAGTTACTCGTGATTTATTTGCAGTTAAATTGCCAGACAAGCCTATACAAAGCATTGGAACAATATAAAATACAGTTCGAGCATTAAAGACCACGCGAGCTCTTGTTAATTCAAAAAATAAAATTATTACACCTTCAAATCCAAGTGATAATTTAGATATTCAGATCTGCGCGTTCGTGGAAACAAATTGACCAATATCATTGTGTAAAATCGCTTGTGTAGTAGGTGTCAGTCATGGACTGTTTTAAAAGTATTAAAAAAATATAAATATCATTTTTATAAAGTACATACACCCCAAGATATTTCGGTTATCATAATTTTCGACGAATGGAATTTGGCGAAATTACAAGTGAAGATTTACATATTAACATCCCCACTAGTGCAAGTAACATGTGTAATAACAGACTGGCGCTTATTATCAGCTTCGCCTACTTGTAGTCGATCACCTATATCAGTATCATATAACCGAGTGAATGTCTTCCACACTGTATGTATGGAACCATATCGTGATGTGGGTTGCATATGACGAGGGGTTATCTAAACTAGAGCAAACTTATGAATGGACAGTATTGTGGAATAAAAAGACTAACGGATAACTGCCCCCGCAGAATATATTAATTAATTCGGGACACATGTTTTGGGAATAAAAAAACAACACCAAAAAGCGTACTCAACGTTCTGTACATTGTACTTTTATTATAAATACAAAGTATATTGACACTGTTTTACCTTGGTCGTTATATTTTATGTGCTAATAGAGTCTTAAAAAAGACACAAATACAGAATATAGAGGAAAGAGACGACATCAAAACTGAAATGAATAAATACACGACGCCGCACAGGAATGGTTATATTTGATTATATATAAACATTGCCCGTCCTTGGTATGCAATACAGCGATGTATTATACATTTTGTTATATATTTTAAATCAGTGACTTTAATTTATCATTATCTTTGTGTCCTATTTTAGCAGTGCAATTGTTATATTTGTTTTTAGCAAGAAACAGAAATTTAATCTTAGAACTTATGATACTATTTTCACCCTTATTTAAGCTAAAAATTCACCTTACCACCTTGTCGAGTAAAGAACTCTGTATACGTATTTAGGCAACTAAGTTGCCATCCTCAACAGAAAACTACAAAGGAAATCCAGCAGAACGCCACTATTAACACCCCAAGCAGCACAATTCAAATTTGCCGTAATTATTTTTAGTAACTTCAACTTAATATTGAAGTTATTAAAAATAATTGCGGCAAATTTGAATTGTGCTGCTTGGGATTGATCAATGTAAATATTTAATAGATCAATCATCAATTAATCATTTTCGATTAAGTATTTAAAACTAGGAATTAAACACAAAAAACACGAAATGTGTATGTATCCGATAAAAGAAGGATTCATACTAAAGTAGATGACAGATAACAAACAAGTGCTATCGATCAACATCTTAAAAATATTCATGATCCTCTACTTTAAACAAAAACCGCAGTAACTTATTTGGTTACCTAATATAATCCCTGTAACTTTTTTATTATTAATTTTACGGATATAGAGTGTTGGAGCTTGCAAATCACATACTACATTGTCTTTCAAAATATTGAAGAATATACGATTGTTCAATTCAAAAAATATATATCTCAATTGTGCAAATGGCTTTGTGGCAGTACCTACTTATAAAGAGAGTTTATTTTGTCGGCCATGTTTACTTTAAGTGACGTTAAAAACACTTGGACAACCCTCCCCGGTTATAAAGATTTAAAAAATTTCAGTCGAAGCACAAAACTACA